>VZRL01001286.1:412663-504875 GCA_013397895.1 Origma solitaria | reverse complement strand
CTGGAACCTGCTCCTGCGTCACTGGAACCTGCTCCTGCGTCACTGGAACTGCTCCTGTGTCACTGCAACCTGCTCCTGTGTCACTGGAACTGCTCCTGTGTCACTGGAACTGCTCCTGTCACTGGAACTGCTCCTGTGTCACTGCAACTGCTCCTGTGTCACTGGAACCTCACTCCTGTCACTGGAATCTGCTCCAGCCTGGCACAGGGACAGCTCTGAGCCTCTCTCCTCCCACCCGAGCCCAGAGCCCCAGCAGGAAATGCTCCATATCCCTCCACCACATGTATTAGACAAATCCAAATAAATACATAAATAAGCTCATGGAAGTATTTCTTCCAAGTACCCAAGCTGATCCCTTTGCCCTCCTTCCCTTCTGTCCCCCTGAAAAAGCTTGGAAAGAAATAACAGACTTTTCTGATTCTTAGGGAAATAACTTCTCACTTCATGATCAAAAATAGGAAGCGAAAGCTGAAAACAAAGCTTTCAATGTAGCACACTCCAAGTTATTTGTTTCGAAATATTTTTGCTAAAAATCAATCCATTAATGAGCTGTAAAATGAATCCAAATGCAAGAAATAATCTTTAGAATACATCACTCACTAATTAAAAGCTTGCTTACCCAGTTAACTAACTGAACTAAAACTGAGGCATGATTTTCTAAGACACAAGCTGATGGCTCCCAGACTTCCCAATGATGAAGAATTTCTCTGAATTTAAAAGAGCCCAAATATTCCTTTCAATTCATTTAATATCCAGATTCTTGTATAAGCTGTTACACTGTTGATGCAGAACATGCTCCCTAAATATATCCTGTAAGTGATTTTCTCTCATGTCTGGTGTTTTTCACACATGAAGAAGTCACATCTCTGCCACAGCAGCAGTGAATCTTTCCCAGATGCCAAAGGGAGCAGGAACTCTGCAGGTTGCAATGGCTCAGAACAACATGAATGTTAAAATAAACCAAAATAACCTAAAAAACCTGTTAAAAGAACATACAATTCAGAAGATACACCTTCTGAAAAATGATGTTGCTTGTGGATATTATTCCCTGTTCACAACTGACTTCTTTCCCTTTTATGAAAAGCTCTTGAGGAAAAAGACACAATCACTGTAATTGTTATTTACTGTTAGGACTCCATCACTCACAGAAGTGCAAACTTCTTGACTGTAAAAACTCATTTTCAATGCAGTTCCTACCTAAACGGGAGGAAAAATATGCAAGCAGAAAGTGTTGATTACAAGGGAAATTGGAGCATGTGTTAACGAGCTACAACAATTCAGCTCGCAGCACTTTGACAAGTCAGAGCTCAGGAGTGAGAAACAATAATAGATTTTTACTTTATTTTCCTGATGCTGCCTGCTCAGGGTATTTAAATTAACAGCTTCATAAAATATTAAAGCACCCAGCTCTCAGGGTGTGAAATTCACAGGCAAAACACTCATCTGCCAGCACGGCAGATAATTTTTTTAGACATAATATCCAATAATCTGCCACCGACTGTCGCTGCGGATTGGGCTTTATGTGACGAGCAGCAGCAACAGGAAGGATGTGCTCCGTGTAAAAAGAAGTGCCACAGGGCACCTGAATAATTGCACAGCCCTCGCTGAGCACCACAGCAGCTCAGCAATGCTGGGGACTGTGTTTGCCTGGGAGTCAGAGAGAGAATGTGGGGCCCAAAGCACACGTGGGGATTCCCTCTGGGCTGAGAACACTCCAGCACGAGGAGGACAGAGTGGGGACAGTGTCTCAGTGCAGGGACAGGTGGCCACGGGCAGCACACAGCTCCAGTGCACTGCTGAGGGCTCGCACAGCACCAGGAGGCACAACAGGTCACTCCTTTCGTGTCACCTCCCCCACATCTCCAGTCACCCAGAATATCCACCCGAGTGCCTCTCCCGGTATTTGGTTAATCCACCCAGCTAAGGATGCTGCAAACTCACACCAACAGCTTCACAACAACAACCACGGGGAAAAATCAGAATTTCCAAAGGAGAACATTTATAAATTCTGATAATATGGTCAACCACTGGAAAACATACTTAAAAAAACCAGAAACATGAAAATGTTTCATCCCTGAGACTGAAAAAAAAGATTATCACGTATCATCTCTTCCCTTGAGCTGTCTCTGACACTTCCCTGACCTCCTGATGAGCCACCTCAGTTCACAAGGCCACCTGGAAACTAACTGGGGAAAAAATGAATAAAAAAGATAAAAACTTTTCCTTTGCTCAGGAGATGCACAGAGTAGCACCAGAGCAGTCACAGGGAAAGGGGACAAACCTGGGCAGTCAGCCCCAGGCTCCCGGATCAGGTCCTCTAAGGTCTCAAAGCATCCCTAACATGTGGAGTGCCTCTAATTTCCCAGAAATCAGGAAAATGACTCCATAAATGGTGGGTATATCTGTGATCCTGTCATACCGTTTAAGAAAGAAAACATAACTGTGCAATTATTCAGACGGTCAGTTCCCATCCCCAAAGATTAAATTTTATCTTTGATGTAGCCCAACATTTTCTTGGTAACCAAGCAGGGAGGAAAAAACAACCACCAAAAAAACCAAAGCCCAAACAACTCAAGGTCAAAAAATTCTAAGTGCAAACCTTCTAATAAATCATTATAAAAGTTTAGGAGAACTTCAACTACCCAACACTTCAGTTATTCCTTTGCAAAATCCAGCACTATTCTGGCTGTGAGTTTGCTGCAGCCTCTGTAATTCCACCAGAAATGATCCTGCCAGGGTGGGAATTGCCAGCTCCATTTGCAAATGGAGTTTGGCAGAGTTTGACTGAACCGATGACATTAAAGATAAATATTACATACCTGGTTATACAAAAACGCTCATTCTAATTATTTTTGTATGGACTTTATTATTCCTTCTGCTACTGGTTTTTTTCTATTTGAACCGATTTCACAACAGTGCCCAAGGCAGAGCAAAGTGTTGTGAGGGAATGGTTAAAATCCTCCCTCCCACACAGGGATTTTTACAGAAATTTCTATGCCCAAGTCAATGGGAAAAACAAACGGTAGACTGCAGAATCACAGTAAGATTTACAGGAGCTATTGGAGCTCTCAGAAGGCACCTCAGATAATCGGACTTTTGGATGACTGTGAGGGCCTCAATAGCTAGACAGTTTATATGTCTGATATTGAAATGATGGAAAATAGAGAATTAAACTGAAAGGAGATACTGTATATGATTAATGGGAAAAAAAAAGCCATAAAACACAAAGAAGCTGAGATAAAGTTCAAAAAGAAAACTACCAGTGCAGAGTAGGAGCAAAAACCAAGCAGTGAAGAAATAATAATGGACAAGTGAAATGAAATCCTACCTATGTTTATTGGGTGCAAATGTTCAAATGAATAATTTGGGAGCCATTAGAATGCAGATTTTTAGAGCACGTTTTCCCCAAATCATGTCCCATCGGACAGAATCACTTCCCTAAGATCTCCACCAGAGGAAGGCCAAAGGCTCAGCTTTAGAGCTGGCAAGGAGAGAAACCAAACCCCAAAGGGCCACTGCAGAGCCAGAGCCAGCTCAGGGGCAGCCCCAAAACATCCCCTGGCACTTGCAGAGCACCACAGAGCCTTCTCAGGGGCAGCCCCAAAACATCCCCTGGCACTTGCAGAGTCAGAGCACCAGGACAGCCCCAGGGCTCCCCAAAACATCCCCTGGCACTTGCAGAGTCAGAGCACCAGGACAGCCCCAGGGCTCCCCAAAACATCCCCTGGCACTTGCAGGGCACTGCAGAGTCAGAGTGCCAGGACAGACCCCAGAGCTCGCCAGGGCTTGCTTTAACTCCTCCCTCACCCTGCTCTCCTTTCAGCCTCTGACACTGAGTTTGAGCAGAAGGATGTCAGGATTCCGTCCCTAAAGCCTTCTCCTGGTTTTGGGGTGTCTCACCCTGCAGCTGTACGGCTCAGAAAAATGAGGCTTCTGGAGTAAGAGAAAAGCTTTCCCTTGAGAGCAGAAGGCAAACGCTGGGCAGAAAGTGAGCATCATGATTAATTCACAATTATTTCGTAACTTACTCCTGAAATGCCAAACCTGTTTAAAGGCCTCTTCCTTTCCACCCCAATGATGGTTGGTATTAGCTGTAGTCAAAACATCTAAAATTGGACAACGCATTGAAACATTCTTGTTTCCTGTATCATTTTCTTGTATCATTTTAAGGCTGTAACAGCATCAATTACACTCCTTAACATTTAAATTATGCAGAAAGTTAATGCTGATGGAACTTGAAGGAAGACATTTCTGTCATAAACTCCATGAACAGACCCCTACACCCTGCAAATATTTACACACAGGAGTAAATCTCTTCCTCAAAGCACTCCTACAGCTGTCAACAGGAACATCAAGGAGAATATTACTCTTGATGAAGCATTTATCCCTGCAAATAATACAGAAATACACCTAACAGAAAAAGTTCAGCATTTTTATGGAATTTACTAGATAATTCCTCACATAAACCGTGCACCAAGGAGTCACCAAAGAACTATTCTCCTATTTGATTTCAATTTCACCTTTTAACTGCACAGACCTAACGGTCTCCCATTTTTCCCCCATACATATTACAAGCAAAAAGACGCTGTGGAATGTTTCTCTCTTATCTGGATATTGTCATTTTACTGTCTCAAACTTCTAAAAACAAGCTTTTGGCTAGGGAGGAAATCAGTCAGCATCAGACCTAGAGGGGAAACCCTGCACTTGCTCAATGTCTGTGGCTCTTACATAGTTCCAGATGTTCAGAACATTAATAATGCACTAACTCAAAACCTCTTTTTGAAACTTTAGAATGTGCAAATTGCATTAAAACCTCTTTGCCCTCATTAATGGTATTGTTACAATCCCAGTACTCTGGAAAATGTTTTTTGGCATTTGTTTAACTTTGTGATATTGCCATTTACTCACTTTAACAGCCAGTGCTCAAATCTTAATGCTTTTAATAGGCTGGGCTAAACAGACTACCATCCTTTAGAAATTTATTGAAGTCATTTATTAAATAAGTAAAAGTTGTCTGAAGGCAGCATTGCTTTGTTTTATTGATGGCAGAAAACAAAATGGGTTTCTTATCATTTATTCACAAACCCATGTTTCAGGAAAGTTTTACAAATTAAAATATTGTTGTTTTTACAGAGTTCAATTCATTGTCTGTCACTCAGACTTTTTAAAGAATGCCTACCCATCTCATGTATCTCAGTAAGGAAAGGTTCTGTCTGAAATGAAGAGCCAAACACTGAGAATTAATCTTGAAATGATACCCCTCCCTCAGCCTGTCATATCTGAGGGTGGCACATCAGGCAGGGGACAGCACATCCCAGGATTTCTATCCTCGTGGACACAGGCAGAGGTTAAACTGAGGTCCCTCCCGTCGATCCCAAATCACTGCAGATTCTCAGCCTGTTGGAACGCAGCTCCACACTGCTCACAGAGTTAATTAATATCCTTAATTCCTGCTCGTCTGGAGCTGTGTTTTGGCACCAAGAATGGTTTGTCAGCACAGGGCAAACAGCACCTGCTGTGACTGCAGGGCAGCTCTGGGGGATCCCTACCCAGGGAAAGGGAGCCAAGCACCAGAGAGAGGCGTTCCACCCAAAGGGATTTGCTGTCCCAATCCTGGCTGCTCCCACTCAGGAAAACACCATCAGCCCAGAGAGAAGGGAAATGGGATGAGACTGGCACAGCCTGAACTCTGAACGAGCAGCTCTTCAACTTCTGAGACACGTGCAAACTCAAAGTGAAATTTCGCGTTTATTTTCACAAGTGACAGAAGCTGCTGCGCATCACTATAACCTAACCCAAAATTCTCAAGGAAAACAGCAATGCAATGCAGCATTAATGGTTATATGCTAATTTATGCTAATTGTGCCATCCTCCTAACTCACATGGCATAATTTATGATCATGGAATAGTTTAGGCTGCAAGGAATCTTTAAATGTGACCCAATCCAAGCTCCCTGCAATGAGCTGGGATTCTCAAGCAGAGAATTCTTATCACCTCCTAAGTTTTCCTGTTGAAAACACTCACTCAAATCCTTACCAGCAACAACTGAAAACATTTTGCTTCCACGTGATGACTCCTCAATTAGCAGATCCAAATTAACCAACAGTGCCTCAAAGGAAAACACAACAAACCAAACCCACCAACATTAACATCATCGTCCAAAGCTTCTTTTGTTTAAAAAAAAAAAAAAGCTACTAAGAAAGGTCAGTTAATTCATCATGATGGATTATCACTAAAATTTATAAGCATTAGCATTTTTCTCCTTGCTGGATACCCTGACTTTGATATGACACATATTGAATGAATCATCCAAGATGCAGGCACCAGGCAAGATATATCTTAATGCAGACAGCTCGGCAACATGAGCCCTAATGGGCCTTATCTTAATCTTGTTTAAAAGCATCTTAGATTTCTGAGCAATCTTTTCACCTTCTGATATTCTCTTTTATAGAGTGTTTTTGCTGGAGTTGCTACTGATTTTCACATCAATGCATTTTTGGTGCATTGTATCACCAGTTTGAGGAGCCTTAAAAATGACGGAGGGTTGGAATTTAGTGAATGTTAAGATTGAGGTGATTTTTTAAAAAAGCCAATGTGCCACAACTCCAATAATGACACTAAAAATGTCCATGTTGTTTGTAAATTATCCCACGTGAAGCATCACAGCTGTTCATAATACACACCTATCGAATGTGGGGATGTACAGCTGCTGGGTTGTTTTCCCATCCATATATTTCCCTCTGTAGCACTATTACCTCCAGATATTTGCCATGCATGTATTTTAAACAGTCACTCTTCAGTTAAAAATATATTTATTCAAATACCTGATTAAGATACAGGGAAATTTTTCTACTACTGCTTTTTTCCCCATTCATATTGCAGCTAATAATTCCAAACTGAAATCCAATGTACATGCCTAACTAAATTCCAGCTCCATCAAATTACCTGGATAGGAAGTACTTAAAATTCAGAGCATTGTCCTCAACCTTCCAGATATTAAAAAAAAAAACTTTAGTTTTCACTTATCCCAAAGTTGAAACTTCAATTCATAAAACAGGTTGAGCATCAAAAAATCTGCTTTACTCATAACAGTGAGGCCCATGACCATGTGTATTAATCAGATCCTGACAGCCTTGAAAAATTCCTTTGAAGGCTGCAGCTTTTTAAAGAGGCACCAATTTCCTGTGAAAATCACTTTTGAAATGCAAATATTCTGTATGATGATGAAAGAAAAATACCTTGTTTTCCCTGCACTAATATGCTCACATTATTCGGTGTTTTCAAGGTATTAATCTCAGACTTAAAGGCAACCCAATCCCAAATAAAAGTAGTAGAAAGAAAAAGGGCATCCATAGAAAAATATTGGCAATGTGATTTTAAAATATCATCCTTCAATTGTCTGCAATTTATATTTATCAATACTTTGCCGGGCTCAGGGAAGTGTTCCCACAAAGAACAGAACACACTCAGCGTGCACAGGGTGACCTTTCAGTGAGGCAGAAGGGCAGGGGAGGGGGAAGGGCTCCAGAGCTGTCCAGCAATTGTTTTCCTCCTTTATTAAATGTCATTACAAAATCTCTCTCTCTACTTGCAATTCACATTACTATTCTCATAAAAACTTTCATAAATATTTGTCAGGTCTGGATATGGAAGATGTGTACTGTTCAACATGACACACTTGGAAAGGTAACACTGGACGCTGAAATATGCTCCAGTTAAATTCTAAAAGAAATTGAATGGGAGATTTCTTGTCGGATCATTCCCTTTGCATGGAAATGCACCGTTTTGGGAGCTAGGTTAAATAAATTTATGGGCAATAATCTGCTTTTTTCAGTGGCTGCCATTACCCAGTCTGATGTGGTCACCTAATGGTCACTGTCAGGAATTGCACTGTGGTTCCAATCCCTAAAGACACCCAGGCAAGGAACAACCCTCCCTCTGCAGCCTGCCAGTTAAATAATAAAACATGAAGGGTTTGTAAAAAAAAAAATAAATAGTTTTTATTTCACTTTGTAAAACACTCTCTGTTTAGGAACCTTAGAGATGAGGGGAAAGGTCTGAAATTCTATTTCAATCATGTTGGGTTTTTTGATCATTTGGTAGGATTTTCTGAGGTTTTTTTTTGAGAGAGATTTTTGTTTTGTTAAGATGATTTTTTAAAATCATAAATAATTATTTAAAAAGTCATATCCTTGCAAGCATTACAAGAAAAATTGGTATGAGTTACAGAATCATATTGCAGGTTTATATTCCTGTTCCTGACCATAAACAACAGCAAGAACAAATAGAGAAGAAAACAGAACTACTGGGAGATCCAGATTAACCATAATTAGATATCTGCTGTCAGTGAAATTAGATATTACATAGCTTGAAATGGAGAAATTTGATTCCTTTCAGCCAACGTCAGTGAGCAATTCCCCTGACTCAAGAAAAATACACTCAAATCTCCAATGCAGTGAAATGGAACAAGAAACAAGGGAAGGAGAAATTATCTGGATGAATTCTGCATTCTGGTAGCACAGAAAGAACATGCAAAGGCATTCCTGCTGCTGAGTTACACAGAAAGTATCATTTCATGATGTGATTTTTAATCCTTTCCTTAATAAATAATTTCTAAACCTTTAGGGAAACAGCATAAGGAAAAATTACAAATATGGCTGGTTTTTTGGTAATGCTAATTGAAACAATTGTACTTATTAACACAGACATCTACTGAGAAAAACCAAACATGTTTGCTCGTGAAGACAAACCTGAATGCCAAGAAATACCAGAATAATCCCCTTGTGTCATTACATTTATTTGATAAACATTTTTTATATGTCGATGCATAGAGCCGAATATCACACAGTGCATTTTCAATAAGGTGCTGAGTGTGAATTCAGATTTCCTTACCTTATAGGATGGCAAAAAGCACAAAATCCCTTGGCCAACTGTCTGACACACTGACAGCAGCAGTGCTCCCACCTCGTCCTGGAACTCAAAGGTCTCTGTGTGCTGGAAAGTGGCACACAACTTCCGCCCGTTGGGGCCTGCTCCGACCGTGCCAACCCAAACCTGGGGAGTTCCACATGGGAAAAGTTAATTCTGTGTGAGTTACATCAGGTTAAATAATTGTGAAATTTAAGCATGAAAGAAATATTGAGGTATTTCTAAAGAACTTCATTACAGTAATTGAAGCGCAGTAACTGGTAGGATATTGATACAGGCAATGACCAATATAGGATGACCAACTTCTCCAGGGAAATGTGTCTAAAAATTGCCTCTTTATTCATTTGAAAATGTCCATTTCCATTGCATTCAGCCAAGCAACAGTCCGGACTTTCTTTTAACTAACAGAATGGGTTTGTCATGGCTTTTATTTGGATTTTGTACCATGGGCAGCATTAGAGCTCAGGAGAGGGAACAGCCATGTCCGATTTACCTGGGAATTCCGGATAACGTGATTCGCCTCCAACTGAATGGAAAACTTCACACCAAGCTCTGAGGAAAAGGAATCCATGGGGGAGAGTGTGCCTGACGTCAGAACAATTGTTCTAACTTCGTTTAAGTCAGAAAAGGCCTAGGGGGGAGAAAGAAAAGCAGGAATTTAGAAAATCAATACAATCGCTTCCAGATCTGATATGTATTTGTTCTCACTCGGATTATTTTAGGCCTTCCTCACTCTCAGCTTACCACAGCAGGGTTCAAGCACCAAAAATTCAGCATGTGGACAAGGGTTTTCTGCCTTGAACTCCTTTTGTGCTTGAGCCTTGGGAAGAAGGAACTTGTCTCTGAATCACCATGATGGTTTTCACTCACCCAAGCGTAAGTTTGCTGTAGAGCAACCTTGTAATCATCTGCAAATCTATACAGAGATAAGAGAAATATCAGTAAAAACTACATTGAAGCAATCAAATCGTGAGCATGAAGCTTGTAAAAGTGAGACCTGACCTGCTGTTGTCTTTGAAGAGACAGGAAAGAACCATGAACAAGCCTTTGAGCACTATCTGTGTCGCAGGGCTCACAACTGGCACCTCTATAAGTTCCTCTCTCCCGTGCATAGATATTTTTTCTTCTTTTTCCAGGACAGCAGCAAGATGTTTCTGTGAGAGGCAAATTCCATATTGACAACACTCTAAGTGTCTTCTCCAAAACAAAATTAATAGAGACAATACTGTCAGCTCACTGCTTTGAAAGTTCACCTAAGGTACCTATAAATTCAGAGGGAAAGGGGCAGAGAAGGGCCAAGGGAAAGGGAACAATGCTTTCAATTTTTAACAATGCTTTTAACATTTCTGGCTTACACAGAAAGGAGGGAGGTAAACTTGCAAACAGGGTGAAAACATTTCAGCACTCAATAAAAATGCAGCTGGATAGAACAGGCAAAACTATCACTGGCTCAATGGTTCAATTGAAATAATTGTATGGGATCAATGTCCTTCAAAACATTGATTCTCCACAAATTCTGGTAGCTCAAGGGCTTTACTCCTGGTTTTCATCAGGAATCATTTTCAGACAACTTCTCAGTATTGCAGTAAATTAAAAGATCTGTTTGCATTTAACTTATGTACATTCTAAGATGTTTAACAGCACCAATATTATGCACTGTGGTGCTCATTTCCACAGCACACATTACCTGCAAAATGGGAAAAGTAATCCCAGTTATTCCCATTTGGTGAAAAAAGTTGAGCATTTCTTTGCCACTCCACACCTTACAGGCAGTTTCATAGGCTCTCTCTACCAGCTGCCCAGAGCTGTCCTGCAACCAGCTGAGAGAGAGAAAAATCAGAAATCATTTCAGCATTGATTTCAGAGATACTTTGCACATACAATGCAAACCTCAAAAATTGCACCAGACTTCTAAGATGATAAATGTTTTCCTACACATAAGTAGAGAGACACTGCTTTTCTTTTGTGCCTGTTGAACTCCTATGGAATTCCTCTGGATGCAGCTCATTAAAGCGAGAAGAAAATTTCTCCCCACATGTTTACACTTTATATAGTACCTTTACAATAAAGAAAAGGAATTAAAATATAATTTCCCCTTATGATATGTCAGGCTCATTCACGCAAGATTTCTGCTGCACATTCAAAGCCCCTCATCACTACTCTAACTGATGCAGGTTGGTTTATCATCCCTGCCAATTGCTGACTTCCCAATTAAGAACAAATCCTGAGGCATTAAATGAACACTGTTAATATTTACACGTGGAACGCAAAGTGGGGCAATAAAAAGGACAGATTTAACCCTACCTACAGCTATTGACAACTGCTGCAACTTGATGAAGCAGAATTACAATTGTAATACAATGCAAAACATGATAGACTTGCTAAAAACATGAGCTAAACATGGAGATCGTCTCATTTGTGGCAGAAATAAAATTTCCTCTGACTGAGCATGTCCTCCTTCATCCCTGCAGTACCACAAAACCTTGTTTCTGTCTAGAAAAGCAGGCAGCTGCCTCCCTCCCTCCCTCCCAGGAAAGGCCGGAGCTGTCTGCTCCATCAAAAGTCAGGAGGCATCAGAAAGACAGCTGTCAGTGCTGCAACAGCTCAAAATATTTACCTGCAAAATCAGTTAATCATTATCAACTCAAGAGCAAGGCTCTGCGACTGTTTCAGTTCTAGATTTCCTGCCCTGTCACCACAAATAATCTGATCCATGGAACAATTAAAATAAAACTTCCCTTCTGCCAGGTTAAATGTAAATAAAACCCCATCAATACTGCCACAACAATCACTTCTTTGGCTATAATTTGCTTTATCTCATTAAGGAATGGTGATCACAAACACAGGCAGAATTAGGCCCCAATTGTCAAATGTAACATCAAAAAGACCTGGAACTGAAATTAGGACAAGGCCCCTATGACAGAAGTTAAACAGATTTGCAATGGATAAAACACTTCAGGAAATGTAAAATGTTTCCCTGTTATGAACTTCAAACACCCTCACATACTTTTGAAACGCTCATGCTATAAATGCAAATACAAACTTAAGACAATGGCCAAATATCACCAAAACCCCACCCCAAATTCTCAAATAAATTCCATCTAACATTAAAGCATTTACTTGCAAAGCCTGTTAAATTATTTTTAGAGCTAAGCAGGAAGCATAAATAAAATTAGCTCGATTCCCAGAAAGGTACCTCTGGTTTTGAAGTGAAAATTGCTGTATGCAATATTTCCAGGAAAAGAATGAATGGATGTTGCACACATGCCTTCAATTCCAGGAATTGTATTTGCTGCTCCCCTCACTACCAGAAAATCCCACAGTTGACACAGCATATTCCAGTGGCCAAAGTGATTTGTCCTGGTAAATGTGCATCTCATCAGCAGAGCCTCCCAGCACACCTCTGCTGCTCTATCTTCAAATTCCTCCCAAAGGTCACTGCAGCACCTCTGTGGCACTAAGCCCATCCTTAAGTGCTTTCTGGAATGAGGGCCCAGGCTCTTTAGAAGCGAAATAAGATTTTTTTTCTAGCTACCCATGCATTTGGAAAGGCATGTCACTGTGCAGGAGCATTTTACCTATTACTGGCTATTTACACCCAGTCTTCTGCCTTCCAACAGCTGCTTTTCGTGCTGCTGGCAGATTTGCCAACACAGTCAACCTTCGTTTTCCTGATAAGGTTAAAAAGCTTGAGGCAATCAAATCTCCAGCCATGCTGTTCTTATCTTTTATTAAAATTTAACATTTGAAATATCCAAGGTAGGAGAATTGGCTTCTGCCAAGCAGAAAAAGTCACTTGTCTCTGTGTGACACAAACATTAACTCTGAGAACGGAGGATGGGAGAATGAACTACTCCTGTGCT
Organism: Origma solitaria; assembly: GCA_013397895.1. Classification (NCBI taxonomy): domain Eukaryota; kingdom Metazoa; phylum Chordata; class Aves; order Passeriformes; family Acanthizidae; genus Origma; species Origma solitaria. Next base: position 492,084 of record VZRL01001286.1, on the reverse strand, counting down.
GTGCTGCACAGTCCATTGCAGCAGCCACTAACACAGCAAAATGAAGATACTGCACACACTAAAGCAGAATTCAGGTACCTACAAAGCCACCTGTAGCATGATTCACTTTTTCTGTTGACTTTGTACTTCCACTCCACCCAAAAGACTTTGTCCTTGACCTCTTCAGTTTCATCTGTCCATTTGCTTTTCTTCCATTCCTTCTCATGATTTTCAGCTTATGTCCAGGTCTTCCCTTTCCAAGAAGTTGTTTCACAGGGAAAACAAAGGCCATGACTGACAAATTCACTTTCAACTAAGAAGAATTCAGTATATTCCAATCTAAAGGCAATTTTAAAAACTATTAATTGATATAAAGTAATAAAAAGGTTGCCTTACTTGATCAAGGAGCAGCAGACAGCTCGGAGCTGCTCATGGTGCTTCTGCCTGATGTTGCTATTGACCATGAAATCGAGCTCCTCTCGGGCAGCTCTGAGCTGGCTCTCGGTAACCCCATAGCTCACGGACTCGCGAGCACAGTCCTCAATGTTGTGGGCTTCATCCAAAATGACTACTTGGTCTTTGAGTTTAATGTCCATCTAAAAAAAGAAAATTATCGTCTAGTGAAACAGAGTGAAAGACAGGAGAAACAGCAACTAACAGGATCCTGTTAAAAAATGCATAATCTGCATCACGGTGCAAATGAAACTCTGCAGGTTTCGAGCCAATTTCCATAATCTAGAAAATATCCAAGGGGGAAAAAACCCCAGGAGTTATTTTTTAGATAGTATTTTGGACATAAATGGGATCTCAGTTGACAATAGAAACGTAATATTCAGTGGGTAATTTCTTTTTAACTTCAGCTCTTGCCATTTTTCTCACAGATATACTTACACTGTCCCGGATCTGCGGGTCCAGGAGATAATTGTAAGGACAAAACACAATGTCTGCCCCCACCATGAGCTCTCTGGCTGCAAAATAGGCACAGGCACGAAGCTTCCTGCCCAGGCTCACCAGGTCTTCAATGTCCCAGGCCTGGTACACGCCGTGGGCAGACTGCAGCACATGGTGCTCCCCGAGCTTGTGAACGCCGTGGTAGAAAGAACAGGACCTGCCCTGAAAGCGAAGTGCAGAGACTTGGTGGGCACAAGAAATAAAGAAAACCAAGTAGGCTTCAATCCTCCAAATGTTCCATGCATTTGGCTATGTCTTAGAAACATTTCTAACAGCTGCTTTTTATGCCAAAAAACGTATTATATCAGGCAAATCCATGTTTCTAAAATGTACCTCAATAAGGGACACTTCTTTCTTCATCTATAAACCCAGAGACAATTTAAGTCTTACTACAACATTAACCTAGCATAAATAACCTAAGTTAACCTAGCATAGATAACCTAAGTTATCTTATTTATAAGATAACAAATCTTATTCCTGTCATCCTAAGTTTTTTCAATATTTCTACTGTGTATCAACATTTTCTAACAATTAATATTAAATTTAACCAAATCAGCAGGTGGCATTTAACCAACAGAGTATAAAGAAGTTAAAAATGTTACTCATTCCAGCTGTTAAATCTGACTGTGTTTAATGAATGCTCATTTTCTGGAACACAATTACTCACATGCTTTCCTTCCAACAATTCCACACACATTTCATTCCTGTTACTGCTATTGGATACCACTGGATGAATGCAGGTGTAATCCCTGCTGGAAAGGATAGTCATGGGCACACAGGAATACGCTGTCCTCTTCAGCTCCCTGCTGATCTGGGTTATTTGCTTGTGTGTTCGCGTCCCAAAAAAAATTTTGGGAACACACAAGCAATCTCCATTTCCTTTCTTCTTCGTGTGACTGGGATCTTTATCAGGTTCTTTCCCAGAAGAACAGGAACACTCAGTGCAAGGGCCAGGAGGCTGTAAACCAAGACCAAAAAATGATTAACAAAATCCCACTGAGAGATCAATGTGATAAATCTGCTCGTGGTCTGGTTGGAAAGTGCCCTCTGGTTCAGCCACCAGGTCAGCCTACTGAGCTGCAAAAAGTACTAAAATGTTAAAACATCACATCCTTGTGCCTGGAAATGACTAAAAAAACCTTCTAGCAATCACAATTTTATCATAACCCAATCAGAAAGAACTATTAATCCAGTGGAATATTTACACGTGTGAATAATGCAAATAAAGCTTCAGCTCAGGACGCTCCTGTCATAGAGCAAGAGTCCAACACCTTCAATGAAGAAAATTTGGAACAAGACAAGCAAGCTAAAATAAAATTTTCCTTAAAGCAAGAAGAAGAAATCTAGGAAATTTAGGAAATCTGTTTGCAGATAAAACAGACTACACCACATACTCTCCATTAGAAACATGCTTGCTGTGCCATTCTGCCAAAGGCCATTGAGTAAACCAGGAGAATAAAAGAAACACAGGGAATAATTCTAAGCAGAACCTAATCCTGTAAAATATTTGTTAAAAGCCTTTTTTTTCTTCCTGAGAAGCACCATCTTTCATTACATTAACTACTGGAACAACTGACATGAAATTGTCCTAATGAATTTGAAAAGACACATAGGAAACAAGGAACTGATGCATAACCATGTCCAAACACACCTCCCATGAAAAAGAAAGAGTTCTTCCAGTGTAAAACAGTTTGTTTGGGCTCCAGGTGGTAGTGCAGGTACCAACATGCAGCTGCCCACTGCAGTACTCCTCCCTCCCTTTCAATTGTCTCCGTAAGATTATCCATTACAAACAAATGCTAAGTCATGCTGTGTGTTACACCACAATCCTGGGGATCAAGCTGTCTTTAGCTTCCACTCCAAGGAAAAGCAAGTTCGTGTTACCCTCAGCCCCACTCAGCCTTGTCTGCCATTAAATATTACAATACATGATAGAAAGCATGTAAATGTAACCCTCCGGAGCTGCCACTCACTGGGATAAAAGGTTCACTGATGTGCCAAATAAACAGGCCTCAAAGCAGATAAAGTTACACCCATGCTGGAATTGTTACATTCCCCTCTCAGGTTGCCAGTAACAGCAGATTTCATTACCCTGTGCTGCCACATTAAATAGCCAGTTCCAAATATCCTGCCTTCTATATTGAATAATTACTTATTCACTGAAAGGATAAAAAGAAGAGTTATGAATGGGGCTCTTGTCAACAGCCAAGCAGGAAACAGCTGACATATGGTATATGTTACATATGTGCAATGGCCAGCTCGGTGCTCACACAGAAAGCTCCAATGCAAATGGTGCCTTGATATTTCTATCAGTTATATTCTGCTTTGCTCCTGGAAATAATGAAAACCACATTACCGAGCTAAAAATTAATGTAACTGTAGCAGTGACTGCGTAGGGCCTTTAAGAACATGTCGATCTTTTAATTTTAATCTGAGTCAAATTGTGTTTTCAGAGGGAAAAACAATGCACAGGACACCAAGATGATCCTTTACCATTAATATTTCACTGCTATGCTAAGCCAAATAAAATAATAGAAAATAAAATAAAATAAAAATAATAGAAAAATATTAGGACCTCTCAGGCAGCTGTTTTGCAAGAGTTCTTAGAACAACGGGAAAATCCAGCTCAAATTAATATATATAAACATGAACAGAAGGTTCTTCTATCATGGGCTTAAAACACCAGATATTATTGTTTTCATAAAAAAGAAATACAGTGTTCTCATGTGTAAGGCTTATAAATTACAGTACTTTACAGGTGGGCTTAAAAGTTTGGTTTAAGAGGTTTGGAATTGGTATAATAGCAGCACTAAGAAGCACTTTAGCCATTATTCCAGTACTAAAATGTTACCTTGAACTCTGAAAAAAGTTTTACGTTCAAAAAACACTCAATCCCACAACACTGAGAACGTTGTAAACTCAGGCTGGTTTTATAGTAATGAGTTAAGAGTATAAAACTGCCTGCAGAAGTCACAGCATTTCTGAAAGCCACAGGCACCATTAGCCCCAAACACATTAATAAATAAAACCTTTTTAGATGATCATTCATAATGAAGAAAAATTTCAGAAAATTGGTTAAAACACAGTTTAAAAGTTGAGTTCTTTGTGTTCTTTGCACATTACTCCAGTGTGTCAATTTGCACTTGAATTCTTAAGATACACCTTTAAATTTTATTAAAGGCAAACTATTAAATTCTGTATTTGTCTAAGAAGAATTGACTGTGGATATCATATAGCAGCACCTAATGTTCCTCTCCTATTGCTACAGGAGAAAGAAAGAAAACTCCCCAGTGAATAAGGAGTTTCCTTGGCAGTGTTGCCTCAAAATACAAATTTTACACTCATACCATAGAGATACTGGTTAAGCTGTAATAAAATTAGAAAATGTTTCAATTTATCTATGTAGGAATTAGGGGGAGGCTGATTGGAAAAAATTCATATTAAGACAACAGAATTGTATTTCCTAATACCCTCTGGCTTCAGAACTAAACCTGTTTTCAGCTGCTGAAATCTGAAAGAGGGATTTTCATTTGGGAGAGGGCAAAAAAAAGATACTCCTGTACTTTCTGCAGTATTTAATCAGAAACAGGCAGTAACAGATGCCATTAGAGATCAGATATCAGCCTATATGGACCTTAGGCTAATGCAGCTTGTTTTTACTTCTGTCAGGGGTAGATAAAACAGCCTATCACATCAATATTTATATAGCAAAAACGTGGAAGTCCGATTAAAAAAGGAATAATCAAGCCCACCACCCTGTCCTGTGTGTAAAATAGAGCTAAACAAACACTGAGGCTGTGATCTTTGAAACACAAAGAGGTAAGAGGAGTTCCTCATATCTCCATCTACATTTCCCCGTTACAAAGCCACCTGAATGCTGCAGCAGTGAATGCCTCTTGTGTGAAATATCACACAAGCACAATCTAGGGAGATATCAGCAGTGACATTACCAGAGCTTTTCAACTGCTCCTTTGGAGGCTCTCAGAAAGCTCAGTTATTCTGCTGCTGCTGCAGCCTCTTGATTAAAGCACACAAAGCAGCTGTTTATCCTCCCCCAGTCACCAGCAGGTGAACCCAGTTCAATATTTATCACAGGCTTTCACAGATCACTGCTAACCAAGCAAACGTTTTAATTAAGCTGGAACTTGCTTCAAAGAGCTCATTCAAAATGTCAATCAGCAGCAAAAGGATCAGATACGGTGTCAGGTGAGAGCATGTAATACAAATCCACCACTTTCTTCATCCCATCGTGGTAAATTAGCCCATTCTGGAGTCCAGACCCTGATTGTAACAGGCTGCCAGTCCCCTGGAATGTGTAACAGAAGTCACTCAAACCCCATTGTGCAGGTTGTAAGCAATATGTTAAACTGCAATGGGCTAGCACATTAAGACAGATTCTTTTCACAGTTGTTTTTTGATACCCCAAGTGTTTGTTACACTACTCTCCATTTACTGTTTACTTTCTTTCCCTGGTAGAAAGGGGGATTCCTTAACCCAGCTGCCCCAGTTTCTCAGGCCATATGCTCCGACAGAAGTAATCATGAGAGTACCCTGAGGGTATAATTTCCCACTTAAACTCACACTGGAGCTGCCCTCCCTCACAGGAGTTAATAGCAGAGGGCCAGGGATGGATTCCCAGCTGGAGTGAAAGCAGCTGGGAGCAGGTTTGGATCCTCACCCACACACCTGCAGGAGCTGTGATGCAGCAGTGCTGGGCAGCACCTCCCGTGCTCTTACAACAACCACCACGATTCTCCCTTCCGTGCTCTTACAACAACAACCCCAATTCTCCCTCCTGTGCTCTGACAACAACCACCCCAATTCTCCCTCCTGGAGTACAAACAGGGCTTGATGAGAAACTGAATTTGCTTTATCAGATGATTGACCACTAAAGAACACAGGTTAAACAAAGGCAGGATTACCTCAGTGCTCAAGACAATACTGTTATCACATTATTTTATCATCCTAAATACATTATGTAAATGTTGAACATAATCTCTGTTGAATTATTTCCAAAGCTACACCAGAAAAGCATTTTTACACCTAACAGGCTATGCCGTGATGCTCTTCCTGGTGTAAAATTAATGTAGTTAAGGCTCAGAACTACTAATGAGAAATAAAGCCTTATTTTGTGCAATTGTTTCTTGATACCAGACAAGTTCTTAGCGTGCAAAAGGAAAAGTCCATCACAGCAAAGTCATACCTTATTCTTTCATTCTTAAAAAGAAACTTTAATAGAAATAACTCCCTTTCTTTCTTCTTAGGTTACTTTTTTCTAAAGATGTAGCAAACAGTATACTGTTTGGCTTTCAATTTGCTTCTATACAAGAAATTTCTAGAAATTTTAAATCAAATTTTTCACAGACCCACACAAAAGTACCAAAGGAAATTTTACAACCAGGAAGGAAGGAAGACCTTTTTATTTGAAAATCAACAGCACACTCTGGTGGTGTCTGGATTTCAAACTACCAATTGAAGCTCAGTGGCAAAAAGCATTTCATATCTTACCCAAAAAAAATCTACAGAGCTTTCCAAAACTAATGAAAACTACCTGCAACACAGATTGACTTTTGTTAAGAAAATTTTTAGCTCCCAGTGTCTCACAGTAATCCTACAGCTGTTGGTTTTCTTTGTGGTTACTACAGCACTAACATAACTCGGTATTTCACAGTAAGCTCTCTACAGCCTCACATTTCTTCTTCTCCTTGTTTTGCTCCAACAAACATTTATGTAAAATCTATCATTTTCAAAGAGTAAGAAATGCAGAAAATGCCTAACAAATGCTGCAGAAACAGCTGCAAATTGGTCTCTCAACTTCTGATATGATAACTTCTGCTACAGAAAATGGTAATAAAAACAAAAAACTGGGAAACCTTTGCATTAGGTGTAATGGTGCATTGGTGGCTGAAACAACATTAAGCTGCATTTCACACATAACCCCTTCACATAAAATATTGTTTAAAATTGCTCTTAAACTAACACTCCTGATGTAAAAGTATTATTGTATTACTCACCGTTTGGGGAGATAGAGTAGTGGTTTTCACACTTTTTTCAGAGTGAACAATCAGCTCTCCATTTTTTCTCTGATTATAAACTTCTAAAGCATCAACAAACTGCACTCCTTTTGCAAAGCAGTGACGTTTTCTGACCTGCTGGGGAAAGGAACAATGTAAAAATGCACTGGGCAGAGGGATGTGTCACAATGGCAGTCAGGGCTTCCTTTCAGCTGAGTCTGTTTTAGTAACACTGGGCATCACTGTCTGTTAACAGTTTAACCAAATCGAAGCCATACAAAAGTCATTAGGGAAAGCTATAAAGTTTTAATTATAAAAAAGTCTGTAGTTAGGGCCGAACTTTTCTACTTTGCTTTCCCACTGTTAGAAAACTTACACAAACTTACTATAAGCTGAACACCTCCATAACAAAAACAAGAAATAAATTCAAGCCATGCTGATGTAAAAACTAATATCTGTATCTACAAACCGTAAAAATCTGTAATTGGGACATGAGAGTTTGGTTTGGATTGTTTCACTGCCAATAAACTCTGCTCACCTGATGCTCTGTTTCTAAAGGACGAATCCTTTTCCTGTCTACTTGAAAGTCATCATTCTCACTGTCACGAAGAGATAACTTTTTTTTGGCAGACAGTTTTGAAGCTAGTGTTTCATTTTCCTTACATTCTGTAATTAATAAAATAAAATGGATGTCCATTACCAGCGACACAGTAAATAAGGGCAACATTTTACAATATAATTACTACAGAATAGTAACTGATAGAATTACTATAAATACTTACGAGGTAGGGAACAGTGTTAGACATTTCTAGACACATTAGCCACCGTACAGATTTCATGCAGGGCAGAACCTGCAGTAACTCTGCTATTATGAGGGTATAAAAAAAGTTCCCTGGTTTGAAAGCAGCAGCTATTCCAGAAGAGAATTTCAGCTGCCTATGGCTGAAGTTACCTGTGCTTGTTACTGGGCTTCCAGGGTTTCTGGGAGCTCCTGTTTCAGGATTGTTAGCAGAACAAGGAGCACTGCGAGTCCCACTCGTCGCAGCCTCATTGCTCTCAGACTGGCAGTGGCACTTGCAGCGGCACGGTGGGGATGGCTCTGCCTTCCTGTCCTCCTTGTCACACGACGAGGTTGGCACTGATTTCTCTGAGGGACAAAGTCATTTGTCTGTCATTACAAACCACTCCAGACTCTAGAGAGAGCCAGGGGTGCAGAACAGCGAAGATGCAAGTTCAGGTACCAAGTTTTGGTGTCTGTACAAAGCTGAACAAGCTCTGGTCACCCTCTGAAGAACCACGGAAAGGAAAACACCTCCCTCTTTCCATTCAACCCACACAATCACAGCCCACAAGGATTTTCGTCCAAAGTTCCAACAGCCACATTCCCTTCTGGTATCTAAATCCAGCTTAGCATTACTGCTTTATGCTGCCATTAAGGCAAGGTATACAGTGGCGGACAAAGACCCCAAACCAAATGTTTAAAGGCTGATGAACAACAATGAATTATTTTATATTTTATAATAAAAATTGTGCAGACACTAAGGCACTCACCATACCATGACCGCTGCCATGATAATGCAGAACAAAGTAATGCCAAGCTTTTGCCACTTCCTGTAGGGCTCTCCAGCAAACAGTGCTGCCTGTTATTTAAGCCTTTCACAATCTTTGAGGAGAATAAAAGAAATGGAATTAATAGAACACAAAGCAGATGTCTTTAGCTAATCTTAGAAATAACTTCCTAATGTCCAGCCTAAACTTTCCCTGACACAGTTTAAGGCTGTGCCCTTTCGTCCTGTTGTTGGTTAAAATTCTTTCAAAATATTTACAAATGCAATAATTCATTTTAAAAGGCTCTCCAAAAAGTGAAAACTTATTGAAATATTGCTATATATCATTATTCTGTTTAAAAAGCAGATGTTTTTCTAAATCATTCCCCCCTTGAAAACTTGAATATTTATATACAACTATTACAGTACACCTAGATAAATAACCATACATTTATTTACACCACAGAGAACTTGCTTCTGGGCATAAATGCTCACAAATCCAAAATGTACTTCAGCATTCCCTGATCATGGTCCAGATATTGCACAGCACAGAGAACACTGAGTTGTAACAACTGAAATTCCCACGACCCTGGAGGCTCTGAATTTAATGTGTCAGTTTTCTAAATGCTGATAAGAGATTTTGGAACTCCAAATGTTGGAAAACACAAGCTCGTAGTCTGGCAAATACCAGTATAAATTCTACTCACAGCATTCATCATAGCGAGCTGGGAGGGGTAAGCCTTGCAGGGGAAGAGGATCTTCACCCCCCCAATTGTATATTCTGCTCCGTCAGAAGACATTGCCAGTTTTTCCTCCCTTTTACTGCAGGTTTAAAACTGTAATTAAAATCCAGAATTAGTGACTCAATGCTAACAAACAGGCAAAGCCTGAAACAACACACAGCATTGAATAAAAACAAGGAGAAGCTGTTAATCTGGTGACAGCCCAGGATATTAAAAGAATTGGAATATAGGAATTTATATGACACGTTATCATTTCAGACTTGGTCATCATTAAATGCAAGAGCAAGTTCCCACCAGCTTATGAGTAATATCAGCAATTCAAATAAAAACATGATGAACTGCACACACCAGTTTAGATTCCATTAGTCTGACTGGAGATAGAACTCAAAATCACGGGGGAGAAGTATTTTAGGATATTTAGTAAAAAAAGCAGCTATTTTTTTAACTCTGAAGGTCCATCAGCTTGAACTCCAACACATCATAAACTAAAAACACACAGTTGTCAACAGTAGCTTGTACATGTTATAACAACGAGAAATAAAACTGGACACTGGCTTTAAAAATGAGATGTTTAAAAACAAACACTTTTCTTCCACAAGTAATACAGTAATTAGTCAGGGGAAAAGGCGTATCATTCACTTTACTGTTCTGTGATTATTACCTTTAATATCGCTGTCTGGACATTAAAAGACAATTTCCCGATGTTAAAAAGGTGAAATTATTGAACAAAAATACTGAAGAAGCATAAATGGTTTTAAGAGACAACTTTTTTAAACAACACAGGGAGATTTTTTCTCATATTTTTTCAGCACTGACAAAGTAAGAGCGCAACTTTGACCTGCCAGATTCCCTGAGATAAATTAACTCATTGAAAAGTGTCCTCATCTGACTTTTAATAATTAAACATACACATCAAAAAACCACCAATGTTTGGCACGATTCAGCTTCATCATCGAGCTTCCCGACAGGAAAACGCAATTCTAGCAAAAGGACATCGCTGACATGAGCTTACATCCAACCCCTCCTTCCTAAAGCAAAGGCCACCATATTAAATGGCTTCTCCCCAACCCACTGTGGGAGGGGAACTCGTTTAAACGAGCACTACTGCGCATGAAGGTTGCCGCTGAGAAGGAGGGAGGGCCTAGGACACCGCGGAGACCTTTCGCGGTGTGATGAGATGCACCAGGAGCGCACCGGGAGCTCTCCCCAGCCACATCTCCACCCGGGCACAGCCGCTCTGCCTCTCCGCGGGCAGGCGGCGCTCAGGAAGCCGTGGGGCCACCCCAGCCCAGCCCACACAGCAGCACCTGGGCGCTGGTTTCCCGTGTGTGCTCAGCGAGGCGCAGCGCCGGCAGCCGCGCCCCCCGCGCCCCTCACGGCCCCGCACCTGCAGCGCCGCGGCCCTCAGAGCCCTCCGTCCTTCCCGCCACCGCCCCAGCCAATCAGCTGACAGGAAAGGGCCGCGCGCCGCCAATCAGCGAAGCGCACACTGGGAAACGCCCGCCTCTTACGTCTGCGCGGCGAGAGCCAACCACAGGGCGCCTTGTTGCCTTCCGGGTTGTGCGCGTTGCTAGGCAACCGCGGGCCTTGTGAAATACTCAAATACTTATTGGTCTTTATCATAATTATTATAAACAATATTATATTTATTATGTTATTATTTTGGTTTTATGTTTATTATGCTTTATAATGTTTTCTAAGTATTGCATAGTATTGGGTATCATTACCATTATTGCTGTAATCATTATTAGCATCTTCATTTTAAGCACAGTGCACAGGAAACACCGTGGAAAAGTTAATATTTTTTGTAAAGGCAGTGTCTTTTCACTACTGCCACATACAAGTCCTTCTGTTTTTTACCAAAGGTAATTCCCTCAGGAGAAATGTGAGATGAATCTGGAAAATTTAACATCAATACAGGCAACCCCCTTTGAACTTCAGTCATGCTGCTGTTCTTTTTTATTTAAATACCACTACAGCATATAAAATTACACTTGGAACCGAGGAAAAAAAATACATACATTTAGATTATTTACATAATTTACATGAAGATGACAAAAATACACTCAGTAGGCAGATGGTGATAGAGTGACAGCCAGGAATCCTGGAACACAAACCCACACGGGTGTGGGAATTCCATCCTCGTCTGCAAAAGAACAACTCCGTGATGGAGCACAAAGGATTTGGCCTTTGGAACTGCTTTGGCATGGCTGAAACCTGTCATTCCCTCTCCTTACGCCTCAGTCACCCTCAGAACCCATTTCTTTTTTTAATCTTACCCTGCTGACAGCTCAAGATACCTCTGCACACATTTCTTCAAGTCTTTTTCACCCTTTTAAAGTTAAAAAATACTAAACCATCAGAGCTGCATTCTTTAAAGATCACATTTATATGGCTCATTTTTACTATCAGTACTTCTTTTTTTTTTTTTTTAAACAAACTTCTGGACCAGTTTCAAACTCTCAGTGAAGGCTGGTTGTTCTTTAAATTAAGCTCCTAATCTCATGAACCGAAACTTTGACCAATTTGACACACAAATAAAAAAAACATAAAATTTTTTCTTAGAACTCAGAGTGATGGTGCAAGTTATTGACACCACTTTTTCAAGTATTCCTTGAAGTACTCAATTCCAGGTTGCTCTGCGAGGCCCTGGAACAGGAGCTCGTTTAACTCAAACAAAGCACTTCAATCTCAAATTTTTCTCAGCCATCGTTTTGCTGTTTGTCCAACAAATTAAATACTCACTTTTCAGTGCTATAAAACCCTTCCAAGGTGTGTTGCTGTACCACTTCAGGAACTGAGCAAGCCTGAAAATTACTGTTTCCCTGGAAATTATTTACTCATCCCATCAGCCTCAGAAGTTTTCACTGGAAGCAACACAATCCTGTTGAAAGCATTTTCTTCTCAGCCGTGACTGAATCAAAAGAACGAAAAACGTGGACTTTCGCTCCAGTTCCTCAGTCCACTTTCACAGCTTTCTCCAAATGTAGGCACCATAGACAGAGGGAAAAGCTACAGTACAACTTCCCTGGAGTTTTTCCTAAATCCCGCTCACGCTCATGTTGATTATTTCAATGATGGTGTTTTCCACGCACTGGCACAGCCGAACGTCGGGGTCCAGGCTCGCAGTGTCCCTGGAACAGCTTTTGGTGGAGGAATCCTTACAAAGTCCTGAGAAATCATGTGGCTTCTCCTTCAGCTGCTGGAGACCTGGAAAATAAAGCAGAAGTACACCTAAATAAGTATTTTTATTTTTTATAGTTGTTATTTTACAGCCGTAACACACGTATGGATGTTATGAGGTTGCAAAGCTGAGCCTGCACTATTTCATGCACCAGGCTTCACCCCACAGGCTCTTTCTAGAGACATCACAACATTTTTGTTTCCTTTCCCCGTGTCTGACCTCTCCACGGTGTTTTACAAAGCTCCTGACTTACGGGTGATGATGGGGTCGAAGTCTCGCGTCTGCGTGGCAACATCCGAGGCACAAACTTGTCCTATTTGGATCAGCAGAGACATAATGTCCTCGTACAGGGGAGGAAAGGCTTGGCAGAAGGACACCAAACAGGGCAGGGTGGGCATGAAGAACGTGTAACGCTTGGACTGGGTCAGAACTGCCAACGAGAGGGAAACAGAGAAAAGCAATGGTTATAAAAGCCAATCTGGCCCCGCAGCAGTGAATTTTGGGGTGCTGGGGTGGTACCTGTGAGCAGGGTCCCCATGACGTTGATGGCCAAACGAGCCACGCTGAGCGATTTGGGCAGGGCGTACTGGATACACAAATAGGAGAGCAGCTGGATGGCAAAGATCTGCCAAGAGAGAGAAGTGAGAGATGAGCAACAAAGCACCACACAATTTACAACACAGCCCTTGTAAAATATATTTAGGTCTGATCTGTTCTAGTTTTAACTTTATTGAGAGTCCTCTCACCAGCAGTAGCTTAACACTGAGAAAGATTAAATATGAGCAACTACGAAGTTGGTTTCATACAGAAACAGGGGAATTTTTAGCCCAACAAATGCCAGAGAGAGAAGCGAGAGGTGAACAGCAAAGCACCACACAATTTACAACACAGCCTTGTAAAATATATTTAGGTCTGATCTGTTCTAGTTTTAACTTTGAGTGTCCTCTCACCAGCAGTAGCTTAACACTGAGAAAGGATTAAATAAGAGCAACTACGAAGTTGGTTTCATACAGAAACAGGGGAATTTTTAGCCCAACAAATGCCAGAGAGAGAAGTGAGAGGTGAGCAACAAAGCACCACACAATTTACAACACAACCCTTGTAAAATACATTTAGGTCTGATCTGTTCTAGTTTTAACTTTATTGAGTGTCCTCTCACCAGCAGTAGCTTAACACTGAGAAAGGATTTAAATAAGAGCAACTACAAAGCTGGTTTGATACAGAAACAGGGGAATCTTTAGCCCAACAAATTCCAGGTACCTACAAAGCCAACCCCTTAATTTAAGGTAAAAGTGCTATAAATATTACATTAATATCCCAGGCAAGTTAGACTTCAGTGACTGTTTTATTCTCTCCCCTCAGCCAGTATTTCACCAGGGTTAATATCCACAGTGATTCCCCAGCCAGGTGACTGCACAGTACCTGTTTTTCAAGTTCGGGCTGGGCAATGAGCTCAGGAATGAAATCCAGACAGATGTGCATGGATGGGATCCCAGCCACTGTCAGTGCCAGAAGTTCACATGGATAACCCTGCGCGATTAAGAGAAAGAAAGGAGCGGCAACGTGTCACAGGTGTGTTTTAAAAATTCTGCTCCAACTAGGATTTCACACCCATGTTAATGCTTTTTTTCAAAATGAATAAATTTGTAACTCTCTTTTGTTCAGTTTGCAGCAGGCCCCGCAGTAATGCCAAGGCTGCAAGAGGGAGGCTGGGTACAAACCCAAGGTCTGATTCAGTTCTTCATCCTCAGCATTCAATGAATTATTACATGGAAACTCTCCCTCACCTCCCCAAACAAAACCAGGCTGCAGTGACCCTTTCCTTCCATGTCTTTCCCACGTTCCAAACTCCACCATCATCCCCAACTTCCTCATTTCACAACTGCACCATAATGACATTTCTTATCACTTCATCAGTTCCAGGTCAAGGCAAATTAACTCCTTGTAAAGAGTCTGCCATCTAGCAAGGAGCAATTTAATATGCATTAAAAACACATTTATATTTTTTAAATTGCCAATCATTCCCCTTTTCTTTTTTATTTGAAGGTGCACAGCTGCTTTGGCAGGGCCACCCTTTCTCCTTCCATTCTAAGGAGATAAACTGTGCCCTAACAAAAAGAAAAGGAGATGTTTATATTTGAAGCCAAATTAAGTTTTGAATAATGGGAATATTCATTTAAAAACATGGCCAGAAAAAAGTAACCCTCAGAAGATGTGGAACAAGTAATTATAAGATGATTAGGGCCGTTTTCCTTGGCCTAGATGGACAAACTAAGAAAGGGCAGAGGCACAAACGAAGAAGGTGTTTAACAATGAAGAACAGGCAGAGTTTGGGCGCTCCCTTCTCACCACAGCCAAGAGACCCACACTGAAATACGGAAGAAATGTGCCCACCACAAACTGGGGGAGACAGGAAGGAGAAAATGGGGTTGTTATCCTTTCTGAGGAACATTCGGCATGGCTGAATAAGTTATATTTCTGAGTATAAGTTATCATTTCTGAGGAACATTCTGACCACTGCACTCGGCTCCCTCCCAACCTGAGGAATCAAAAGAGAGCAAAGGCAGCACAAAGACCTGGAAGTGCACGAGTTTGACGATGTTGGGGTCAGCGATGTACATCTGGTGCAGCAGGCAGCAGATGAGGCACTGCACCTCCCGCAGGTTGCACAGCAAACTCTCCTCCTCCTCCTCGGCCTCAGCCCCCTGCGGGCTCGGGGGGCTCTGCATGTCCTTCAGGAGATCCTGAGTGCTGCTGCTCTGGCCCTTCTCCTCTTCTGTAGGCAAGCAGATCTCCAGAAGGATCTGCACAGCAGCGCTGTCCTGTGGAGAAAAGCCACAGGAGATGAACAAAAAAAACCCCAGTGAAATTTTAAAGATTGCATACAAAATAGGGACAATTTAAGAAATGGAAGATTGTCATGTGATTAGGATTTCCTCCTATTGATTTTTTAGAATCTAGAATGAAAATGACTCAGCTCAAACATCACAAATCCTGTAGAATATTAAAAAAACCTCAACACTTTATCTCAATCAAGACTCATAGAAAAAAAGGTTAAATCCCACAGATTATCATAATCACAGATCAAAAGAGTAAATTCAGTGGAATCTTGTATTGCTTC
Organism: Origma solitaria; assembly: GCA_013397895.1. Taxonomy (NCBI): domain Eukaryota; kingdom Metazoa; phylum Chordata; class Aves; order Passeriformes; family Acanthizidae; genus Origma; species Origma solitaria. The sequence goes on along the minus strand of VZRL01001286.1, from coordinate 476,545 downwards.
AAAATCAATATCCAGTGGTCCTTTAAAGCATCCAGAGCAGACAAAATATGCACAGGGCCACGTAATTCACAGTATTCATGGGAGACCACCCTGCCCATTTAAATATTAAAATTCCCATTAACTCAAAAATTGTATTATAATGGGAACTCTCTCTGTGACACTCTTGCAGACACAGGGATGAAGAGACTGTCTGTGAACCAGGATTACTCAAGAATTTCCATAATGTCAAGCTAAGGAAGTGAACCATCCTTCAGCCTCCACTTGCCAGGGCTGGCAGCTTCTCTGAAACATCACTGACATGATCAGGCATAGGTCTGGCACATTTTTCCCATTTTACTGCTCCAAATCCAGGCACAGACACAGCCTCTGCATCACACAGGCAACAAGGCAAAGGGGCTGGTAAGCACAACTCTTCTGTTCTAACAGAACAATCACTGTCAAAGCAGCAAATCAGCACAATGCCTCAGACTGGAAAACAGAAACAAGAAAATATTCAACCATCTGAATACAGAGGCAGTTTTCTTTTTCATGGTAAGTGAAGTTGGTAAAAAATGAATTTAAAAGATCTCCTTTTTTAATTTCCTGTTTCTGCATTTCTCTTTAATCCCTCTTTTTCCTCACCCCGTGTAATATCCATTTCTTCCCTCTTACCTGAGCAGCAAGCAAAGCATTTTTTAATTCTTCCCTTGTAACTTCTGGGGCCTCAGGACCCATTGCATTGTTTTGGGACGGCCTGATGTCCTGCTCTGCCGTTTCCTTCAGGTGAGCATTAAGGTAAGCTTTCGAAGCCAGAAGATATCCATTCAACATGTGCAAAATGATATCCATCAGAGGAGGACTCCTGAAATGGGAACACACAGGAAAATAAAGATATTTCAGTACCATGGACAAACTAAAGGCACTCCCCAAGGGTGCCGCAAGGCTGTCCAACTCAGGTCCCGTTCCTCAACCTTAAAACAAAACATGGAACTTACAATCTCCTGTGATTAATTTGGAAAAAAGATGTTTTGAAGAGCTGAAAGCTTTTAGAAGTTTTCTGTTGGATGCCTTTATGTTTAGCACTCACTGTTTGGCAGCACAGAACACAAAAAGCTCAAGGAGGGACACGCTCACCTGTGAACTCTCTGGTCACACCTCAGTACAATCAGGGGATCAATCATCAGATCATTCTGGGTGTATTTCTGCTGCCGCGCTATTTTTGCTGAAGGCTGCAAGGCATTAACAGTCATCACCCATAACCTAAAATGAGAATATTTTTATGGTTTTTTAATAGAAAAATTGGATACGAAAAGGGGTTCCCTAAGCATTTGGCCACTCAGCCATATTTTTCTAGGTCTACGAAGTAGCAAACCCCCCATTTTTGAGCCCATTTTTTACCTTCTGGGCATGACAGTGTTCAGAACCATCCAGAGCTTATTGACAGCCTGCAGAATCCCCCGTGGAACTCCAGCTTCCAGCAAGAGATTCATGTTCGAGGTCAATACTTCCGCATAGGGGATCAATTCTCCAGCTGAGAGAAGGGTCAGATGTTCCAGGATCTGCATCAGCTGGGTGTGATTTCCAGGCAGCATGGAAAAGGCTGTGAAACAAAAACAGGATCTTGGGAAAACTGCACTTCTGACATTGGAAGCAGAGCATTTTGGTTATACAAATACAGCATAATTACACACTTTCAAATCCACTATCCTCCAACCCATTTGGGAAGAATTCACTCGGAATGAAGTTCTTTACCCTCTTGGAGCTGTTTGGGAGAGTGGTTCTTGGCCATGTTGGTGAGCAGCATCCTCCTGAGCAGGGCGTCGGTGCCGGTGATGTGCTCCTCGCAGATCCAGTCGTCCACGATGCACAGGTGGGGGTAGTTGGTGGCCAGGAGCCTCAGCAGGGCAGAGTGCAACCCTTGGGGACAGCAGGGACATGCACAGCTCAGGTGGGAGCAGCTGCATCTGTCACCTGAACACATCTGTGCCTTTTATTTCAACCACTGACCTGAACGGAATCACTGCCAAGCAGCTCAGGGAGGTGAACGTTCATAACCTGATATTTTATCTCCAACAGAAAGGGAAAGTTACCCTTTGGAAAGGAACTCTTAAACTCAGCCTGGAATATTGAAGGTTCTCAGGTAATTCCTAAAACCCTAAAACCCTAAAACATGCCATGGGGAGGTAAGACCTACTCTAAAAGGAACTGCTTTCCTCACACTTCCACTGTCACTCTTCAAACATCTCTCCAATCTCAGCAGTTACTCCTGACAGATTTTAAAAGCAAGAAAAAGAAATTAAAACTATGAGAGAAGGAAGAGCCACCAAGCTGGAAATGCTCAGCTTTCCTTTCCACACACTTTAGACCTTCACACACATTTTTACCTCCCAGCTCCTGCTGCAGCCCCTGCGCCTGCCGGATGAGGTACTTGATTGGAATCTGATCCATCAGTGCTGAAGAGTAGGACTTGGGTTTTCTCTGCATTGCAGCTACAAGGGAACAGGACAAGAAACCACACGGAACAGTTACAGCTAAAAACAAATATTTCCCCAAATGGATCAATAAGGAAAATGTAAAGCACTTGTCTCTATATTATCCAGGTCAAATAGAGAAAATATCAAATAACTGTAATTGATTTTAGAGTATTTCAGGCTTCCTTGATTAGCATGAAGAAAATAGCACTGATGAATGGTGGAAGCTTTGCACCCTACAAAGGGCTGGTAAAACCACCCACCAGATATAAACACTCCGTTTTCACTGAAATTTAATTCCACCAATAAAATACACAACAGTCTTTTAGAACTGATTTAAAGTCTCCATTTCGAAAGTAAAAATGGGATTATTCAGCATTACCAACTATAAAATTGCCGACTCAAAGAAAAGTGTGTGCAAGTTTGATGACGTGTGAATAAATGAAGATTTCAATTAATTATGAAGTCTTTTTTAATTGTTGCTATATATATTAGATGCTCATAAACATTTCTTGTCACTCTGGCCAGCTTGGACCTCTTTTAATCTCTAAAACAAATTACCTAACTACAGAGTTTTGGCAGAAACTTTATCTCCTCAATCTCTACAGCAACATTTTATTTACTACGAACACCTGAACTTTTTATGCCATGATTGAATCTGACAGCAGCATGAATTCTTCCTCTCTTTGCACCTAATTTTCAGTTAATCTGTCTCCCCCTGATGCCCTCACACTCACCTAGAATCTTTGTGTTGGCCAGGAGTGCCTCTTCGTAGGACAGGACATAGTAGAGGACGAGCAGTTGTGTGGTGATGCTGAAGCGCGGGCTGGGCCGAGGATTCTCTCCCTGCACACAAAACCACACACAAAGGCCATGTTGCATTCCTGACCCTTGGGAATAAAAAATTGGATTTGCCTACGAATATGATGAGTATTTGGGTAACAAGATTCACTTCAAAACATGACTGTCACTGCAGCAGGAGAGAGTTTACAAAGGTCATGTTGCATTCCTGATTCTTGGGAAGAAAAATTTGGATTCACCTATGAATATGACAAATATTTGAGTAACAGGATTCACTTCAATATGATGAATATTTGAGTAACAAGATTCACTTCAAAACATGACTGTCACTGTCACTGAGAGAGTTTACAGGCAGTAAAGAGAAAAAGTGAGGCAACTTATCACAAATACAAAACCCCGAACCACCTTCACATAAAGTACATGAACGACCCAAACAAGTCCATTACCCCAGAGAGTCCTTGGAAAACGTTCAGGATCTCCTGCTCTGTGACAGGCTGATTGGTGGCCTCTGGGTTGGATTTGGACGCAGGAGTGAGGATGGAGTTGATGTAGACATCGATAAGAGGCAGCAGCTGGGGGTGCAGCGGGGTGGAGGTTTCACAGAGCTGCCGATAGATCCAGTCCTGGAAGGGAACATCCCAGTCATGAGCAGCTCCGATCTGCCCTGTCTGCAGCTCAACCCTTGTTCATAAATCAGGCTTGGACTTCAAAAAGTGTCACACCAGCTCTGAGCTGGTCATAAACTCTGTAACCTGGACCCTGATTAACACATAAAACTTGTACTGGCTGGAAAAGAATTCTGACTATTATTCTATTAAGCACAGATGGGGGAGAGACACTTATGATTTTTAACTTCACTAAGTTGTGGTCTCTGGATTACAGAGCTAAAAATGGACACCCTAACTTAATACACAGCTCCTTCTTAAATTACATGGTAGTGAAGTACAAGATTCATCAAGAATTCTGCTCCTACAATTCAACCAGCCTGCAAAACCTTATCAGTATTCAGAATTCTGAACAGAAATAAAGCAAAGGTCATACCTTAATGGATACTTTGTGCTTGGTGAAGGAACGACTCTTCAAAAGCTGGTAAATGCAGTGAATAGGTAAAAAGCCAGTGATGTTGGCACTGAGATTGCCTGTGACAGGCACACGGACAGCGTGCGCTGTAACCACCTGAAGGGAAGATATAATTAACAGAAAAACACCCCTCAGCACAAGGCGTAGAAGTCACACAGCCACAGTCCTAATTGGCATCTCCTTTTTTTTGGGGAATAGACCAAAGGGAAAGAAAAGGGGAAAGGGGGAAAAAATCCCTAGGTTGGAAATACCTGTTCGGTGAAAATCTCCTGTGTGAAGATTGTCTTCATTCTGCTGAGCGAGCTGGGCTTAATAACAATCTGAAATTAAGAAGAAAGTACTTAGAATTGCAAGTTCTATCTTTCTTATAATTAAGGACTACAAATTTATTTTATAAACTGTTAACTTTTATCCTTTTAAAACTTATCTTGACTGGGATAGCAGGAAAACACATCATACCAAATGTCAAACAGAAATAGTTTCAAATGTCACAAGTTCATCACCCCGTGTCTTCCTTGTCCTAAAAACTCCCTACCCAGCTTTTACATCTGGTGAGACACTGTTTCACAATAGTGAATTGCTGGCAAATCTCCTTTGGTAATTTACTGAAATTAATTTGTACATACATAGATATTTCTTTTAACTATTTAAATTAAAAACTTCGTGGCTCAATTTGGAAACTACTTCAGTTAGTCTTCTAAAAAAGTTTGTTTCTTGGAAATAATTATTTCAATGAGGCAGCACTTCTTGAAAATTCTTTTATCATAACATTCCTCTGTATCAAGAGCTATGCACATTTTAATTGTCTTCCAGAGGAATTATTACTCGTTTTTCAGGTTATATTTACTTAAGGTATATTGCAAAATCAAAGGGTTTTTTGTATCAAAACTAAATGCCAAAGTATCAAAACACAGCAAAAAGATGATTTTAACAGACAAACGTGCAGGCTAGAAACAGTTTAGGATTTACCTTCATTCCCAAAGTGGAACAGACCAAGTCGATGATGGCACTGAGCTGGTTGCTGTGGAAGTACATGGCCACCAAGAGCAGCATCTCCCCGAAGGAGGCAGACACACCAGAAATGCTGATGATAACAAAAAGCAAGTTAGTTTCCAACAGGACATAAATGTGGGGTTATGGAATCATTAAAACAAATCCTGCTCTCACCTTTCAAAGTAGGCTTCTTCCTTTATCATCCAGCTGAGCCACATCACCATGAGCTGCTCCTGCTCTGGGGTGCTGCACAAAGGAAAGCCAGAATAAATCCTTTTCCCAGAAAGCAGTGCCAGCTTCCCCACCATGTGCAGAAAAGCCAATCCTGTGGGATCTTACACCAGGAGACTTTTTGACACTTTCTCTTTAGCATCCAGCTGCTGATAAGCAGTGACATCTGGCACAAAGGTCAGCCCAACTGCCAGGCAACTTCCCTTTTGGAGTGCATCCAGCAGAAAGCTACACCCCTTAATTATCTGCATTGATTCTCTTTTGAACGGGGACTTCAAGGAATTTAGCCATGAACTTGTTCCATGGAAAAGTGAATTAGTCAGGCCTACTTCAGTCTCCAAAAATCCACTCCAACTAAGTTCATGCCAGTGCTTCCCTCTCAATCAAAAGCTTTGATATAAAGAGGGAAAACAGAGTGAAATATCCACACACTCACCATGGAGTGAGACAAACCCCTTCCACCAACATACAGAAATTTTATAAAGAACTAGGGGAGAAGAACTGTGTGGCTCAATGGTGCTAGAACAGTCAGATCTGCCCAAGCTCCCCCTGTTCTGAGGTACCTGACCAGCGTGGAGAAGGCCAGGAGCATGCAGAAGGACAGGGACACGAAGCGGACCCCGGCTGGGGTCGCGGGAGGGCGGCTCGTCATCAGCTGCAGGAGCTGCTCAGCTTCCTCATCAGTGGGCCTGAGCAGGGCACAGAACAAAACAAAGCTGGGGGTTTCACAGGGAAGAGATTTCAATGGTTTAACAATGGTTAAACACTGAATTTTCTCTGTTATTCAATGTATCAAGTTGATAATTCTCTCTGAACTGAAAGACATAAAAATCTCTGTTCAGAGACAACAACGGTGAGAAAACTTCCCCAGGATATAATCTTGCCTATTAGTACAAATGACTTAAATTAAAACTAACAATGCATTTAGATTAGCACTCTCTAAAAAGTGAAAGCAAAGGAACAGAAATTCAAAATCCATACAGTGTGTGTTGCTAGAAGAGAAAGCAGCTGATAACTACACGCTGCTCCAACCACGTGGGTTTAGACTTCTTCTAACAAGTCTGCAGCAGTGATTTTGCAACATAGCCTCTGCTAGTACTGAAATTGCTGAGTTCTGCCACAAGTTTTGAGGACACAGCAGCACGAAGACAGAAATGCCCAAAGCCCCCATCCTCTACCAAAATGTACAGCCACAAACCAAAGCCCAGAGCATGCCAAGGCTCCTTACTTGAGGCCAGCAATGCCCATGAGAGCACAGTAGAGCCGCAGCAGGGCGCTGGCTTTCACCACGTGCTCCTCCTTCAGCCCTGAGTACACAGACACGTTGGGCTCCGTGTCAGCGTCGGCCTCCTCCACGATGTGGGTGCTGCGCACCGTGGGCAGGATCCCCATGAGCTCCAGCAGCAGCTGCCTCCTCATCTGCCACAGCACAGAGCTGATGTTATCTCTTTTTCTCTGTGAAAGAGGTCAAAAGATGAGAACAATGTCAAACTCAGCCCATCAGACAATGTATTCCATAAGAGTTTCCGCAGTCAAGGGAAAAGAAGGGAGGGAAGAAGGTTGTTTGGTAAAATACACTTTTCGGTACCACGGCAACAGGCAACACGTGACCATACCAGAACAGCTTCTTACACCAAAATCCAAACTTTAACTAACTCAGCTAAGCAGGTCGAGAGGCATCATCCTACTGTGAACACTGAGGAGGAAGGTATTTATCAGGTAAAGATTACGAACATACAATTCCCTGGCTTCCATGCCTAAAAACCTCTCAGGGGGAACAACCAAATAGCCGTTGCCTTCATAGACATTATTTATAGACCTGAGTGCCCCATAAGAGGTTGCGTTGTAAAGGTTCCTCCAAGACGTGCAACAGCATTTATGTGCATTCAGACAAATATGCAGCACACGTCCAGAAGAGTTAAAATGAGCTACAATTATTTCTTTAAAAGCAGAATATTCAAAGATTTTCCTACCTGTTGGCCATTTCGGATGAAAGTCCCAAACCAGGTTCGAACCTTTGCATTTGTTCCAAGCAGCAAACCACTCACAAAACACACCAGGTCGCTCACTCCATCATCTGAGGATTCGTTCTTGGTGTGATCCAAGGTCAAAGCCACACCAAGACCTGGTAGGTGACACTCTTCCACCTAAATAAAACACTCAGGCTCAGCCATCTTTGTGGTTTTAAAGCCTGAAGAAGGTTCTTAATGATGGTTCTCATGACAGACTCACCACCATGCCTCAGAGGGGTACAGGCAGAGGGGTACAGGACCAAGCACCTCTGCTTTGCCACCCCCTGAGTCAGCTGTACCGGTGCAAGGACAATATCCCTGTGGTGCCAGCAAGCACCCAGATCCCAGAGGCCTTACTGGTTTAGTGCCTTCATACACCAGCAGAGTGTGGAAACTGCCCACAGAGCCCTGGATGGCACTTGGGCTACAACTAAATGAGGTGACTTTATGGTTCGGTGCTCTTCAAACTTGGTTTTGGAGGTTTGGGTTTTTTTTCCTTTTTTCCTGCGTATTTGCATAGTAGGTGAATTTATTTATTAATTATGTGACAGACTCACCACCATGCCTCGGACCCTCAGGGCTTGGGAAGGGTTCATCTTGCACAGGTGCCGAAGAGCTTCCGTCCTGCGCCGGCCTCCGACACTTTCCTCATCCTGCCGCTCACCGTTCTTAATCAAACCTCTGCAGACTGAAGATGCAACAGCAGCTCTGAGCACACCTGCCCTTCCCATTTTCACCTCATAACACCCCCTCAATATCAGGGACAAGAGCTGGCAGCAAGGACAGAGTGGGCTCTTAGCCCCAGCCACTCCCTGGCCAAGTCAGCTTTAGTGACAGTGACCTAGAGATGAAAAGCTGTGACACACATAGTGAGCCTGGCCTACCACCAGGCTGCAAAAAATGGGCACCAACATGAGCAGATGGCAGCACCCAGCAGTCCAAATCTGTGTAACTCATGGCTTAGCCCAGAATTAACTCTACTGCTAGAAATCACTTCAAAAGTGGAGAAGAAGAAGCTGTAACTCACCCTCGTTGAAGCTGTCAGGGACATTGGCCACCAGAAGGCAAAGGAACCACGCCCCGTTTTTAACGTGCAGCAGAGCTTCGGCCACATCCACTATCGGCAACAGTGAGGGCAGCTCTGGATGGAAAGAGGGTGTTAAAAGTCACAATGTTCCACAAGGAAACAAAAAAAACCCGTTTCCAAGAGCTGCACAGCTCAGATTAACTTTACATCTGTCACAGCAGCTCCCAAAGTTGTTTTGTTACATTTGTGAGAGGTCAGAAAACACCATAAATACAGAACAACACACCTGCTTGCAAAATGCAGAGAACATCTGCTGCCTCCTCCAGGTAAACAGGGCTCTCGAAGAGCTCAGAAGACTTGAGGAAAAACTCGCCATTTGATTCTGACACCTGCAAGGCAATATTTATCATCGATGAACAGGTTTTATGAAGGTATTTGTCTAAATCTGCTTTAAATTTAGCATATTTAATAGACTAAAAACTGCCAAACACATAGAGCTATCAACACAGAACAAGCAGGAAAAGTTTGTAGATTAAGAAATATTTACTACTGGAAACAATTCAACACAGATGGTATCATTGCTTCTTTTTAGAAGAACGAAAAATAGCTGACTGACAATTCTAAGTTTACACAAGGGAAATAAAATGCTGGAGTGAACAAGGGGGTGGGGAAAGAGAAATAGGGTGTTTATACCACACCACAATGGGAGCAAAGAATGGGATGGAGAAAAATCATCATTTCATTTCCAAATATGCTTTCTGCAATGATAGATCACCAAATCACAATATATTTGAGTACAGCATATTAGAGAGTCTGTGTAACATAAGCAAAGACCGCCCCGGTTTGTTCTGAGAAGAAAGACTTCCTTTAGGAAGCCACAAGGAGTTTAATCACAACCCACTGTTCAACCAGGCTAAGACTTTGAGTCTTGAAGATAAGGACTGGAGAACAATGCTCACACCTCCAGCAGCACCAGAAACAGAACCAATGTCTCAGCCTGTCCTGAGTGCATTTTCACCAACCTAAAACTCACAAACGTTCAGCTATGGAGAAGTTTACCTTGTTCATAATGGCCAGTAACTTGCTCAGCACCAGCCGGAGTGCATTTTCACCAACCTAAAACTCACAAACGTTCAGCTATGGAGAAGTTTACCTTGTTCATAATGGCCAGTAACTCGCTCAGCACCAGCCGGAGCCGCCGAGGAGAGTCACTGTGCTCAAACTCCAGAGTCAGCCCGTGCTGCAGCTGTGACACCAAGATGCTTTCTCCACTGCCGCCTCCCAGCTTGTGCCTGGCAGACCATTCAAAGCAAACAACTATTAAACGTTTCTGCAAACACAGATATGCTTGTGGTTGAAGGCAGGCAGCAGTTCTTTAGGGGATCTCCTCTATCCTGCCAAAGATCTGTAAAGACTGTTGTGTAATTGCAGTACAAGAAAGCTAATCCAGTAGATTATCTTAATGTCAAGAGCTCCTATTCCCCAGCAGCACAGAGAGTCAGGAAAGTGCATCCCCCTGGGCTGTCCCTTCATCCCACAGAGCCACCTCAGCCCTTCCCTGCCGGGGCAGCTCCCCCGGTGCATCCCGCACCCTCCGCTGGGCACGGCGGCGAACAGCTCCCCAGGACAATTAAACCCTTCTCTAGGGGCTCTCCTAAATTATCAAGGGTCACGAATGGCCGGTCCGTCCGGCACTCCAACAGCTGCCGAACTGCAACAGCTGGGAAAGGCACACGGCGCTTCCGCCACACATCTCCGCTCCCTGCGTTACCGGAGCTGCTGCTCCTTGCTGGCGTCCTGCTCTAACGCGTGGAAGTCCACGGACAGCAGCGCCACGATGGAGTTGACCGCCTCGACCCCCGAGAGCAGCCGCAGGATCAGCTTCTTGTCCTGCGCCCAGCTCTGGCTCTGGTCGGCGGGCGCGCACAGCGCCATGCGCACGAGGCAGGGCAGCAGCAGCCGCAGCTCGGGGTCGCTCAGCGCGGCCAGACGCACCACGTCCACCTTCTGCATGGCCTCGAAGGCGTAGGGGCTGACGAACTGCAGCGCCGAGCACTCGGCCATGGCGGCGGCAGCCGCTCCCTCACGGCCCCGCGCCCGCCCGCCGCCACTACCGGGGGAAGCGGGAAGTGACGTCACGGCGGGGGCGGGGAAAGCTGAGGGGCGGGAAAGGCTGAGGGGCCCCGCCCGCCCCGCCCCCTCAATGAACCACAGCACAATCAAGGCTTCATGAATAATTTATTCCATTTGAATTTTTTTTCTTTTTTTAAAAAGTATAAACCTTTTTTTTTTTTCTTCATTTCCTCGATCACAATTTGTACAACTCAGTGTTTATGGCATTCGGCAGCAATAGTGTTTGTTCCTTAAATCGCTTTTTTTTGTTTCCGTGTTTTGTCACGATAAATACGATGGTGGCTCAGCCGAGGGCACATGGCGGTGGCCGTGTGAGGCTCCCCGGTAAATGCAGCCATGCCAGAGGGAGCGGCTCCCGGACCTGTCCGGCCATGCCGGAGTGGCGTTGGAGCATCTCCTGGACCTGTCCGGCGATGTCCGAGGGGTGTTGGAGCTGCTCCTCGGTGTGTCCAGCGATGTCTGAGGGGTGTTGGAGCAGCTCCCGGACCTCTCCGGTGATGTCCGAGGGGCGTTGGAGCCACTCCTCGGTGTGTCCAGCGGGGTGTTGGAATGGCTCCCCAGGGTGTCCAGCCGTGGCAGAGGGGCTGGAGCAGCTCTGGCCTGTGTCCAGCCGTGCCGGAGTGGCGTTGGAGCAGCTCCCGGACCTGTCCAGCCGTGCCCTCAGGGTGTTGGAGCGGCTCGCGGTGTGTCTATCCCGGCCGGAGGGGTCGGAGCAGCTCCGGGCTGTGTCCAGCCATGCTCTCGGGGCCTTGGATGGGCTCGTGGTGTGTCCAGCCGGGCCGGAGCGACTCGTGGTGTGTCCAGCCATGCTCTCGGGGCCTCGGAGCGACTCGCGGTGTGTCCAGCTGTGCTCTCGGGGCCTTGGATGGGCTCACGCTGTGTCCGGCCGTGCCCTCGGAGCGTCGGATGGGCTCGAGCTGTGTCCAGCCGGGCCGGAGGGGACATGTCCAGGGACGAGGCCACCACAGGCTGCGGCGGCCCGAGGCAGCGCTCGGCAAGGTCCTCACGTCCAGTTGACTCGGAAAAACCTAAAGCTCGATGAGTAGCATCCTGAAAAAGTGACCCTGAGGATTGTGGTAGGTCCCAAATCCAGTTTTACTGTAAATTAAGCTTTATTCCACTGAAAATAAAAAGTACACCCACAAATAATAATAAAAAAACCCTTTAAGTACAAAGCATAGTCCTGGGCCCTTTACTTAAAAAAAAAAAAATTTAAAAAAAAGAAAAAAACACAAAAACCTTCCCAGCTGGAGGTTGCAAGACAGTAATGTTGTACAATGTCACCCCATTAATGAATTCTCCAAAGAAACCCAAGGTTTATGCAGCATTACTATCCCAACAGATTGATATGCGGTGCCATACTGTTGTGCAGCAAATTATATGGTGCAATAGCATTTTTTAAAAATGTTTTACTCTTATTTTTGAAAGCTTTAAAATAATGCAACATAATATTTTGATATTACAGTATTAACAAATAGTGCTTGATTAAAGACATTGGCAAGTCTTCATAGCAACACACAAAGTTAAAATTACCATCAGAGGTAAATATAGAAATACAATAACCTGCGCCATAACTGACAGCTAAGTAAGAACATAGCTGAGGATTTAAATATAAATCCATTTCTCTTTAATTATTTCAGAGAATGTTAGAAAGCTAAAGGTTACAGCTACTTTTAAAATGTAAGGGTTGTTACAAGTACAGCTGGTGGCCTTGCTGGTCTAGCAACAGGGTTTTCAGAAACCTAATTCAAATAGTAGCGAGTCAAAGGTGACTAAAAGGTTTAAATGCAGTCATATCAGGGTTAAAATATGTATTTTTAATTGGAATTAAAGGATCTCAGCTTCTCTCACTGGAACAGATAAACCTTCACAGCTGCGTAAAGCACCGACAGGAACAATATTTTCTTGCAAGGCCAGTTTGAAAAGCTGTAGCTGAAATTTTCAACTATTTGAGCCTGTACTTGCTAAACAACCTCGACTTACTGGATTGTGACAATTTTATTTATAAACCAGCCATTATGTGCACTTAAAATAGTTAAATGAAAGTAGCTAACAAAAAAAAGTATGCCCAATATAGTAGTTGGCTCCATGGTGCTGGCAGGTTTGATATGTACATTGCCGGCTGTGACTATCACTCCAGAAATGGACCTTCTAATCTTTTATAGTGGTTATAATATTATAATTTCCTTTAATTGCATTTGATGGGGGGGGAGGAGTGGGAAAGTGGCAGCTTTCACAGTAGGAGTTTCACAGGGAAGGCTGGTCCAGGTAACAGAACACAGTTACACCAACGCTCAGGCAGCTGATTCACTTACCTTTACGAATACAAGTCAGATTGAACACAAACAAAGCCACACCAAAACCCAGCCCTTGCAACTTGGTTAACTGAGACAGGGTTAGAAATGACCACTTAGCAACAAAGCTCAAAAAAAAAGGACATACCCTTTGAAAATTCCAGTTTTAGGAGCACTTTTCCACTTGAGAAATGTCAACCAAATGAGAAAAAAACCTTGTGTAAGACAATAATGTGCCATTTAATCTGCGGTGCATTACCGAGATAAAGTCATGGACAGACCCAGTTTTTAACTCTATTTATCAAAATATGCTAACTTCTGATTGCACTCATGTTGTTCTGAAGAAATGACTGAAAATTCTCATCACCAATTGTACAACTTCTTTATACAAAACCAAAAAAGTTCCTAATATTGTATGTACACGATTCAGTGAGACTGTTCATACTAAAAAGATCACCTCAGGCAGGTATTTTGCATTTACGAAACGAGATTTTCATGAACACAGTAAGTTTGGTAAATGCAAGCAAATTCTTCCTTGTAGAGGGTTAACAGCAGGTGCACAAATGGATCTTAAAACTTGCACCTTTACAGGTTTAAACCAGTGAGACAGACAGCATTAAGACCCAGGGCTTGGGTTATCGCGACAGGCTCCCGGGAGCGCTGCAGGATTCAGTTTTTCATCTGGCAGTCAGATAAGGAACCCAGAAAAAGCATCTGCAGCTGCTCTTCAGCACCCGTAGGGGCTATTTTAGAGCAGCACCAGACATTTGGCGTGTGCTAGGAAAAAGGAAGGAAACTACTGAGAAAAAATGGTGACTGTAGATAGAAGGAGAGGTTTAGGGAAGCCTTGTGGTTTGTCAGTCCCTTCCTTGGGGAGGGCGAAGCCTCCTTGGCACATGCCCCAGCCAGAGCCTGAAAATGGGACAGGGGAAGGCCATACACTGGTACTTGGGACCTTCACCACAGTGCCAAAAGTACATGGAAAAGGAAAAATGTTCAGGGTCTCGTGCTGTTTTTTTACTAGTGGAATAAAATCTGAATACCAGAATTCACTGAGAATCTATATACACCACATTTTAGTTAAACACACACCAATCTTAAAGTCAAGATTGACTATTTTTGCATTTGTGAAATGGCTAGAGCTGGGCTAAATTTCAGCCTCGCAGGAGACTTTGGATGAGGTCAGAGTTTTCTCTGTGTTCTGCCTCAGATTCGCATTTGATCACAATTGTGGAAGCAAACAGTGCCAAGAATATCCAGGGAGCAACAATGCACAAGAGATATTCTTGTGATATTAAAACTTGTGTCCTGGAAGTGGATCTGAGAATCTAGCCACAGCCCTGAACCATAACACAAACTTCAGTTGAAGAGTTTATTCATTTTATTCTCACTACAAGTTAAACCACCTACAATATCACTTATATATTGCCATTGTTACTCTGTAAAGGTGTTATATAAAATGCTGTAAGACCCAGTACCTTTTCAATTTATATAAACACAGTGAACTTCATTACTGTACATGTACTCTGCAACTACAGCTTAGCTGTAAATCCCCCACACACAATGGTATGGACATTAACCCCTCTATCCCCATTAAACTGTACATCAAGACAATACAAATTTACTGTCCCCACCCACCCCTTACAAAAAAATAATACTCTAAAAGCAACCTACTGCAACTTTTAATTAAGACGATTACATATATTTTAGACCAATTGCTTTAAAGCAAGAAGGCAGTATAAACCTTCTAGGAAAATTTTTATAAAAGAGGTTAAGAAATATAAGACAATTTATACATTTAAAAACTTACAATAAATAAGAGATGCAGGCATTTTTGAATACTAAGTACTATAATCCAATACAAGAACATCTTGATGTTCTGAAGCCATAGGTTGAAACTTAATTGTTCCTCATGTTTCTTCTCATCTCCATGCTTTTAAAATTCATTAACCATGACTGGGTACTATGGCTCATTACTCTTCACAAATACTGTGGCTGGGGAAAAATGGTTAATTTTGCTACTAAAAATGTTATAATACACTTTCTGATCATCATTCTGAAGCGTCCCCCATAGTCAGTGACTCAAAGACAGCAGGGCGATGGGTGCCCCTCTCACAAGTCAAAACAATATTTGCTGGAAGTAACAAGATTCATACCCCATCACAAACAGCTTGCACTGAGAAGAATTATAACTTAGTCCTGCAGTGAAATATCCCTTTTCCTCATTTTTGTCTTGCAAAATTCAGATGAAGATCACAGCATATTCATGATAAAGTTATACAACTGATTCAGCACCACAAAATGAATTGGGAGACATGACCGTCTGTCCTGGGTTGCAGGATCACAGGTTAGCCAGGAGAGTGCATTGTACTGTTCCAGAACAAACCTGAAAAACAAACAGCCTTCTGTCAGGCCAACACGTTTTCTCACCAGGATTTTACAGCCCTAATTTACTGCAATCCAGTTTCTTTGGCATCAAAAACATAAAATAGGTTTGCCAACATTCAGAAATAACACATCTTCCGAATTAGTACAAGCAGTTCAGAGCTAAACTTGCTTTCAGTGGAAAACTGTCATTGTAATTGTCTATGCTTAATTCATATCAAGAGGTTCACATTAAAAAAAAAAAAAAGAAAAAGAAAAAAAATCTGATGTTTTCTCAATTGCTGTCTCATGTTTACATAGGTCTGGGCTCCTCTCCTTCAGCATTTCAGATTTTCCACAAGATTGCCATGCAAGATTCTGGCTTCACTATTAGTGTCTTTTCTGCTAGACCTCAAACTCTCTTTTAGTTTGAGGAATTCATTGTTTTTCAAACATTTCCAGTTGTAATCAACACTGATTAGTTCAAGAAGGGCTCAGAGATGTTTGGTGTCAATTCCACTGTTCTGTGACACTTAATCACTTAGAGCACAGCAATTTATCTGCACTAAGGATATCAGCTGTTCAAAGAAAATAACTAACAGCAGGAAAAACAAACATGCAGCCTCACTGCAGCAGCATTAAAAATCAAACGCACAATACTTTTGCAAGCGATCAATGATAAATACCTGAGCACATCAGAAGTTTGATTAGAATCAAGTGGATGGGAGTGTTTACTGTGGAGTAGCTCGTCTGATTGCACTGAAGGCACGTGGAGGTGCAAAGAGGCCTAAGGAAGGAAGAAGGAAGCCAGAAGTTAGAGCCTCATCAACTACACCTTATTTCCTTCTCCCACACTGGTGTACCCTGCAGTCACCTTCTCTGTCTGACACACGAGCCAAAACAAATCTTATCCTTAGGCCATCAACAAGTTCAGAAATTATCAGAATATAAAGGCTTCGTTTATATTCTCTCACACAGATGTCTCCTAAAAGCACAGTGCTAGTAGTGCAACGTGTTTTAGTGGGTTTTTTAATCCCTTTTCTACATTAAGTGATTATTAAAAAAGCAACTCAAGATGTCTAATAACACAGACTTGGAAGTTCAGTTGCTTTCCACAGGCCTGGTCTATTTATATTTCATATATAGAGCTGCTTAGCGTAAATAATAAATCCTCTCTTCAAAATAATATCCTATAGCAAAGCCACAGCTGAGCTTAGGCCAAGAAGAACTGCTAATCCAGACACAAACAAGGCTGCAGAAGATATATCTGTATCATTAGAAAATAAAGCACAGTATTAGAGATGCTGATTTATGTCGAAAGTGAATATTGTGAATACAGAAAGTTTCTCTGTATGGCCTTAAATGTGCCAAGTATGTCTTGATTGTGCCGTAAGGAGATAAGGGGCTCAGACAATGCCCAGACAGAGGATACAATGGCTGCAGCTTTGCAAAGCCAACATGGAAAAACCAGCTTTTATACTTTGTGCAATGCAGAAAGAGATTCATTTATTCCTTTTTTAACCCAGTGCGAATGAGATACTACATTGCACTTGTGTACCTCCCCCCTACCGCCAGTCCCCATGGGAGTCCAGGAGCCTAACCTGTTCTTAGAAAACCTTGTAGCATAAAGCCAGGAAAAGAAAGAGTTCAGAATATCAGGAAGGAACCACAAGCAAAGCAGAGCCTTCCAAACAGCTAAATCTCAAAAATGTAACCCCAACGCCCCCTGAAGCAAAAGCAGAGCTTTCCCCAGAGACATGCACCCACTCTGGGTGAACCAGAACAGTTTTCACCCCCAGATCCCTGAGGCTGCACGGTACAGTACCTTAAGAAACAAGGGACACTGATTTTGTGCTTGAGGACACGCTGACCAAAACCAGTCAGGCAATGGACCTGCTTTGGCAGTTGACACAAAATAACCGAGGGCCAGTGGCTGCTGCAGTATATTTGTTACTTCATCATGAGATTCTGTGGAAAGCAATCGATCTGTGCCTTGACCCTGCAACACAACAGGCAAGAGTTTTGAATTAGGAGAGCGCAAATTTAATAGAAATTACCTGTAGCTTCTGAAACATAAAGCATTTTGAAATATCCAAGCATGATATGACAATCCAATATGCAAGTGATTCAAAAAAATTCATTCCACAAAAGGAAATCAACAGATGGAGAAAAATCAGACAAAACACACACACCCAACTGTATTTCCTCCAATAGTTACCTTGCCCATATCACCTCCATGGGGGTAGTGGGACCCTGGAGAATGCACAGGGGATCCACCAGGAGATGCAGGAAGAATATTTATAATATCAGGGTCAAGATCATCTCCAGTGTCTAACAAGTCAAAGATTCCCATTCCATCTGCTCCATCTTGAAAAAAGAACAAGACCAGTGAATTCCCACAGTTTCACTATGTACGGGATGTGACAACACATTCAGAAATAAAAGTGATTTTCCGTAGAAATGAAAATGGTTCCTACAGCTTCACTATGTACAGGATATGACAATACATTCAGAAATAAAGTGATTTTCCGTAGAAATGAAAATGGTTCCTACAGTTTCACTATGTACAGGATATGACAATACATTTATAATAAAATGGTTTTCCATAAAAATGGAAATGGTTCCTACAGTTTCACTATGTACAGGATATGACAACACATTCAGAATAAAGTGGTTTTCCATAAAAATGGAAATGGTTCCTTAGAACGAACATTTTATTCTTAAGAGGGGGAGTGCCAAGGGATATTTAGAAGGCAAGAACAAATCCGCAGTACGAACCATTGTTGGTGTTGAAGGCCAGGTCCAGGTTCTCGGTGGTGTAGGTGGACGATGCCACCTGCACGGAGGCAGAGGTGGGGAACACCAGGATGTGAGTGCAGGACGTGTCCTGGGGCGTGTTCAGCTGCGACGTTTGCATGTTCAGCGTGGTGCTGCGCCCGAACACGGAGCCCGTGGAGACGGAATCTTTGGGAGAGAAACCCAGCGTTTCCTTAGTTTTGCAAAGCGTGAGCTGTTAGCTCTCATGCCAAAAAGAGAGAGTTTCTCAAATACCTGGCATGATGATGAAGGATCCCTGGGGTTCCATGGCCACCAAACAAGCGCTGAGGATGCTGGGGGAGTCTGCAGCAGAAATGCCACACATCCTGCACATGTCCTTCAGCCTCTTGCTGAGGGACTGCAGGTTGCGGCGGCTCAGCAAACAGCTCCAGTCTGAGGGGGAAAATCCCATTATTTAGGTTTTCTTCCAGAAACAGGGACAGTTGTTTGATCTTAGAGAAAAATTAAAGCTTCAAATCAAGTGTTAAACTCAAAAAAATGCTGCTGTTACCTTTTAATTCCCCGTGTCCTATTCTTCCTAAGCGGCCTATGACAACTCTCCATGGCAAAGAGCTCATCTGCACAAGTCCCAAGCACCATTCCCAGAGTTTCTGGAGACCAAGTCTGCGGGCAGAACCCTTTTTCCTGCGAGCTCTAAAATTAAGAAAGAAGGCAAAAACAAAGCTAGAACCCACCTACAAGAAGTTTCTAATGCCACACTTAGAACTTGTTTGTATTAAGATGAACATTCACAGGACCCCAGAGCGTTGGTGTTGCAGTCCATCAGCTGCAACTTGAGATTGTTTGGGTTTTTTAAATTAGTCACATTCTAAAACTGATATCTAAAGTCACTAAGTGAGGAGGGGAAATATGAATACACATAGAATAACACTCAAGAAACCCATGAAACTAAACAACGCTCTTCTAGAAATTTAACTCAAAGCAATGTGCACGTAATAGGGAAAATATTAATCTGCTTTAGCCAGTTTTGCAACACAGCAAGTCTACAAAAGTCAGTTATTCTTACAGCACCAAACCCAATCTAAATCTTCATGAGAATGAAAGAAAATATACTTGCTAAAAATCAGTTAAGGTTTGGTTCTTACCTGTTTGGTACATCGATATTAATTATGCAGGTTTCTAACTGCTCTCCATAGAGGTCTGTACAGGATGCAAGCAGCCACCTCTGATCATGAGACAAACAGTAGCCCACAAAAAGCACATTGTATTTCTGGCCAGCTTCTCCAAAGGTTTCTCCCAGCTCTGTCTGCTTGTCCTTTACTGGAGCCAGTATAAAAGGAGGGGTGTAGAGCCGAATACACTCAGGTCTCTGGAAAGATAACAGAAACACAATGCAGTTTTGGGAAAACATGAAAGATGGTTGTTTGACAAGCAGGGACCTTTCCCTGATCTGCATAATTCCACAGTCCCAGTGACAATACTCACATCAGGGCTCCTAAGAGCAGTTTCCATGGCTAAACCCGGGCCAAAGCCAGTTAAGGTTTTCACGTTGGTGGAAGTTGGGAGAGGTCTCCGACACTGAGTGAAAGCTGAAAATGCCAAAGATTTTAAATGCTGAGTGTAAATCTGCCGGTCCTCGTGTTTCACAGGCTGGAGCAGATACTGACACGGGACAATCTAGAACACAGGAGAAAAAAAAATCATTGTTTCATCAATAGACTAAATGGCTTTTGACACAGTATTGTGTACATTGCTTTTTGAATTTTACTTTGCAGTCAAATTTATTGCCCCCGAAACACAGCCAAAGCCAAGCGTACTCTGCTTCTGGAAGGGCTGGCTCACCTGCACAGAAATGATGTTCTTGATGTTGGGAGGAAGAACCTGAACCATCTCTAGAAAGCAGCGCAGAAGTCCAAGTGTCCACAAACTGGATGAGCTACTGTTCTCATCCTTTTTTTCATATGTGAAAGGATCAATTATGTAAACTACAATTGCAGGTGGATAGGTGATAGCATGTGAATCTCCATCTGTGGGGACTCCGACTTTATCACGATCCATAGTGCTGGAAGTGAAATTTTGAAACCCATTACAAACAGCTGAGTTTTATAAAGATTTGGTTTTGCTGTGAAACTAGATCAAATTGTCAATTATTAATCTGGAAGACCTTGGAGTCAACTCTGGTGTAAGAAACAGTCTTTTTATGTCATTTTTGTATGGGAGCTTATCAGTAACTCTGAGTCTCTTTCCTTTAGCCTTTTTTTATTACAGCAGCTCAACTATTGCTTAACTGGGGAGCAAGAATATCTACAGTAAGAGCTGTCTTCACCACTCTAACTTTGATTACAGAAAATAGAACTCTAAGATGGTGCCAATTATCTATTTCCCCCTCCTTCCCTAGCCCTTTAAAATATTGAAGTGAGTAGTTTGGTGAATTTTCTCTCTTTAGAGAGAGAAGAAAAAAAAGGAAGTATATTTTTGTAGCAGAGCAGACATTGAGATGCAATTAGAACTGCAGCTACAACTGGAACCAAAAGGTTCAGCTCCACCACAACTAAACTCTCCTTCTGCCTTAAAAGCAGCATGGTGAAAATAAATACAGGATTTTTATTGAGGGCCCAAAGTGCATTAATAAATTCACGTTAGCTGAGCTGATTTTTCAGCCGAAGGTGTGACTGCAGTGCCCTACCTTTCAGAAACCTCTGGATGGGGCTGTGCGGGTGCTGCAGCCATGTCTCCAGAGATCCCTGCAGTTTGCAGTGTTGGCTGCTGCTGCTGCCCCCCAGTTTGCCCACTGGGGACGGGCGCAGCCTGGGCGGGCAGGGAGGCAGGAGTGGTATTGTTCATATTGCTGAACGCTGGGAACGAGGAGGGCTTGCTCGCCGGAATGCCACTGCCCAGGCTGGCAGAGGAGGAGGAGGATGGCGCAGTGGTGGTCAGGGTGGAGTTGGCTGTGGTGGCTGCAGAGGACATGGCACTGGTGGATGTCACTGTGATGGTGCTGCTGGTGGGCGCTGCCGGAGCCGACGATGGAGTGTTGGGGTTTGCAGCAGGGGCGCTCGCTGGGGGCACAGCAGAGCCTGCCTGGCTGCAGGGAGGGACCACGTTGGTTTGGGAGAGTAAAGAATTGTCCAAAGGCTGAGAAGCAAGGTAAGGACCTAAAACCAGGGGAAAAAAGCAGAAATTTTATATTGCAGCTGTTTTGAAGCTTATGTCACCTATGGAAGTCTACAAAACAGAGAGCAAACCTTGAGCATACATTTTACCTCTCCAATTAAAATACCTGTATTAAATTTTCAAATTCTAATATTTTTGTAACAATCTTTAGGGAATATAAAGAGATCTATTTTTCAAATAATTTTTTTTCTTGAATTGCTGGAAATCACTGCTTCAGAATCCAAATCACCAATACAAGATAACCAAAATCCCTGTCAGGCAAGAAGTGGCAATTGTACAAAATAAGGAACGTTAGAAAAAGGTCATACCCAGCTCATATCTGCAAACTTGAGCGTAGAGTTTGAGTTTGGAGAACGCCTCGTTGTTGGCATTGGCTGTCTGTGAGAACCACTCCGTGACCAACTTCTCCGAGAGCTTCTTGGAGGCTGTAGGTCCAACCCTCATGATCCCATCAGGCAGTAACTTACAGATAGGTCTGTGCTGACCGAGCCTGCAGGACTGCAAAGAAGGTAAAAAAAACCTTAAAAGCTGTTAAATATCACACAAAGGATATATCATATCTATATCTACATATATATCTCTATATCTATCTATCTATATATATCTACACATGTATATCTACATATATCTATCTACATATATAGATATATATTTACATATATATATCTACATATATATATATGTGAAGACTCTCCATTTATTTACAATATTCCAAAGTAACATTTCAGTTCTACAATGACACCAGTATGAAATGTTGAATTATGGCTTATTTTCAGCGTTTTCCTAAATGCAGGAAAACCAGGCTGATAATCATCTCCTCTAATCTGCTCACAATCCAAGCAATCCAAGCCTGTAATTAATTAATTAAACGGACTAACACAATTAGCGTGGCGATGCAGAGCCGTGCCGCCGGGTGGCGTTTATTGGATGGGAATGCCGAAAGGAACAGGAGCAGCCCTTATCTTCCAAGTGCCCATTCCTAAAATCCCTCCGAGCAGCTTTCCCAGATAGCGCTCTGAGCAGGCGTCGCTCTCAGCTCCGACAAGCCCGATAAGTCCTTATGAGCACGTATTAGAAAGAGCCTTTCCCAAATCCATTTCAGTGCACACTGCCCCAAATCCTGTACCTCATATATTGCAGTCAGATCCCTAAAGAAGCTTTTGGCTCCGTTGAGCAGAGCCTCGTTCTCCGGGCACACCACAACGTAAGCGACGTCGCGCTGAGATCCATAAGGCTCCAGCATCAGCCTCTCCCAGTAGGGCAACGCGAATGGAGACAGCACCAGGAAATCGTAATCGTATCCCAACAAAAATGTTGGGATTGGCAGTGGTTCCGGGGACTCGTCGGTTCCTGGAAAAGCAAGACATGTTTTTAAGCAGAAAGCTTAAAATTGACTTCAAGGAAACACGAATAGAACAGCCCCTGGTGTTCCCAGCATCTCACAGGAAGGAACACTGACTGTCAATGGAATAGTTCTCATTTTACAGATCCAAAGTGTAGGACCCAACCCATCAGCCGACTGCTTTTATCTGGAATATCTCAGGGCCTCAAGAAGAAGTTCCACAGAGTTTTATATTTCTATCAGTATGCAGACAATCAGGAACAGATCTGCACTGTCCTGGAAGCCTTTTCCCACAGAGCCAAAGCAATCAGCGACCAAAGGCAGGGAAAAAAAATGGAAATATTCTAAGCAGAAATGTAAAGGGCCAGAGAAGGAAACAAACTTAAGAACAGGCATTTACATGTACTGTAAATGTATAATTGCCATGTTCTAAATATAGCTACAGAAGATCTGCTGGTGAAAGGTCACTCCTGTAACACAGTGGTAAATCAATCTCATATGCTAATGAAGTCATTAAATCGTGAGTGCACAAAATTCACCTTCTATCTGTAAATGCATCACGTGTTGGCCACTCCAAACATTTATCAGAGACAAGACACTGAATAACCCCAGATCCTGAACACAGTTCAGACACTACTGAGCAATAAAGCACACTCTCAAGCATTTCCAAATTAGTGTTTTTAACTCCTTATTTTTAGAGTAATTAAAATGGAGTAAACAGAAGAATTTTGAGTAAAAAAACCTGAGCAGTTACTCAGTTTTTAACATTAAACCCAGCTTTGCAATTTCAGTCCCTCCCTGGGTGAAGTGTCAGGTGTATACAAACAGTGCAACTGAAGTTGTAAATTTTAAATGCACATCTTTAATTCATCGCCCGCTTTAAGGAATATAAATATTTTCTGTTTTTCCAAAGAGAAGAATTCTTCTCTGTCTAACAGCTCTCGTTAGTTTAAAGAAAGGTCAAGTGCTGTTCGGAATTCCAGCAGGCTGAGGGGTTGGGCGGATGGAGCAAAGGTAGGACATTCCACGGAGCCCAATTTTACCGTAGGAGCCTCTCCCAGCCATTTTGTGGAACTGCTGCCACGTGAGGGGTCCCTGCACCCCCCAGGAGCGAACCGTCCTCTTCTTCTGGATGGCGTCCTGCAGCACGGGCTGGAGCGAGAGCAGCATGCGGAGGATGTCCTGGGAACACTGCATGCTCACATCCACCACTGCAGGGACACAAACGTGGTCAGGGCTGCTGCACAACCATCCCAAAGCACCTCCATTTTAAATGGGTTTTTTTTAAAAAAGCACACGCAGGCCACCCAAAGCTGGGATATGTAAAGTTGAGCACACACAAATTTACAGTTCTCCTTTTTCCCTTCACAAAATACGCAGATGGATTTTGTCTCAGTTTTTTTTTCCCTCTAGATTTTTCCCCTTGAAAGCCTCCCATCTTATGAGTTAAACTAAAGGAAAACACCATAAAATAAAATAAAATAAAATACAATAAAATAAAATAAAATAAAATAAAATACAATAAAATACAATAAAATACAATAAAATACAATAAAATACAATACAATAAAATAAAATAAAATAAAATAAAAACAAAATTTAAAAAACCCAAAGCAAAACAAACAAAAATAACCCAAAAAACCCCGCACAAGTTGTAGAAGCCTGGAAGTGCCGGATTGTCCCTCCCAACAAAGGCGATTTGCAGGCTGCCACCCAGTGCTCATTTCAGAGAAGTCGAGGGAAGCCTTGAGCAGACTCAGCCCATTTCATCCACAGCCACCACTGGGCCATTTCAGGCACAGGGCTTTAGAATGAAACACTGACACCAAATTTGGCACAATGACAATTTCCAAGTCTTCTGTTTAAAAGTACCTTTACATTTCTTTATCCCAAATACCAGTCACACTAACACAAGTCTTCTCCCGGGTGCCTAAAAACATCAATTTATCTACAGCCTGGGCTTTCCAAGTTAATCCCCCAGCAAGGCACAGGAACCTGGCTGTGTTCTGCCAGGACTCCTCCTCATCTTCACTTACAACTATCAACTGCAGCTAACTGTGATTCGTAACTTTATCTTTCACCCTAACCCTGCTAAGAGCTGCCACTTGAAAATTCTGTTAGAGAGCAGTGAGCAAACGGACACAATGAAGGGTATTCCAGGAGACACTGCATCATTTCTCAGGCCCTCGAAGGAAAAACCCAAGGATTTCTGCCAGATCCAGCATACAGCGAAGGCTACAATAATGCTTTTTCTGCCACACATGCCATTAACCTCCTGTCCCCCTCTCCTCCTTAAAGAAGGGGGGAAGCTCTGAATCAGAGCTGTTGGTTAATTCTGCCACAGTGGCCTTGGCAATGCGGCCACCACTCGAACCCCCTGCACTTCCTACAGGCATCAGTCACTGCAGAGCCTCCGCAGGGCCACTCACCAGAAGCTCTCGAAAGGATAAACCCAGTGAAGTGTTGTGGACACTGACTGTGGTCTTATGTTACACTTCAAATATATGTTAGGGATTTACAGCTGAGGGTAGCCGAGGCCTTACTCTGCTGGGTGATCAGCACAGGACACAGAAGGGCTGGCTGTTCTGAACACCATCACAAAGAAGTTTGTACGAGCACACGGATGGCAAAAACAGCCTGAGGCACTCAAAACCCACAAAGGAAAACCCCAAAAAACGACCCTTCAAAACCAAAACCCCTTCAAAAACAAAAACCCAAAACAGGTGGACAAGTAGAAAATAAGCTGTTTTCAATATTTACCATTTCTTTTTGACCAGTGGTGCAAGCAAGTAGTTTTCACAAGTGCTTCATCAACTTTCCCTCCTGACATATTGTCCATGAACTGCCGTCCATGTTCCAAGGCTAAGTAGCAGTCATTGCAACAATCCCTTTCTTCTACACGTACCAGGTTGCTAACGGCACCAACTTTGGGGATGGAGTCTTGGTCTGCGGCTCCAAAGGGGGAGAAGAGGTTGGTGCACTGATCCTGCAGCAACAGTATCAAGTCATCGGGCAGTTTTTCAGGTTCTTTCAGCCCTCCACTGCCGTGCTCTATGGAAGTAGCTCTGAGAGCTTCAAAGCGTTTTTCTGCTTCTTTGCCGCACTCCGTGTTTCGCCCCAGAATATCCAGCTCGTCTTCCAGAAACAGCCCGGAACTGTTGCCAAATTTTCTATTCATAACAGCACTGAAACCACAGGTACACCTATACTGGGCCTCTTGTGTTGGATCAGGAATGTAAACTCCAACATCAGCACCTTTGATGTTCATATTGCAAACACAAATGCAGCAGCTGTCAAAGTTGCAGTCTTTGAAGAGATTCATGACGGACTCGGAGAGGATGAGATTCACGTACAGGCTGTGTGCCTCGGGGATGGAAGGCACCGTCGCGGGCTCCACGGAATTCAGCGGCCGACATGTGGAAGGGGTGGAAGCTGGGGAGTACAAATCCGAGTTCTCGTATTTCACCGAGCCCTGGGCGCTCGCAGGCCCGCCAGCTCCACGGGGCGTTCGGGGAGTCCTTGGTGTTCTGGGAGTGGGGAAGCGAGGGGTGGAAGGAGAAGGGAGGATTCCAGCCCCGCTGTTGCTGGGGGGGGCACTGCTCGGGGGCATCCCAAACGGAGTATGGGTCTGGGGGGTGTAGGCAGGGCCGTACTCCTGGTCCATGGTGCTCCCATCGCTGACAGCAGCCGCAAGAGAAGGAAAGGCTTTAAGTACACAGCATACTGGGTTTGAAGTTTAAGACTCTGATTTCTAAAGAAGGACCTTACTAATTAATATTTGCTTTTTTTAAGCTAGACTTTCATAATCCACAGCAAGATTTCCATTCCCTAAGGAACTTCGAGAGCATTTGTTCTAAATGACTTTGCAGGACTCCCACCAACAGCACCGTCAAAGAATCTCTCCCTGCCTCCTCTCATCTCTTCCTTTGCACTAAGCTCCCAGGGAACAAGTGTGGTCAGAATAAATTATCAATTCTGTGGTTGTATGGAGTCTAAAGGACACCTTTTTCATTCATGTTTTATTTACATGTTGTGTTGACACACACTAAGAAAATAGACCAGGTCCATCAACAGCAGATTCAGCTGAATCCATGAGGAAAGTATCACCCGGAAACATTTAGTGCTTTCTTTCCTAAGCAGCTGACTATCTCCAAAGCCTTGTAAAGCTAATGAGATCTGGAAACACATTGCTTACGAGTAGCCTTAACAGAAGCAACATCAGTATTTAATCCAAGATTTAATATTCATATAATTTCATCAAGAAATGCATAAACCTCCTTGCTGCCTAATCCATTTATACCAGCTACTAATGCAGAAGAGAAAAAGAAAGAAATCTGTTCCTCAAGGAGAGCTGGCAGCAAGACCATCCCTGCCAAACTCAGGGAACAGAAATTCTGCTGTGCCCAGGCCCAGCCACACAGGGCACAGGAAATGTTTTCCCAGTCCCAGCACAGCTGAGATCACTGCTGCTTAAGAAAATAATTGAAGAAACAGCAGCACCACCTCCTAAGCCCTTCCAGTGCCTACTACACCACTACAAAAACAAAGTCCCAAGTTTACGTTTATCTTGATTGTTACCATCTTCATTACTTATGAAACCTGGCCTTGCACCATTAAGCTTCCCCAAGAAGCCTTTAAAGGAGACAACAAATAAAATGTATGTACAGTTAAGAAGCTATTTGAGAGTCTCCTGCAGTAGGTTTAAGCAGAAGGATGTTTTTAAAGGCTCTTGTCAGTTGAATAAACACAGTGTGTATACAAATATCCCCATTACTGATTGTTAAAATAAATGTTTAGGGGTGGCAAAGTGAACACCCCTCAAAGCTTAACCCCCGTGGTCGTACCCATCTTTGATGAAAGGCATGGCAGGGCCTGGAGGAAGCAAATCCAGCTTTCCCACAGTCCAGCTCTGGCGGTAAATGCATTCCTCGGGCAGTTTGATGGGAGGAAGACACTGGCTGGGAAGCGTCTTCAGGGGTGCAAACATGGAACACCCCACCAAAGCTTGACAGTTCTCGGGTTTATAAACATAGGAATAATCCTGGAAGTCAGACATGGGAAAGCATTAGTGTGTAAATAAGATCACTGCAGCAATTCAAATGCTTCTCCAAAAAACATTATAAACCTAATTCTTGGGTTTTTAAACATAGGAACAATCCTGGAAGTCAGACATGGGAAAGCATTAGTGTGTAAATTAGATCAGTGCAGCAATTAAAATGCTTCTCCAAAAAACAGGACAAGGTGCAAGCATGAGCTCTTTAATCCAATCCTGACATAGCTGCAAGAGAAAGCTGAGATGTGTACACACAATATTCACAAATTGTACTTCATCTCCCCCATTCCTATTCCGATTTAAGTAACAAACTGATCAATAATCAATCCAAGCACTGATCAGGGCTATCAGCAGCGCCTACCTTGATTTCAGCAGGTTTGGGGCTGCAGAAACCCTCATCCACTTCGATTCGGAACTGAGCTCCCACAGTGGAGCTATTCCCCTCCAGCACTGTTCCTCCCAGTGTAGTGTCCATGCTGCCGTACTCCTTATTGTTCATGTTCATTGGAGAAAACCCCATAATATGCTGCTCCAGTGAAGGGGGAGTTGGGTACATTTTGTGGAGATCTGCAGTGCCTAATTTCAGATCAGAACCAGACTTTAGAGCATGAAAACTTTCTGAAGTGTTTTCCTGCGACTCAAAATTTCGGGAAGGCAAATGAAGGGTACATTTCCAAAATCCCACAACATTTTACAGTCAAATGTTTAGAGCTAGTATTCTCTTTAGGAAAAAAAAAAAAGAAAACACAAATAAATCTTACTTATGCATGACAGTGGGTCTAGATTTCCTGTTTTTGCCTCTTTGCAGTTGGATTTGTCATCTGTGCCGTTCACTGTTCGTTTAGATCCAGGCTAAGAAAGAAGTATTGTCATAAAATCACTTCAGACATAAACACACGCTCATGCTTCCTGCTAGCAGGAAATTTCACCTGCACATACAAAGCTGAGAGGTTGTATAATATTTAGGAGAATTAAAATAGCTCTGAAGCCTAAGGTCGGGGTTACACCTGTCCTTAATTCTTGGAACCTCTTGGAACCTTCTCCCAACAGGTCCCAATGTTATTGAAGGGAAACAGGAGTTACAAAATAACCCTCAGCCTGTTAGCTGACAGTAAAAGGAGCTAAATTAGGGCTGCCCACAGTCTACCAGAACAAACCATAACACTCCCAGAGCCACATCAACATCACTGGTGTTACCACAGGAACAGAAAACACAAACACAACTCCTGGAACAAGAGATACAGGGAAGAAAAACTGTCAAAAGTAGAACAATAAGAGCTATTTTACCATATTTAACTAGTTCAGATGGCTACAGAATGCAAGTATCCATGTTTAAGAGCAAACACACTTCCTTTAGGTGCTGGTGACCTTTGATGGCTGTTAAGATCCTCCAGCCCTTACTCAGCTGCAGCTCCCATTAAAGTTGATGGGCATTTTGTCTGGGTAAGGGGATTTAGGATTAAGCACCGAGCAAAGCACAGTTGAGGAAAGACAACTGATTACAAACAGTATTGAAATAGAAACTAGAAAGATAATGATTCAGAGCCATCAGAGACTGCAAGAGAAACTGTTCCAAGATAATGCTGCTGCGGAGAAGCAGCTTATTTGGCAGAATGTCCAAGGTTTAAAGGCCTTTTCTCTCTCAAAAGCTGCTGCTTTGGTTCAGTGTTACCTTGATGAACCACTTAACCACAGCCCAAGCCACAGGAAGAGCACACCAGGACCTGCTGAATCTGTACAGCTCTAACTAAAGGTATGTTCAAGCAGCACATTCTGTGGGGATTGGAAGGAAGTAAGATCAAAAGTTGTTTGCACCCAAAATGTGCGTGCGTGAGTCGAGCAGAACAGTCTGTTTGCCACCGAGGGGCCACGGCACTTGTCTGTGTGTGTGCTTTGCAACCTCTCCTACAAACGCCAGGAAAAAAACCCAAATCAAACCCCAAACCACAAACAGACAAGAGCTGTTCCTTGCTGGTTTTTGGCTGGCACCTGCTTGAGCTTTTTGCACATCACTTACTGTGAGTTCATCTTCGTCAGAATTGAAGAGATTGTCCAGGTCGGTGTAGGACACCACCAGGTCTGTCTCGTGGAACAGGCTGGTCGAGGCAGTGCGGGCGTGGGCAGCCAAACGCTGGGCATCTGTGCAGAGAGACAAACATCACAGCATTGGCACTGCATCTCCATTAAAAACTTCATGAAAGAGCTCTTTCCACGGCTGGGGGAAAAAGGAGACCAGGAGGGGTGGAATGGCCTTGGTGAGGGCCCTTCGATTTTAGAGCATTTGGATTTTATAGCCAACAAGGTGCAACAAAGAAGTGTTCTGAGCAAACTGAAGGGAAATACAAACCATAAAACACAAAACTTGGCAGTTTATTAGAACCTATTGACTATTCAAGACTCCATTAATATAACAGAATTGAAATAGAGAGGGGAAAAAAGCCTCTTTACCTTGCTTGACAGAAGGACTAAACAGAGACATTGCATCCTCTCCTTCATGGGATAAAACTGTAACACTGGATGTGCCATCCTCAGCCTGTTAAAAAAGGAGAGAAAAGTTTGCCTCAGTTAATGGGTGGCGTGGGAGGAGTTTGATGTCCCTGTGGGAATTCTGTACCTGGACAAGTGTCAGGTTCTCATTCCCCTGTGAGCTCCCAGGGCAGCCTGGGGGCTCTGCTGGCTCAGCAAGGGCAGAGCTCGCGGCAAACACAGTTTGTGTTGGGATAAATTCACAAAGCAAGCTGTGCATTCTTGCTCCAGCACCTCAAGGAAAAGCCCTTGCTATCAAATGCTGCACATGAACTGCACCAGTTCAGAATGGAGAGCATCCACACACAGCTAGTCCTAAGAAGTAAATTTATTTCATAGATAAGCCCCCAATGTAGCTGTACTTTCTCCTTTTCTGTAGGTGCCCTTTACCTACAAGTGTCATGTATCTGCACCAAAGCACAAAAAAAGAATAAAAATGGCAATTCCCCATCCAGGGAAGGAGTCAGGGCTCACCTCACCTACCCCCAGACCTTTCCACTCATGAACAAAGCACTTGCCTTGTTCCTGCTCTCTCCCCAGGCACCTGCCAGCACCTATTTCCACAGAGAAGCCACTGAGCCAGACTGGATTTTGGTATGACCCAGAGCTTTCTCTTCATAAACCCTGATGCAATGGCACCACCAGGGTCAAAAATAATTTTAGGTGCTGTTAGAGACATGCTGCTTAATTTCATTGGTCATTTCTGCTTGAGCACAATTTGCTTTTTAATTTACTTCTAAACACATAGAGAAGGATTTAAATTCTATCTGGTGCCTAAAGCAATTTGTTTTAATCTCCTCACTGATTTGTATCCTCACTCCTTTACTCACCTTGTGTTTCTTCCCCACTTCCCTCTCAATGTTCTGCCTGTCCTTTTTACTGTCAGGAAATAGGAATTCCACATCTCCATCCACAAAGGCATAAGGATCGATTTCAGGTTCCTGGTCAGCTTCCGTTGCTACAGCTGTTAAATATTGGTTTTTACTCTGATACTGTTGCACCAGTTCATCTGAAACCTTCAAAGGTTTCCTACATTGCACCATTAATCTGAACAGAAGAAAAATCAAAATCACAAAGTCATTATTCAGCATTTATTGTGTGGAATTATTTCTGCTATCACACAGCCTTTAAAGAACAACCTCATCTTCCCACTTCCTCCCTCCCTTCACACCCCAGCTTCAGAAAACTTTTGGGGATGAAGATGAAATCATTACTCAGTTAATATCACCTCCTTCCACACGTCAGCCCCAGCCCTGTGATTCATCCTGCCCCTCTCTCCTCAAGCACTGTCAATTCACATAAAGATTAGTAATTTATCCCAGGTCATGGCTGTCATTTATTATAAGGCACAAATGGATTCAGCTCTCCACATCCACTAAAAGAAACTCACCAGGCTAAAGAATTACTCACTGCATTCCCAAAAAAAGCCCAAGCAATAATCACAAGTAAAGCACACAAATTTCACTGTGTTCAGGAGCCATTTATATCCCTTGGATCAATACAAATGAAGCTTGCAGCACAGCGGTAACTAATTTACTAATGAGAAAAATAAAACCACATTTGCCTTTATCAGCATTTTTCTTTTGTTAACATTCTGAGCCGGAACTGGAGCTGGTAAGTACACAGAAATTAAGGTTTTCTCTCAGGAGTATTGGTTTCACAAATGTAACATTGCACCAGGAAAAAAATGTATTGGCAAGGAGAAAACTCTTCTGTAGATCTGCCCCTCAACCAACTTTATTTTCTGTATCCCAACACACAAAAGGCACCACACGAGGAAGGTGCTCCCTCAGAGATGGTGAGGAGTTTCTGTACATCCCTCTCAACTACGGAAAGTTTGTAAAAGACACTTCCTAGAAAGAAGCTTTGCCCAAAACCACCAAAACAGTCCATGCTAGTCTTCCACGCTCAATGAACCAGTTTCCTAAATCCTGCAAAAACTGCTACAGGAAAAGAAAAAAAAAAAAAAAAAAAAAAAAAAAGTAAAAAAGGGGATGGAAACTGCTTTCTAGGAACAAAGAATTACACGCCTTTGCTGTAATTTTGACCAGTACAGAGGAAGAGAAGTTAACAGCCAGATATTCTGGAGGGAAAAAAACTGTGTTCAATAAGTTGTCAAATCAAACTAGGAAAGACCATGTCTCGAAGAGAAAAAAGGAAAAATCTTTCTCTATCTGCTCGGCTGAAGTGCATTCAAGGCAAAGGAAAAAAAGCACAAAAAATCCTATAAATGCACATCTTGGAAGAGTCTCTTAAAAACACTGACCACAAGATTAGAAACTGTGTGTAAGCACACACCAACACTACAACACATTTACTCCTTCTCGCAGCTTTCCTCACAGTGCTGCCACCAGTGGCTTCCCACAACCAGCAACAGGACAAAAACCAGCTCCAAGTTCTGTTTCGTGAGCAGCTGCTCTTCTACCACAAATTAAGCACATCAGCTGCTAAAATAAACCCCAAAGCGCTCAGTAATTTCATACTGATCACAGTAAGAGTCTCTCCTTTCACCTGAACGGGAGTAGGAAAATTTGGACCAAAAATAACCAACAGAAGCGCTCGGATAGAGGATAGGTGCACTTCTTAATTCCTCGACAGCAGCCTGAGCCTCAGTTTGTCACCTCTGCAGCCACGGCCCAATGCTGTTAAGCTCTGACTGCTGTTAACAGCCCTGTCAGCACCTGCTGCTCCCACTGCCATCCCTTTCCGGCAGCGTGTCCTCACGGGGAGGTGCTGGGAAAGGGATGACAGAACAATTCCTGCTCACTGCAACACCCAGCAGGCCAAGGGCTCTGCTTTAGGTTTTTGTTCTGATGGTTTGCGGATTCTTTTTTTGTTCTTATGATTTGGGGATTGTGGTGGTGGTGATCTTCTTTGGGGAGTTTGTTTTCACTCTAGATGAAGAAAATTCATCTTGACTCGTTCTGCCGTAAAACAGAGCTCAAACCTAAGTTTTAACACTAAAACCACCAGTGTTTTACTTCCTCCACTGCCCCTAAGCTCCGGAATTTATTAAAACTTAAAACAGCATCTAAAGCAGACAATTCCTTTATCCCAATGGAAACAGGCAGCAGAGCAGAATGTTTTACAAGCTGGTGCTTGTGACACCAGCTCTTCTGAGTGGAGACAAGAGCAGAAATGAGAGAAGAAACTTTAACAGTTTCTGCAGCTCAGACCATCCACGTTTTCTTCAAATATTGAAGAAAGCAAACACGAAAGTGAAAAAGTTATTTCTACCTTTTTTTGGGGGGGGGAAAGGGGAAGGATGGGACTTCAGTCCCTAGTAAGCATCATTTGGCTACAGATTAATTTTATAGTATAAAAATTAATGTCATTGCTATCAGCTAAATCAGAGTTAAAATGAGAAAAAGCTGGAAAGTCTTGCAGCATTCTCAAGGATTAACTTCTCGTCCCCAGGGCTGTGCCCACACCCTCAGCACTCCTGCTCCTTGTCCTGAGGAGCTCCTGCCTTTGGCCTTTCAGCTCCCTCAGCTCTCGTGTTGTCACTCCAGCACCGAGCACTACTTACTCTGTAACCGATGTCACATTTTCCTGTCCAGCAGGTATTACTGGATCATCTCTCAACTTATCATTTGGAAGCTGGGGCGGCAAGAACTCCACATCCTTTTTCTTTGGAACTTTATAATACTTCCAAGTGGTGTCAGCTTCGTCCTCCTCCAAGTTCACGGCGGTGCCGACGTACACGGTGGGCTCGATGACCTCGGGGAACGCGGCCGGGAAAGGCTGGGACAGGCCATCGAGCCTGTCCTCCATCGCTTTCGTGGGGACCAGGGGGTCTGGCGTTGGCATCTGGTAGAAATGCTGGCTCTGCGGCGTGGAGGGGGCTTTGGGCACCCCCTCGTCGGCGCCGTCGCAGGGGTGGGGGCTGAGGGGCGGCGGCTGCGGGGAGCTGGCCAGCTCGGCCCCGTGCAGCTGCGGGGCCTTGGCCACGTCGGCAGTTCGGATGTTGGCAAACCTCACTTGGCTGTCGGGCGCAGCCATCACCAGCCTCTGGCTGGCTGAATCCGCCTCCATGGCAACATCATCGCTGATAGATACGCGATGATGAAAAGGAGTCAAAGGGCGTTTCTGTGGCTTATCCCCTTTGTCTTGCTTCTCATTTGTCTTGTGCTTCGGAGCCGCCGGCTGCTGGGGGCCCACAGGTGGGGCCTGCCCCTGTTGACCTGAATTTCTTGGTTTGAGATTTTTGTGCCTGCAGAATTAATACAGGGGAAAAGAGTCGGCATTAATCTTTCAAATATGTCTATGGTGTTCTTTTTCACAAGATAAGAACCTGCTTCTAGGCCATTAAACAGCCCATTAGAGAAACTGAAACCCTTCCGAAGTGGAGCTGCCTCTTCTTTCTGACCAGAATTTGAGTGCCTTGAGTGGCATTGTAAGATTCCAGAACACCATTTAAAAAATTGTTACCTCTGTCCTGCGAGCCAAACGCACAAACAATCCTCAGAATTAAGACAGTATTTTATAACTGCTTTAGCAGAAATAGATTGTCACATGAACACCTCGTCACTTTTAACTTGTGCCAGCACTGATGATTCAGAGTAACGTAGAAATTAGTGAATGGCTTCTGGAATTCCAACAAGAGAGCAGCCAATAGAGCTGCCCAAGCCTCGGTGGGTTAAGGACCGGAAAATTAACACCCCAAAGCGAGAGGCCAAGCTCAGTCCTACCAAAGCTATTTCAAGGCTTTTGTAGCTGCTCACCTACAAATTTAGCAAGTGTGGGAAAAAGAAAAAATCAGTGTCTCAACCGCGTTGATACAGTTGGGCTTTTTCAGTGTAAACGCACTTGAGCTTAAACATTTCATCGGGAAGTTCAAGATGCCAACTTTCAGCATCGTCTGACAGAGAGAGGCACAGGAAATTCTGAAGTGCAGAATGAAATGTTTGTGATAAAGCCATTGAACTGCACGCACATCCTCAGTGCCTGCGAATTCTCTGCCACTCTTCCATTAGCAAAGTTAAGAAGCACTTGTATTGAAAAAACAGGATTAGGCAGGGATAAAAGGTAAGAGGTATCAAAATCTATTTTTACTTTAAACTCTCACACACATCCACATGTTTTTCTCCACGTAGAATTCAAAACACATGGAATAATAAGGGGGTTTAAGTCTTCGCAATTTCTCTTTAGGCAATTGCATATTTCTAATACACACCTCACATAGTTAATTGATTGGTTTTCTCTTAACTAGTGCTATCATAGCTGAATTCTCCTTGGAAATAACATTTAATCCTCCTCCATATCGCAGCTCTTCTCAGGACACAAGTATTCCCACAGAACTTTAACCAACCATTTCAATCAGGGAGCTAAAAAAATGCATTTCTCTCAAAATGCTACATCCTCCAGACATTAATTTTTTTTCTAAGATACCAATATTCACTGCAAGGTAATCAGTGTTACATTTAAATCAGAGAAAGGGGTTAAACCTTTTGCAACACTTCAGTCACCTAAAGATTAATATTCTACTGTAAGTAGAAATTGAGAATTCACTGAAATTAAAATTTCCATTTATTCTAAATACCTGTATTATTCTGTGGAGGCTAAAAAGGCTGTGTTTTTTATATATATATAATTTCAGGGTTTTGCCCTTTGTTTTGATCCCTTTCCCCCCCCAGTTAATATAATATAAATATAATATAAGATAAAAATATAATATAATTATATTATTAATATTAATATTTTATATACTGTTGATAAATAAATAATAAGTGTACTATAATTATAATTCTATTCTATATTATAGAATAGAATTATAATATGATACTAATAAATAAATATAATACAATATGAAAACCATACACTGGCATCCACTCCCAGACAAGCAGTTTTCTACACAGCCACCCATGGAATGCCACACTTCCCAAAGTGCAGGTTTGGGGTTTTTATTCATATTCATCAAACCACAACAGCCTCGCTCAAGATTAACAGGCTAGAAGAGGTCCTTAAATCTTAAATAAATAAATAGGCATTCCCATGCCATTGCAGCCTGAGAGAGCTGCCCAGACCCATATGGAATTCCAGCCCCGGACTCGGGAATTGCCCCCGGACCCCTCAGCTCATTCACTCGACATTAACTTCTCAG
Organism: Origma solitaria; assembly: GCA_013397895.1. Classification (NCBI taxonomy): domain Eukaryota; kingdom Metazoa; phylum Chordata; class Aves; order Passeriformes; family Acanthizidae; genus Origma; species Origma solitaria. The sequence continues at coordinate 440,184 of VZRL01001286.1, read as the reverse complement.
GGAGAGTTTCAAGACCTCTAATGACATTTAGGAGAGGAGATACAAATTTTGGTACAGCTTTCCTACAAGCAGCTCCTGCTTAATGACTCCTGCAGGAGTGATCAGGAGCCTCTCCTGAGCACTTCAGCCCCGAGAACGGCGCTGGGCTGTGCCTCTGCCAAGTGCTGTACCTTGAACAATTGCAATTCGTCCTCTGCGTGGCTTCGACAAAATCCCAGGATGCCACCTTGTCAGCTGTCTCCTCCTCACACAAGCCATTTGATGTAGCAGAATACTTCCTCCTAGGATTCAATACCAGGAGAGTTATTTGGGAGCGACATATGTTCTTCTCTTATCTTCTGGCAAAGCTCAAGAGCAGTTTTGTGACATGGGATTCGGCAAAGATATGATAAATAGCCTTTTCCTGACATATTAAACTGAGAACGAAGTAAATCGTTCCTAAATAGTTAGGGAAAAATGAACTTCTTTAAAAATGGTTTATTAGAAGAGCAAAGCACTTTCCACCAGCACTCACAACACCTTTAACAGAATTAATTACTACAAGGAACACATGAAATATTGGAATTTTTGGCTTCAGACGATGAGTACGTACTTGTTCTGTGCTCTGTTCATGTTGCACTCTTGCCAGACTCTGTCCACCACTTGGTTGGCCAATTTTCGGGGGATTTTGCCACCGTGATGGCTGGTGCTGTCCGAGATAAATCCGTCTGAAACTGAGGAGAACTTCACCCATTTCTGGGCAGACTGAGCATCAACTGAAAAGCAGCAGCAGAGGAAACAGATTTAGGCAGTGGGACAATGCCATGTCTATCACTCCAATCACCACAGGAGCATGCTAAGAACAAAAGTATCTTCTTGACTCAGTGTTAGGGAATAAAAACACAGAAAATGTAGGAATAGTAGCAGATAATTATAACGTGGTTCCTTCTCATAGCAGAAAAAAAAAGCACCATATATATTTATGTTGTAAGAGGACTGGCTATTCTTTATCTTTGATGAAAATGTTGACCTGAAATAGAAAACAACTTGAGCAAAGCCAAAATTATTATTAAAAAAAGGTCAAGCTTAACAGAAGATCATGGAAGGAAAAAAGAAACAAAACCTCTTCTGCACCATAAAACTTACATAAGTCACCTGAAATGATGTGAGTCCTACCCGCTGTGACCTAAATGAGCTCCCCATAACCACTGCTCACACCCAGGGCAGAGGGCACCGAGCCTCCCTGGAAACACAACCACAGCCAGTCCTCCTGGGCTGGGAGAAAACATCACCTTCTCACTGATGTGATCACCTTCTCACTGATGCCCGAGGGCACCGCGGGGTCACGGGGCGCTGGCACAACACAGGCAGGCACACAGAGGGAAAACCCTGAACACCTTTATCCCCTCCCAACACCGCTGGGTTTGGAGAGAAGCCGTGAAATAATTCCCCGCGAGCAGAAAGCAATTCCTTCGCACCTGTTTGAACCTCCTCGGGGGACGTGGGTGGAGTCAGAGTGACGGAGGACATGGCAGGGTCTCTGGTGGAAGCAGGCACTTGGTGGACCCCCAGGCAGGCAGTGGAGCAGTGGGGAGCCCCCGCGGAGCTGGGAGCAGGGATGTCTGTCTGAGGGACCAGCACGAAGCACGCCGGGTACACCATCCTCACGCCAGCTGCAAGAGAGGCCCTCGCCCCGTTACTGACCAAAGCCTGCACCCACAGGCACCAAATGCATCATTTCAGCAGTCACTGCTAAGCCTACAGACCCTTTTTCATCACTGAAGCACCTCCTTGGACAAAAAAATGCTGCTGTCACCTCCATCATTACCTGCTTTGCTTTACACGGAAGATTTGGTGAATGAATAAAAAGCCCTTTGTACGCACAGGCACAGACATCCACGTGCTGCCACCTGCTTCCATCATTTTGTCTGATAAAGGCTGAAAAAGCACTTTTTAGCACCAGGCATCACTGCCAACATCCCCATCAGCACGGGGGCTCCGGCCACGGCTGCACCACGAGCTCCTCGCAGAGAAGCGACTGCATGAGCTGGCAAACCAAAGGTCAGCAGCCCAGAGCAGAGCAAACTGCTGCATCCAGGGGCTGGGATTTTAGGAAAAACAGCAGATAAAGGCAGCGCCTGAGTACACCAAGTTCTCCAGGATTGTGGTTTTGAAGACATCCCTAAAAGGCAAGCCTGCTCTGTTTGAATTCGCACAGACTCTGAAACAGCACAACTTGCTTTTGATGCAGCTCAGATGTCAACAGTGACCATCCAGGGTTTATTTTATTCTCTTAATTATTTATTTTTTTAAAATCTTGCCTCTCAGGGCACATAAGGAGACAACCTCCTGCTAATGGGTCTGCAAAATCCACTTCGAGCAGCAACTCATCACAGATAGTCCTGAGCATCAAACAGGAAAACAAAACCTAACAACCATTGTTGAAAAAGGAATAAAATGGCGTCACTTCTGCATTCAGAATTTTGCAGACTTACTCAGCCACTTTGTTTCGGTAATTAAAAGGGAATCAGACTCACCAACAAGGACTTCAACAGCAGCTAAAGAATCATCCTCCCAATCCATTTCATCTTGTTTTTCCTCAGATCCCTCCTTCAAGTTGGATGTGACGGGATAGAATTGCTTCCATTCCCCAATCAGCTTTTTAGTGGATGAATCAGAAAGCTTGAAGGACTGCCCTGTGAGTGTGCCATTCAACCCAAAGGGGCTCAGGATAACTAAAACAGAAATAAAAATCCATTGGAGATTATCTCCACCCCAAATTCCCTCTTCCCCTCTGCAAGAGCAGCACTGTTATTTCAGCCACGCCAAATAAACAACTTCCCATTGGTAAATCAAAATGCAGCCTAATCATGATTTACTCTACGTGAGTTTTTGGCAATGGGTTCACATTGTTAAATTGATATGTTCTGTGAGAATTGAGGTACCACAGTAACAACTACAAATCAATCCATTCAAACAAGCAACAGGCAAGTGTTCATCTTGGCTTGCAAGGAGTCTCAGGTACAGGTGGGATAAAGAAACGCTTCCAAACCCTGGCAGAATTAAGGTGTTTCCTCATCCTTTCATTCAGCTTGTTACAACAACAGAGAATACACAGGGAATCATCTGTTTCGTGTTTAGTCTTGCCCATAGTGGGGAAGCACAGCTGCTGTTTAGCTGCATTCAGGAAAAAAGCAGGTTTGGACACTGAGCATTAACGAAGGTGTGTGGGCATGCAGGAGAGGTGATCTCTGAGCAGCACGAGTGTGACACGGGGGTGTGCATGCACTATTCTAAAGGTTTTCTCCTCTTTCTCATGGGGAATAGAGGTAAGGTGAATTCTTTGCTCTTTCTAATCTTTGTTTTGGTTCTGGGTGCTGTAGGATTCCAACCAATCCTCTTAGGGGGTGGATAATTGTCGACCAATAATTGTTAGACTATTAATGCATATATAAGAAAGAACTGTAAATAAATCTCTCTCTCTTGCCATCTTGTCGGGTGCTGTGTGCCTGATTTACTTGGGAGCCTCCGCAACACCAGGGGGTCACACAGCCCCCCCGAGCAGACTCGGGCCCAGCTCTCCTCTGTCCTCCTGCGTCTGCTGGGGAACCACAGGGTTTACAGGCAAGGAAGGGCCAAATAAAAGGGGAACGGGTGGGAACGGGTTAATTGTGTTGAGTCAAAAAGGATTTCTGGAAGGGGGACAGTGAAGGGATGTGGGGGTTATAAGGTTGAAATAGCAAAATATTGAATAGGACAGCACTTGGAAATTGTGTCATGGGGACAAATTATTCAATCCCACGCCCAGAGATGAATATGCAAATGCTCCACGTGCAGAAGGGCTGGGACACAGCGCTGACTGTGAGGACAGGGGACAGCAGGGGACAGCCGGGGACAGCCGGGGACAGCAGGACACGCTCTGCTCCCTCTGCCAGCCCGCCCCGAGCCCTGGGGAGCAGTGCAGGGGAGGGATCCGTGCGGGACCCCCACCCCGGCAGCAAAGCCCACCTTGGAAAGGGCTGTTGGACTGCTGGGCCAGCGTGAGGTGCTCCTCGCTGAGCAGGTACACGGGCTGGTGCTGGCTGATCTCCACGCTGGTGCACACATTGCTGTCCCCGTGCAGGAAGAAGGTGAACGAGCACGACAGGTGCTCACTGCAAAGGCAACGGGAGAAAAAACGGGCTGAAGGATAGAATTTCAAATAAATTGATGTCTTTTTCTGTAGTTCGAAGGCATTTCTTCACAATATATTCATTTGTGGATGTAATCGAAATACCTTTCTATCTGAATAGCAAGAAAATGCTAAATATGAGTTCCCTTTACAAGGCATTCCCAAAGAAAAATCAGTTAGAAAACAGACCCTAAGTTTGTAATTTCCATTTCATACTTTGCTGTCCTGTGCAAATTTAAAACAAAAATTTTTACAAGACAAAAACCTGTAGCTTAATACTTTTATACCTGTTACATTTATTTGAAATCTCTAGAAATATTTCTGAACATATTTTATTTTTAATGAGGTCATATCTAGTTTCTCCTGTCACAGATCCATTAAACAGAATTTAATATCAGCCAACAAGTCACTTATTTAAAAGCAAGAAGAACGGCTACAGCTTGGAGAAGTGGTTTTGTTTTGTTATTTAAATTAAATCTTATCTTCATGTTCTTGAAGCCAATCAAGTAACTAAAAATGAAATCCCATACCTACACACAAAAGGGAAGATACAATCAATTAAAAAAACCAAGGCTCGAGACATTGTTAATTAAAGCCATTAAGGCAGGTATCAATGTTTAATAACAGATGCTTCACTGACAGCACCTCTCATGGTCCAGAGTTCTAGGAAAAAAAAAACCCAACAGGCTTGAACAGCAAAAAACTCCCCAGGAATAAACATTTCTCCTTCCCACACCTCTGATTAAATGCTGTTTCCCAGCGCTGTGCACAGTTATTAGTGAGCAGCTCCACGAAACCTTCTACTCCCCAAGATCACACTGCAGAAAATTCCCAATTTTGGGGGTCCTGCTCCACTGCACACTGAAACAGAGGCCCACACTGCACAGGAACCCCAGGAAAGTTCTTTCCCAAAACGCAGTGAGGATGGAGCTGAGCATCTTGTGGATGATTTCAAGTTGGAGAGAAGTCACGTGGCCAGGACACACCACTAAATTCCTGTATGGAAATCTGATTAAACTTTAATCCTTATGCAAATAGTGGAAGACTGATTTTCGAACTGAATTTTATTTTCCAAACCATATTGGATGTTTTAAGGTGAAGGAGTTGGCAGTGTCCTGATTCCAAGCAGCAGACACAATTCAGAAGCTCGGTAGGAGCGAGATAAAATTTAAAAATAAAAAACACAAATTCCCCATACACACTTTAAATGCAATTAAGCTTCACCTCTTGCAAACACCCCATTGTTCCCCAGATAAAGGGCAGACAATCACGGCATAATCTGATGGAATTCAGATAAACCAAGACAAAGAGAGGCATCAGCATGATAACAGAAGCATTTCAATTCATCACACTGCAAAACCAGTCCTGAGGAGGAGCAAGGAAAACTCAAGGTCACCAAAAATTAAAAACCAACCCAAATCAGATCTCTTTTCTCCCCCAGCTCAGCAGGGAAGGGGTTTGCAATAAAATAATCCAGTGAGGAGCACCCAGTGCTGCCACTGCCGTTGTTCCCCAGCTCTGGCTCCATGGACGGAGAGGATCCAATGCTCCAACTCCTCCTGGAAAACCCAAACATCATCCACTTCCCACTAATCCCAGGAATAAATTCAATGTTTATTCTGTAAATTTCTGTAATTATTCTGCACTTATTCTGTAAAGCATAAATATCTGTAAAAAATAAACAATTATTCTGTAAAGCAGAATAACACAGCGCCGTGGGGTTTCCTTTCAGAGGTGCAGAAGTCACTTTACGGCCAGCAGGATAATATGATAATATGTTTCACTGGAGAAATACAGAGTAAAAACAGAGTCCTGAAACTCAGAAGAGAAACAGAGCCCCCTGGTACACAAAGTATCTCCTGACAGTTTTCTTTAAACTAAAGGTTAACCTCAAAGGCAAAACTAACACTTCAGTATCCAAAATTCAGTTTTTCTTCTGAGCCAGCCGTGCTCAGAAACTGGTTCTGCACATTTGATTTCTGTTAGGTTACAGAACTTCAGGAAATATCAATGCATGTGGAAATAATCACAAGAAACACAAATAAAGAATCCTATTTAAAACAAAAAAAATTCAAAACCACAGTGAAGCTCTTCACCGGGAGTGCAGAAAATGAGGAAAGAACACAAAGAACAGAGTTCTACAGTATTGGATGCCCCTACACACATAATTTTATGGACTTAGCAAGAAACTCTAGAAACATGCATGCTTTTTATTTTTTTTTTAAATTAATACATTTGAACATCCTCCAATTCTTTAAGTTTCTAGAGCCTGGCTGCCAGTGCACAACCTCAGCTCAGAAGGAATATTCCAAACCTAACCATAACCTATTTTAAAAAAGGTATATACGTATATATCTATATCTATATATATATATATCAATATTTCCACAATTTCTCCAAGTCCTTCCCTAATCTTTTCAACAACTCACAGGCAAAAATCCTAATCAAGCAAAAAATCTACCACTTATCACTTTGGGGTAAATAGGCAAATTATCTTTACAATTCAGTCAAGGACACGGTAACAGAATCAGGCTGGTGGTTTCCTGCCTGCTAACGGAGAGTTCATCCTATTTTTATTTGCAGACTATTTTAGGTAGCTCAGAAGATCACTGGTAATTTGTGCAGAGCATCTCTCCACTGAAATATTAAAAAAAAAAAAAAAATCCCTACACCTCGACACTTTGAGATTTTGTTCTGCCTGAAGAGAGAATCAGTGATGTCCTTAAGGTCAGAGATAGAAAAAGAAAAAAGCTGATGTTAAAGTCAGCATTGATAACCCTCCTTTTTTTGTACTTTTACCACTACCAGCATCTATTATTGCATATATTTTTATTCAAAAATTCTGAAAACAAAATCCTAATTCTGAAAAAAATGCTTTTTCTTGTCTGACCCTGAACATCAAGTTGCTCCATTAATATTTCTAATTAATTTCGTTAAAGTCCTGATCACAGAACGTAAGTATCAATAATCCAATTTCCAACTGATCTCTGAGTACAGATAATATGAAGTGCCATCAGAGCAATCATTCTTTATGACTTTTGGTCTGAACCCACCAGAATTCAGTTAGATTGAGGCCCAATCCTGAAAGCAATTTTAAAAACAAATAAAGAATAAAATAAGAAAGAGACATTCCTTGGGAATAATGCCATTTGAAGCAACCTTCAGTCCTCACCTACATTCCATTAAAATACATTTGTACAAAACCATGATTCCCCCATGCCCCTTCTTCGCTCTAACCACACGAAACAAAGATGTTTTCGTTTCAGAGACAAAGGATTATGATTTTATGGGGGGAGAAAACCAGAAGCTGCTGTGGACAAATTCAATACAATTTCTACTTCTACCTTCGTAAGAATGACTGAAGGGTGGGAGGGGAAACCACACTGAAATCCACATTTACAGGAGGTTTCCATTAGCAAATCTGAAAATATCTTCTTGATAGAAAGGTAATTAGGTCTGGTTTTGTCTCCGCATTAGGACTTCTGTAGAGCTTTAGAGCTTCAAAGTGCTCCCCAAACACTGGCTGCATTAGGACCCCACGAATCCACCCCCAAACCCTCCCCACACTCAACAGAACAGGCACAGGGAAGGCTCCAACTAAAAGCACATTTTAATAGTAAATTAAAAAAAAAAAAGCACTCAAATGTTTCAGCCAAAAGAGAAAATGTTTGTTTTCTGTAATTACTATCTCCTGTTTTCCTAGATCGTCTCTGTGAATTACTTGCGAGTTGAAGTGGGAGCACCTTACGCTGCCAAAGCGCTGCTAACCCAACCAAAATATTTACGGGATCCGTGTAAACTACACACTGTGCGCTGCCACTCCCTGCGCGAGCCAAACACACTCTGCAGAGAGCAATTGCTCTCCCAGGACTCGTGGCTCTCGCAGCTCCGATCCCACCACTGCCCTTCCAGCGGGGCAGAACACGCCTTGTTTAGGAGCACAAAAACATCAGCTGAGCCTCTAATTAATTAATTAATTAATAGGCACCGTTATTTCGGTCTGCTATAAAATGATTGCCAAGAATTGGTACATCTTGGCCGGGGCCCAGAATCCTTGGGGCTTTTTCCCCAAGGACTGGCTGGCAGGAATTGCCAGCAGCAGCCACAGACCTGAGAGCTCCCAACTGTGGCATCTCCAAGGAGTTGTCCTTCACCACAGACGAGTCCTGGGCGCCACTGAAATGAATTCAAAGCATCAAAGAACCTCCTCTGGAAAATGTGACAGTTCCCTTCTATAGTAAATTCCTGGGCTGGAAAACACAGTGTTACAATAAATAGAAATAAAAACTTGAATAGGTTTCAGGTCACACACACACACCCCTGCCATGAAGCCCTAAGAGCCTTCATGGTTTTTATTTTCTTTTCCCTTTGACCACACTGGAAATCAACAGCACAGTTCTTTGGGACTATCCAGGCCCTGTGGAGAAGCTTCTCCACCTCCTTCCCACCTCTGCTGCTCCAAAAGCCAATCCTACTCCAAACTTCAATTCCCACTCCCCATCGGCAGTGCTGAATGGCCAAACCCCCAATCTTCATTCAGCCTACAAAGGAGCAGGAAATTCAGCGTGCTCTGCTGTGATCAGCAAAATAGGAAATAAATAAAACACTAAAACCAGTGGGAAGAGCCTCACCAAACGCACAGCTCCATTTTCTAGGGAGCCGCACGTTCTGTGTCATAAATGAAATATCCAGAGCTGGAATTGCAGCTGCTTCTCTCACTCTGGACAAAGACACGGAGCAGAGATGTTCTTCCTGAGTAACTCCCCATGGCCAGGGAGGGAAATACAGCAGAAAGCTGATTTTGATGGTAACACAAAGCAAAAAAACATAGCTAATAGCGAAGTAGAAAAAAACCCCTTCCAGTTCAAAGCACATCACTAATGACTCCTGTCAAAAGGCTCTCCAAAGCATTCTTCGGGGCTGAGGATGTTTTGATTTGACTTAGACCTGAGAGTTAAAAATATTTATTTATTCCATAACTGAGTTATGTGCACTAAAACAAACATAAATGTAGCAAGCCACCTGTACTCCGGAATAAGCCATGGCTGCCTTTGACTTCCACATTTTAAATTAACTTCATTATTAATGGGCTTAGCTTCATCCCAATAAAAACAATTTTATTTTTATACACACTAAAACTCCAGCATGGTATCTTAAAACGAGGCAAACTGATTTTTTTTCAGAATGCAGCTACAATTTTATATATACACACAGACAAAGGTATGTAGCTTTCCAGATATAATTATAAACAATACCAAAAAACCAGTTTGCTCACATTCCTATATTTCAGAACTTAAATGAGACTAATAAACTTGTCACCTTATATTTTAGCATCCTTTAATTTGAGGCTGCAAATCTCAATTATCTGAACTTGAGCTTTCACAGGGAAATATAGGTCTGCTATAAAGAATAAGGATCCAGAACGTATTTGGGAAAATAGCTAAACATTCCAGAGCCAGGGGAACAGCTTTCCACGTATTGCTCTTTCCCATCCTGAAACATTTACAAACATCTTGCTACACCAGATTTTTTCAAAGTACAAAATGGAAATGCATTCTAAAATTGCCATTTAACAAAATCTGAAGTATCTGCATGGCTTTTGTATCATTTTATTGTTCGGTGAACAAAAAGAGCAGATTTATGGTTGAAAGCTAAAAACCAAGAGCCGTATCATTTTTTCCTTTTCTCCTGATGAACCAACTACCAGTGTAATTTAAGCTAAATAAGAGAAAACTGCTTTGTGATGTAAAGTGCTAAATTTGTCTGCTTGTAGTCTCTGTAGCAACCCAATATTCCAAAGAGACAATCATGTGATCAATGCTCTCAGCTCCTGCTGTTTATCCTGCACTGTCCTACTTACAGCAGCTCTCAATTCCAGCTGTCTACAGTAAAAGGAAAAACATCACCTGCTCTCCTGCCGGGACATGATGCCAGAACAGCCTCATTAGAGCTGTTGTAAAAAAATGTTGACATTGTTTGATTTAAAGATTAACATAGGGAGGAAATTTACACTGCAAAGAGTTGAGCTGCCTTAATAGAAAATATTCCAGCGCTATCGGGGAAGAGCCACTTGGTTTCAGACTAAACAGACAGAAATAAACCCAAAACCTGTGGGTGAACCTTGGGTTGGTAGTTAACTCTCTCAAGTGTGAAGGAATTTTTGAGCTTCAGCACCCAGAAATTTTGTTCTGTTCCTTCATAATAATAATTCCCAGCAGCATCCCAGGGGATCAAGAAGTAAAATACTCTGTTCGTATGGGAAGATGACCATGGGAATGGGGAAAAAGGAGCCAAAGTGGGGGATGAGGTTAAAAAGTACCCAAAACGCAGCATTCCCTTTGAATTTAGGGCAGTGAAGACCAAAGAGGGAAGAGCTGATGCCATCCACGCTGCTCAGTGTCAATACAGACATTTCTGATGTCACAGCAGGACCATTTCTGGGCCCAAAATAAAAAAAATCCCCCAGACCCACAGTGCAGCCAGGGCCATTCCAATCCCACACCGCAGGGCTGCCGCCAGGCTCGCACCAAACTCAGCAATCACATCCACAGCTCCACTTCTTCCTCATGGCAGGATGAGGCAGAGAGGAAAAAAAAAACCAATAAACCTCTATCCAGGACTGTGATAAGCACAGCTTCTAAACAAGATAACTGCATGTACAAAGGTTTATAATAAAACCAAAGTGACATCCAGAATATTTTTCAGCAGTCATTTCCCATGAAGTTCTAGAGTCGTTATTTGCATCAGGGAGTTAAAACAGGATTTCCATGGGAAAACAAAATAAGAGAATTTTGGTGGCCTGGTGTTATAAAATCCTGAATCCACACCAGAATTACCCTGAAACCTGTGCAGCAAGTTATGATAACTTTATCACTTATGAATTTCCAAGTGGCTTCTGGGGGTGGTTTTCTGTGTTTTTTATTTGTTTTGGGTGTGTGGTGTTTTCCTCTGGTGTTTTTTCACATTTTTTTAAGTGAACTCATCAGACACAAGTTCTGCTTTGCCACCCACTGCAACTGGTTGCAGATTTCCCAATTACAAGGGGGGGAAAAAAAAGCAACCATACAAGTAACATAGCAGCTTTTAGCATTCTAGACTTTCAGTTGTCTATCAGATCCACCCACAAATTCAGGATTACTCAATTGTTTGCTTACTGCTCTCTTTCAATTGTGTTAAAGTTTAGCAAGTTGTAATTATTACCAAAACTTCAAGAGATGCCCCTCACGTAAACACTTGGTACTTGTGCTTCATTAGGAGTGTCATATTTAATCTATTTAAATTGCATCTAAAATAGTATTTAATCTGACAAGTTTCCTAATCATATTTATCCCAGGTACACAGCACTAATGAGTAAGAGGAACAGGCTCATCCAAAGGCAGTGGGATGAGGCAGATCAGGCTCCATCTCACATTTATGAGGGGATTTTGGAATAAACCGTACACAACCACATTCCTGAAAGTGGCAATAACAGCACAATTGGCTGGAAAGGAGAAAAGAGAACGGTATTTCTATTTGTCAAACTTTAATCTAATGCGTAGTCATTCAAACCACATTATTGAGCTTCTGTAGTCTCCAAGTGGCCAAAACAGGTCGTGACAAATACAGAGGCAATGATTTATTTTTTTTTTTTTTTGCTTGGTTGCAGCCAAGACCTTTAGCAAAATCCCTTCTTTGGTCTTTTATTCATCTGAAAAACTGCAATCACCTATTTAAAAATGAGACACGAGAGCCCACCACACACACCCCCATGGAGGGAGCAGGCTGCTCCACCCCTGCCCCATCTACAAACAGGAGTGGAGCAGGCAGACTCGAACCCCTCTGAGAGTTTCCTCTCGTTCTGAGAGCTCGGATTTCACCCCAGACACGAGTGTCTCACTTTTCTCACCGCTGGTTTTAGCCTGGGGAGCAGCAGGGGAGGGAGGGAAGAGCAGGGCACGGTTGTTACCTTGCAGCAAACTGCTGAGGGGTTACGGCTCCCACAGCAAAAATTCTAAGAGGTATCACATAATAGAGGTTCGTTTAATTGGTTTATTTGGTTTAGGAGTCACATCATTAAACACTGAACACTTAAAACTCTCTAATTCTGACTTCTTTGTCATCTGCTCACATGCCACACCAGCATTGGATTACGAACATTCAGGACTGTCCTTTTAAAATTAAAATGTACAATGACATGGACTATTTTTTTTTTTAATATAACCTTATACTAGGAGAAAAAAAAACCCACCAGAGCAACAGCCAGGAAGGCAGAGCTGCTGGAGGAGCTGTTATCACAGCCCAACACCTATTAGAAACCACGGCCTCCCCGAGCGCGACACCACCGACGCTATTGTTGGAGAGCGGAGCGCAGAAAACCTCCCCTTCTGCAAGCACATGCTTTCAAACAGAACTGGGAAAAATCCAGATGGGATCAGCTTCAAATGAAAGAAAGAGCTCTATTTGCACATCCTTCAGAGAGACATGGAGGGGCAGAGCGGGGCTGAGGTCCCACACAGCGCTCAGCCGTGGGAAGGAGTCTCCTCCACACCAAGGGCACTGACTGCTCCATTTCCAGCCAAATTCCTTGAAATTAAAAGATTTCCAGCAAGAACAGCCGACCTGACTGAAATCTGCAGCTGTAAAACACAGGGAACAAGGCTCTAGAGCGGCTGGCCAAGCCCTAAAGTGCAGGGTGAGATAAATTATGATCCAAAGCACACTGGTAGCAAACTTCACATCCCCAGGATACCAAATTACCTCAAATTACACAGGCACGGGAATTCTCTCCCAGGGTTTCTGAACCTTAGTGCAAAGAACAGTCCCAAAGACAGCAGGGCACGTAATATGGGATGGAAGACAAAAATACAGCTTCCAAACTGATTTTTAAGATACGTGCATTGAGGGGGTGTTGGGGGTTTAGTTTGGTTTTTAATTAAGTCAGCCACATCTACAAAAAAATTATAAACTTTGTATAGGTCAGGCTGATCTGTCAAATCTTGTTACATATTTTTCCAGTAGTTCTGGGCTACATATGATGAAATTGTGTGAGTAAGCACACAATTCCTTCAGTTATTTTCATCAAGGATGCTGACATTCTGACCTTCTTTGAAAAAGAATCAGAGTCTCCAAATTAAACAAACACAGCTATTTTATTTTAAAAGCTTTCATCAGCTTTTCCAGCTGCTCTAGAGAGCTTTATAGAATTACTCTAAGAGACTCCATGACATAACTAATGCTAAGTCTAAAATGGCAATTTGGTAAACCAGTTCCTCAAAGGAGGAAAGCCCAGACTGTGCCAACACAGTATTGGCCAAAATAGTTAACAGTAAGCTCTTTACTATTGATTTATAGCAACAACACACAGAAAAAAAAAATGGATGGGCAAGAACACCCTAGAGAGGAAATTTGCCCTGACCAGGGTGGAGAAAGAAATGCCTAGAACTAAAGGACAAGTTTATACATAAATTAAAAGCAGCAGTTCACAACTACTAATAGAAACACACACAAACATGTGCTTCTGCTTCTCCTGCTCCAAAACAGCTTCTAAATTTCTTTCAAGTTTAAATTTATTGCAGAAGATGCCAACAATGGCCAACTCCACACCCAAAAAGCAAAGCCACTGATCTCAAAATTTCCTGCATGCAAGATTTAACACATACATAGACACACATACGCAAAAAAAAAAAAAAAAAAGCCACACAAAAAACCCCATCATCTAAGCTTTAAATTACTTTGGATTTTAAAAGCTGATTTGGGAACAGCGATTAAACTTGTTCCAGCTAACCTAGTTTTTATTCATTTCATTATTTATTGCTAGGCAACATAGACCGTGTCAAACCACGTTAGAACCATGAGAAGAAGTCCTTCCAATTTAGATCAAAAATTCTCTCCTCGCCCTCCTCCCCCTCGGTGTGGAGGCCACATGGATTGTGTTAACACCAGCATTCCCAGACACCACCATCCTTCTGACCAGGAGCTGCCATTCCAAACTCTCAGCATCTCCTGGAGGAGGCAATTTACCCAAAACTCAGGTGGGACCTGCAAAGAGCTCTCTACAATGAGTCTTCGTCAGTGTTTGAGCAGAATGAGTCCCAGTCACCTGCAGCTCCAGGGCAGGGATCTCCAAATTCAGGTATCTTTTTCTCCTCTCTAGAAGACTCTACCTTCCTTCCCAACACCACATTACCCATGGTCTGGACATGGGTACCAGCACAGAAATGCTATTTCATTTAGCATTACTTCCTTACAGCATAAGAACGTTTCGAAGAGCTCCAAAAAGGCAGGAAAATAAGAAAGGACAGAGATCCAGGCTCCAGAATAACTCACACTCAGGGCTCTCTTCATTAAACCTTTCTTCTAGCACAAAGGATAAACCCTACAATTTCTGCAATGGAGCAAAATAAAGCCTCCTACCTTTTGTTTATCGGTTTTTCATCTTTCTCGTAAGGCTTCACGAACCACTTGCCGATGCGCACGAAGTTGCGGTTCATCAGACACCTCTCCAGCAGGTTGTGCACGGCTTTGAAGAGCAGAGTGCGACACTCGTACGAGAGTCCGTTCTCCCAAACACCATCTTCCTCCTCTGCAAGGCAAAGGGAGCACAGAAATCAGCACTGAATTCCATCCCCTTTTTTCAGACATCTCACAGAACCCTTTTCTCTCCCGTAAGCTTTTAGGATATTCACAGCAGAACTCACAACCAAAACCAGCTTGTCATGTGCAGATAACTCCACTCACTTGATAATAGTGGAGCTGCTAAAAGTGATCAGCTGTAAAAATATCTCATCCCCCACAAGGAAAGAAGATTCAACAGTTATTTGTACACAAAAGGAAACAGCAGCACGGTCCATATTTCAGCCTGCAAGAGCACTGTGTGATCTGCCTGCAAGGTGGCTCGTGCTTGGGGCACTCTCAATAACTCATCCTGCAGAGTTAGGTGACAATTAGGCTTAAAACGAAATTTACCAAAGCCAGACTTTTAATATATCTTGGTGTCTTTGAGTACCGTTGACTGAGGAGAGCCAGGAACAAGAGTCAGCCCTCAAGTGACCCTCAGTGTTCAACAATTTGCTAAAAACACTCAGATTCAGAATATTGGTAAGAGCAACCTGATTCTCACCAGAATACTCAAAACTGTCATTTTTCTTTTTAATTCAACACTAAAAATGAAGACATTTAAGCAATCTAGTGCTGCTTTCTGATGCACACAGAAGAGAAAAACCAGCAAGCAGCAAGACAAAGCCCAGCTCCTACTGATGGCATTCTGCAGTCAAACACTGACATCTCCTGTGCCCCACAAATCAAGCACAGGCATGGAATCCAACCTGCACAAGCCGAGTTGATTTGCCAAATGGAAAAGCAAGATTTTCAACAAGCAACTGCAACATCTTCCATCACTCTGGCTCCTACTCAGCATCTGAACAGGGACTAGAGGCCCCCAAAGCACAAGCACTGGTCCAAAGAGCTGCACTGGCACTGCGGTTCCATCACCCAGGGAAAACAACGGACGTCTGAAGTTCCTGGGGTGGCCCTCAGGATATATCTGATATCATTCATGCCCAGCAACGCTAATAAGGAGGATAGTACAATAAAGCTTGGCATGCTGTCCTTAAATCACTGGCAATCAGGTCTTACCTTTATGGCCCTAATTCCTTGTGTTTTGTTTTCCGTCTGTCCCTAAGGATCTGCTCCAGGCCTCCTTGGACTAACCTAGCAGAGTTCCTCTCCAAATGCCATTGTTTTTACAGTCCCGGCAGCAGCAGAGATGAGAAGTTTGTCTGACACACATTAGGAGACATTTTTACTCCAGTCTCTGGGTAGTCATGGAATAATTTAGGTCGAAGGGGACCTGTGGAGGTCGTTGCTCCAAGCTCCACACAGAGCCCAAGGCGAGAACAGGTTGCTCCTGTGTCACATTCCCTGTCCCTGCACATCTGCAGGGGCTGGGGCTTGGGTCCAGCTCTGGCTCGGGCTGGCAGCAGTGCCCTGCCTGCTCACCTCTCCTTCACTGAGGATTTGGGTTCCTCTGCTTTGCTCCGTGGTCAGAAAACCTCAGCAACACAGCCAAGTCCTTGCATTTTAAATCCCCCTTGGAAATAAGCCCCTTCACCTTTCTCTGGAAGCCACTTACAAGCTTAAAAGGTTGAAATATTATTAACTAAAGTCTCAATATCCTTAAATTAGAGAGCATCTAGGAAACCAGACACCTAAGAGCTTTATTTACGAAAAAACCTTACTGATTATTGTGATAAACAATATTTAAGATTGACAGAGAAGGGAATTTCAATATACTACTGCAACCAGAAGATGGTGACCATGTCTGTATTTTGCTATATTCCACACAAGGTAAAATACATTTCCACACAAGACCAGAACTGTGAGTAAAAAAAGGTACTCCCAGTAACTCTGAGGGACAGAACAAGAGTAAACAGACCTGCCCCATCATTTAGAAAAGGTGTGCATCATTACAGGTGAATCATTCCACGAAATAATTTTCTGGGAAAGCCAAGGGAAAACGAGGAGCAGCAGTTCCCAAAGCAGAGACCTCACCATGAGTTTCCCATCCCAGCTCCTGAGTTGAGCAAAAACCTGTTTTTAAAAACTGCAAAGCTACAAGATAACACAGTAACTCACTGAGGAAACATCACACACCACTCTGGTAACAAAAAGCAACAAAAGTCCAAAGTCAAAGGGTGTAAAGCGTCCCTGCCAAGCGCAGAGGTTGTACCCCGGCTCCAGCTTTGGTGGATGCCCCGGCACAGCCCTGTCCCACGGGCAGCAGCTCTGCTCCAGAGCGGGGCCAAAAAGCAGCTCAGCAGAGCAAACATTAACCACAGAGCTCGGCGGTGTTGGACTTTACCTGCACAATAAACCCCACACCATTTCAAAGGTTAAACACTAGCTCCGTACATGGCTCTTGTCATTTGAAGGAATCATTCCAAGCGCATCCATGACCTTCTAGAAGAGGGAATGGAAGGAGCTAATTCCAGTTTTACGCCTTATTTTGTTTTGGCATATTAGTGCAGCAATGCCATGGAAGATGCTGGAATTGCAGGGATATTGAGGTAACACAAATCCTGTATTTTGATGGTCACCCAGGTTTCCACTCCCTGCAGTCAGGTACTTCACTGACCATTATCAGCACAGCAACTTTTCATGCAAGGACTTGTCTCAAGGTGTAATTCTTAAAAACTCTGCTCCCTTAGTTAATTGCTGAAGCAGAGAGCTCCGAGCTGAGTGTGTGTGTGGGAACAGTGTCAGGCACGAGATGGAAATCAGAATTAAAACTCCAATATCTGCTCAGCAGCACCCACACCCAGAGCACCTGCTCTGACTGAAGCACACCTTGCCAGAAAGGGAAGGTAAAGAAGCTGTCAGGTAAAGAAATCCTCATCCCAGAACATTATTCAAATTCATGCAAAAACCCCAGCAGTAAGTGTTCTCTGACTTTCTGAAGTCTATTTAGTCATTCCCCTTCCCCCATCTTTAGTGGTGGAGAGAAGCAAACATGACATCTGCTCACATCTGCCAACTATTTTTCTTCTTAATTCAAATTGTTGTTTCTCGACGTGAGAAAACCCCTCCCACTTAATAGAAAATTGTACACGGCAAACCATTCATTAAAAGAGGGGGAGAGGAAGAGGCACTTTTGTCTTCTAATCTTTCTTAAACAATAAATTCAAACGCTCAATCTGATAACGCTAACAAACCAAAATAAGTTGCTGACTCATTTTCAAAAGGTGCTAAGCCACAATTTCACTTTGGACAAGCGTTATCCACAAAAGTGCTCTGGCAACCCAAAAGTTACAAATACTTTATTTTTTATTAGCTCTCTCAGCTGTCCAACCCACTCAACTCTTCCCCAACACACTTCTTTCTACGTCAATCCATCCAACAATTTACACCCATGTCCCACCGCTCCTTCTCTCTTTACATCACATATTAGACAGAGTTTTCCTCAAATGAAACTAGAAATTACCAGGGAATGAAGAATTCATGGAAACAACGGCCAGGAAAATGCAATTTGCGTATTACACATAAATAAACTTTTTCAGTCAGCACCTTCTTGATATTACCAATTTTATTGGAGGCCACTCGCCTTCAGGACTCTTATGTTCTACTTTCCATTCTTCCTACAGTTCACCTGAACCAGTAAAGTTCATTTTCACTGATTATGCCCTTCTGCCTCTGTGGTGCTCTTGGAGGAGTGAGGAAAGACTTTAGAGCACACTCAGAATATAAAACCCTTGCAATTTTTACTGAATTCTGAAAAAGGAGTATCTATAAACCTTGTCAATTAATTCATGCCAGGTTTTTAAAGCCTATTGTTACTCCCAGATCTTTAGCCAAATTTATTAATCAAGGATTTCTAAGAAGTAATACATATATTATATATAATGACAAATCTATATTGCAACAGACAAATACACAGTCCGGAAAATGTCATTTTTAACAGGACTTTAAAGAACATGGATTTCCCCCCTTCCTTTAACACACAGAGCACCAGTTCTTGCAAAGGCTGAATGTTTACCATACCATCAAAAATATCTTCCTAATGCTCAATGAACCTCTAAAATAAACTATGCAAAGAAACAAAGCCTCCACTTTGGACTACAATTCCCCCAATTACTTCAATTACACAGGGGAAAAATCCATTCTTTCATATCATGACTGAGATGTGTCTTTTGGAAGCATTTCTTGAACTTCCTACATAAGCCTCAGATTCCATGGGAAGTAAATAAGCAAAATTGTGTGAAATTCCTGCTTTATACGACACTGTAATGATATGGCAGAAACACTTTGAGTAAAAGTTTTCCATTTAAAAAACAGATTTTGGAATTAAAATACTTTAAATTGCTCAAAGTGAGAATTACCCAGCAAAGCTATTGAAATACTGTTTTGAGGGCCTATATCCCTTACGAAATGAGTGAGATTTTGCAGGAAAAAAGGAAAACAATACCATTTAAAAATACCACTTTGAGAATCCAAGTAAGACAACCCAAGTTTGTTCCTAGCAGAGTTGTATTTGTTATCTACAGTCACTGAACAGAGTGGAAACACAAGACTCTGCATATCCAAACTGTCCCAAATACCACACTGAAAATACCCAGCACCACTCCAGGTTGGTTTTTGTGCTGCTTGCCCTTCATCAGTATCACACATGGAGGTTTTACACTCTCTCCCCAGCAGAACATTTTCTAAATTGTGCCAATTTAAAGGTAGAACCTCTCTGTGAGTGTAGCCACAGCTGTTTATGAGGATAAAAAGGTAACTGCTCTCCCTCACTATTTGTTAGGTGTAATTTTGGCTGGTCTGGGCTACAGAAAAGCTGAAAAACTTCTCAGCTAAATCATCCAAAGTCCTCTTCCTTCACTGAGTAATTCCATAATGATTTAACAATGTAAGTAAAATCTTTCATTGTTCTAATTTATACATGTAATTATGCATGTGGCATTGTACACACAACCAACATGACATGTGCCAAATCCTCACTGCCTGTGACAAAGCAATTTTCACCTGACTCCACAGACACTTCACGTGCATGTTGGTCAAGGAAAAAAGGGGGGAAAAGTTAAATCTTTGTCACCTTTGAGCTCGCAGCAAGTCACAGAAGTTTGATAAAACTGCTTCAGTAATTTCTGCATAATGCTTATCAGCAGTTTTGCTTAAGTGGCTACATCTCTAACATGGAGGACTAAAGAAATGCTGAAGCATCAATGCAGCAAGAACACTTGGAATGCCTCTCCTGACTGACACAGAACACACAGATCCTTCACAGACAAGGGGCTGCAGCTCCCCGTGCTGACATCAGGTGCAAAATGCTTTTAAAAGGCACCTTTTTTTTGCCTTTTTTTTTTTTTTTTGGTAGGAGTTAAATGATCTTAGGGAGCGATTGTTATTTTAAAAAAGCATCACTGGCTGAACTCTTTTCCAAGCTGCCTCTGCCAACTCCTTGCAACTGGCAGGGTTTGCGGCCCCTTGGAATGACAACTGGCTCATCCTCTGGTTCCCATTGTCCTGGAGCAATGAGACACTCAGTGCTGACATCAGCACAATCCCTGATTTTTTGGGGACCAGGATTTGATCTGTAACACACATGCATCAAGAACTACACAACATATATTAGTTTTGGCTGCCATGACTATTTTCACCACACAGACAAGCATCAGGATTCTTCCAAGCTCTCCTCCAACCAGCATTGTTTTTATATATTTATCCCTCACAGGCTGTTCAGCAAACAAAAACTTATTACCTTGATATATGACAGACAACTCTTTAATTTTTAAAGTAAATTAACCAAATTTAATAGACACCAGAATGAAAAAGATGCATCTTGCAGCTCACCATTTAAAAGATGCGATTTGAAGGTCAAAGCCATATAGCAGCATTCCCCTACCCCAGCATTAATCAAATTGTGACCATTTCCTTGGGACTATGTCTTGTACATAATTCATACCCGACTGTTCTCAGGTTTAAAATCATCTACTGCCAATTTAGAAAAAAATAATCCAAGTGTAGAGGTAGCCACACGAAAATAAGAAAGAACCTTTCTAATAAAATAACTGCTGATCAGAGCAGTGAGAGACCGCTGCCTTCTGAAATTGGAAGAGATGTCCTACTTTAAGGTTTGAGTTGCAAGAATTACTATAATCAAGCCTCACTGTCAGAACAAAAACATAACCTTTGAGGTTGTTAGAGGCTAAAATAACATTTCACTAACTTCTCTCTGCCTCTAGCTACGTTGGGTTAGAAATAGACCTCTGTTTTTTCAGCGGTATGTACAGTAAGTAGGTTCCTAGGGAAGGGAAAAAAATAAATGATTGAGTGAAGTCAATATTCCTGATCAATGAGCATCTCTGAACAAGTCTCCTTTTGACATGCCCCCAGGCAGCAACAATCCCTGACCATCAACAAGACACTTATCCAAGGCTTGGAAGGAGGGAGAACTCCGACACAGCCAGAAGCAGGATTCAAACGTGACTCCGGGGCACAGAGTGAACTTCTAGAATGTACAGCTGAACAGGGAGATAGCATTTATTTTTTTCATCTGTTATGCACAGATGTACGTTCACAACACCGTACGCTCCCTTTTGGAGGGATCTTGGGAAGGGGACAAAAGGGCTCTGGAAGGGTGACATATTTCAAATCCCCCAGGGCTGATAACCAAGATGTGTTCCAGCCACTGAACACCCATTGTTCGCTGAAACTACAAATCACTAAAAAAGTCAGAAACTGTCAAAATACCAAGCTCTCCTTAACAGGCAGAGTTTCACACCAAAGGGAGCCAGAATCAAGAGTTATTAATATGGCTCTGGAAGGTTTCTAACCAGGACTCACTCAAGGGCCACTTCCCAAGGAGAAATCTGTCCAAAGGCACTAAGGGACAGATTCCTCGCAGATTCCTCCCTCTCCTCATCCTTCAGGACAATCCTTCACCTGTCCGGCAGCAAACTTCTAAACGAGGCAGCACCTCAACCTCCAGCAGCAAACAAGTTCCAATCAATTTTGCAGGTAACAAGCCCGTGCTAAGAAGTCATTTATCATTCCCATTGAAAATGTAACAAGCAATCATCGGGAAAACAAGGCAGTGTGAATTACCAGGAGAAATTGTCCACCGATGAAAAAATCCATTAGGCTACGACAAAGGTCAGATAACATTGTTTGGGTTCAGCCATAATTCTCTCTTCTATGAGATCCACGTTAAGATTTTGTGTAACAGCAAAGAGAAAAAGTACAGGTGTGGGCACCCCTCAGCCACCTCCTCTGCAATCCAGCTGGTGAGGATCTGGATCAGCTTCTGGGCAGAGGAGCCTGACACAACTGACAGATTATAATAATTTTATAATATAATAAAAACACACCTGCGAAGCCCAAGGTGTCGGGCACACCTACACACAGACACAGGTGACAGCCCCGTGAGTGCAAGCATCACACAGGACACGTGTGGAGCAGCTCTGTTGAGGCACAGGCACCCACAGGTGACCTGAACAAAGAAAATACCCAAAGACATGGCTGGGAGACTAATCCTGCACTATCTCTCCCTTATACCCTGAGAGAGGTTAAGAGTTAGGTAAATCCCTGGGATGATACCTGCTTATCTACCTGGGCAAAAGGGTAATTCTGTACGAGCACAAACAAGATGCTGATCGAAAACTCCAGCTACAAACCACTGCTGCTCTCAAAGGGCCCCTCCGTGCTAAATCACCAGCAGACAGGTTCAAGAGAAGGCAAAGAAAGTTGCTCAAACAAACAATTTGAGCAGTGAAGAATTGCACTTTCCAAATGGCTTACGTTTCTTCGGATTTCCCATTCATATCTCACAGTCAAGAGCACACAAAATTCACACATGTCCTTCCACACGAGTCCTGGTCTCGGCTCAGGGCAGGCCCAGGCCAGAAACACCCAGCGTTAGGTCTGCGTTACATCTCAGCCACACAAAGGATGTTCCCTGCAGGTCAAAACTGAGGTTATTTATAGGTCAAAATAAGGAAGCCTTAAATGCACTAAAATACCAAGCAAACTCCAGTGTAAGTGCCATTTAAAATGCAAAGTTTGTAGTTCCAGGACAGACAGGAATAGGAGCAACAGCCCAATCTTTGAAGTCAATTATTCAAAGAAATAAACATAATTTCAGCGCTTCAATTGTTCCTCAGATCAGAGTATTTTTGCATGAAAATTCCACACGTTATTAAATTGTTTCAAGTCAACTTCCTCAGTGGCACTTTAAACTCCTGTTTGTTCTCCAGCTTATCCACACACACAGGCAGCATTAACAATTTCTGGTTACCAGGTCACCAAACCTTGGTCTCATTTTACACTTCAGTAATCTGAATAGTGTACATTATTTGAAAGGAAATTAGACTGATGAGTTCATTGGGGTTTTTTCCCCCCACAGAATTAGTTTAGTCTCACCTTTAGACTCCCCCAATTTAAATATCTAACTTCGTCACCTTGCTGATAAGCAGCTGGAAACCATCTACGTGGGGAATTGAGCTCAACAAGTAAACATTTCCAAAAGAAGGTGCCAAATTTGAAGTACAGCATTATTGAGAAATACAAATATTGTCAGTCTTTCAAAAGGCTGGGTTTGAAAGCAGGTTCAGAGCACTGGGAAAAGGAGGAGAGAGGAATCCTAAAAACTGAAGGTTTACAGATTTTTGCATGGAAACAGCTGGTTAGTTCTAGGTGCCTCCTTCTGAGGGCTTCGCACTGATGCTGTGGATTCCAACCAAAACAACTCCAAACGGTTCAAGAGCTGCCCAGATCTCTATGATTGTCATTACATAATAAAATGAGCTTTACTACTTGAATTTGAAAATTCTAATTGCCCAACAAAAGGGATCTTATCAAAACATGTTTAAGACATCACCAGTGAATCACAGGCACGGCTTTCAGCACAGCTTTCTCATGAAGAAGCTGCCAAAACTCATAGGCTTGTGGGGGTTTGGTTTTTTTTCACGGAAACAAGTGGAGGAAAGGAAACAATTTGTTTCTTGAAAATCCAGCAGTCCAAGGTGAGCTGAATACAGAGCAGATGGTTGGCCACTGCTGTAATAATTTGGTGAGGGTGAGGCTCTAGTGACAAATTTGTTTTTTCTGGAGACACCATTCCACGTGGTACAGATGACAGGAGCACCAAGAACCTCTCAGTGACCACAGGGAGGCATGCCCAAGCTCTTACCTGAGAGATCATGATGGATCAGGTCAGCGAAGTTGGGGTCATCCCCCCACCAGAATATCCAGAGCTCCCTGCGCCCAGGCCTCTGGTCCCGGCGCCAGACGCTGAGCACGTCGGCCTTGAGACAGCGGCTGAAGCTGCTCAGGATGGGATCCTCCTCCGTGACCGGGAAGAGAATGGGGGCAGATGTTGGGCCCTGCCACACGTAGCGCTTCCATTTAATCCCAGTTAGATCAGCCTGGGGGGAAAGAAAAGCACAATCGGGTTGAAGGTAGCTCCAGCAAGCACATCCTGCGATGAGGTGATGGCACGGGAAGAAAGGGAGGATTGATCCCCCAGAATTTCACAGGAACCATGTTGGGAAGTTTTGTGTACCTTAAGAGATAAACTGGAAACGATCAGGCAGCCTGGTTTAATAGCTCATTAAATAACTGCCGTAAAGCAAGAGCTGCTCTTTTTCACTGCAGCTTTAAGATTACACAGAGAAAAATCAGATTTGATTTAAAGTAAAAGAGTGAGAGACGAGTGAGTAATGTTATTATTCACAGGCTGCAACTGTCCAATCTCCTAAACACTTGCCTTAGCAAAGAACGTCCTTCTTTTTGCTTACTTATGCATACACTGCCTTTTCCATCCAAGATTACTCCATGGAAATAGGTGATATAGTAAATCACACATTCTTCCAGCCATCTACCACTCTGGAAAATTTCACAAGTTTCTCCATTGTAAAAAATTCTCTGTCTCTCCCCCAGTAAGCCTCTCGTGTTCACTGATTTCACCAAGAGCTAGCATACTTTTCATTCCTCACACCACATTTCAAGAATTTCAATCCTAGTTTGATCATTCAATCATATGTTAGACCTGCATCCACGTTGATTACGATCCACTAAACCCCCTCCTAGGCAAAAATTAATATGACTTTACACCGGGAAAGAGTTCCTTCTCCGTGTAATGGGAAACAGACAATTCCTGGATTATCTTCACCACAACACCAAGTTTTAGCACTAAGTTTTTTCACTGGAGCACAGGCACCTTGAGGCAGGTAGGGGAGGCACTGCCCCGGGTTCTCTTTGGGAGGGAAGAGCAAGGCAGGCTGGCATTTGCTAAGAAGTTACTCTTTTCTCTCTTCCCAACACGACAACACACAAAAGATTGCTGCAACATTTAAACCTAACATGGCAGCCTCCGTACCTTGAGCAGGAGGAGAGCAATTTAGATGAAACGTTGTCTGCAACAGTTGCTACTTTAGAAAGACTTTCAGATTTAAAATTGCACCTGGAGCTGCAGGCCTGATACAGGCTGCAGACACGGTCAGGCCGTCCACATTCCCCTCCATCCAAAAATATGAGTGCCACAGCTTGGCACAGAATTATTGTAACAATCTCTAGAATCATAAATATCAGGCAGGCGGCTAAGATTAGCTCATTTGCATTAAAAGCTCATGAAACAGCTCAGCACAGCCACCAAAAAAATTGCATCACAGTCCAGTTATATCCAATTTACTTTCGGAGCCACCAAAAATCAACAATGTGAACGGTTTGATACTTGGGTTAAAAAAGACTACAAAATGGTGCACATCAAAACACAAGGCAGGGAGGGCATCACCAAAAGCAGAATGAAAACAAGCAGGGAAAGGGATCAGTTTAAAAGCAAGGAAGAAGGGAGGTTTCGCCCCGGATTTGTCTGGGATGTCACGAATGGGGAGGGAAGAGAGAAAGCTCCCCGAGATGTGGGGCTGGGAGGAGCAGCAGCAGCAGATCCCTTCCCCTGCGAGAAATACCACGCTCAGAGGCAGGGAGAGGGAGAAAGGAGGAAAAGTTGGAAGGCACGGAAAGGGAAGGAAAAGGCGAGTTGCGGGGAGGCTGCTATCCAGGAAGAAAGCGGAGGGAGGGGCGAGGCGAGACAGACAGCGATGGAGGGGAACCAGAGGGGCATGGGAGAGTTGGCTGCTCCAGGCAGGGCCTACTCCGAGGGCTCATCCAGCAGAAGCTCTGCTAAAAATGGCTGCTTTGCTTCCACTGCCCCTTCCCCCTCCCCCGGAGCTCCGAGCCCTTCCCTCGGTGGCCCCGGGCGTGTGTGCGCCGGGGGCCGACACTCACCAGGCAGAAGAGGTTGGAATGGCAATCCTCCAGGCTGGCCCCGTTCGGCACGAAGCAGGAACTCATCCTCACAGCCACAACCCACACGCCATTATCCCACAGCCTCCGACAAGAAAGAAAGAGACAGACAGAGAGAGAGAGAGAGAGGGAGAGGGAGAGAGGGAGAGACAGACAGCGAGAGGGAAAGGGGGAGGGGGGCTCTGCACACGCACAAATAATAATACAATTAAATAAGGGATTTACAGACACACGCACACGCACGCGAAATAGTGGCAGGGGAAATAACCCGCGAACAGAGAGCGAGAGAGAGAGGTATGGGAGAGGGGGGTAAAAAAATGTATTTAAAAAAAAAAAATTAAAAAAAATTTTAAAGAGGAACTCAGAACGTTTTCTCGTCTTCTGGAGCTCAAACGGGGGTGTAAAGCCGCCGTGGAAGGGGAGAACAGAAAGAGGGAGGTGGTAAGTAATCCAACGACGGGAGATTAAGATCAAAATCCTCCCTGTTCCTCTTGTCTTCTCGTTCGCATAAGGAGGGGAGGGAGAGGAGGTAAGGTGAAGGGGTAATTGATCCAACAAGAGAATAAAAATGGGGTAATTAATCCAGGGGGGCTAGGGGTAAAAATCAGTTGACATCCCTCCTTCCTCTCTTCTCAGATGCCAAGCAAGAGAAGTAGGAAAAAATAAATAATCCAGCGGGGGCAATTAATCCAGAACCCCCCCTCCTCTTCCTCCTGTTTCTTTAGTCATCAGATGAGAAAGGGGTAAATTGTGGAATGACTGGGAAGGATTGGCCGTGGGAGAGAGAAAAATCCAGGCTCGTCTCTTCGGAGTCCGAGGGCAACAGGGTGTGGGGGGGTCAGATTCTTCTCCCCTGCTCCAAAAATATTCCAAATAAATTAAAATTTAAAATCATAAAAACAAACTTCAGGGGCCAGAAGCAAGGCCAGTCTGAAGAATTCGTAAAGGCAGAGCAAGAAAAATTTCCTGGGGTGTACCCCAAAAAAACATCTGCGGGGGCAGGGGAGGGGGGAAGGTATTCCTTGAGAGAGAAAGGCCGCAAAAGTCTCCTCAGCAGCCCAGCGGGGGATTAAATTCCCGTGTGCAAACCCCCCCTCCCCAAAACGAAATACTCTTCGCAGCGAGGGCGAAACCAAAATATCCTCCGTTGGGTAAAAATTCCTTCCGTGGGGAAAGGAGGGAGGGGGAGAGGGGTGGAAGGAGGAAATTGCGGGTGACCCTCGAAGTCTCTTCGGGGAAGGATGGAGGAGTCTCCGGGAGGCCGATCCCCAGCCTTTTCGGGGGAGGAGGACGCGGTAAATCGCAGAGTGTCTTCGGGGAGCCTGGTCCCCCCCAGCTGTCCTCGGGGGCCGGGGGACCCCGCAAAGTCTCTTCGGGGGAGCCCGGACCCCGCCGAGTCACCGCGGGGAAGGGGAGGCGACCCCCGCCAGACCCCTGAGCGCGGGGGGGCGGCGAGGCGGGGAGGGACCAGCTCAGCTGCGAGGCCGGTCCTTTAAAAATAAAGGAAAAAAAAAAAAACCCAAAAAACAGGGGGGGAGGGAAAAAAAAAAAAAAAAAGAGGGGGGGGAAAAAGGGGGGGGAAAAAAAACCAAAAAAA
>VZRL01001286.1:363841-412082 GCA_013397895.1 Origma solitaria | reverse complement strand
GGGGCCGCGGGGCCGCGGGTTCGAGTCCCGCCCGCGCCCGGGCCTGCGGCGCTCAGGGTCGCGGTGTGGGGAAGGGGAGAAGGGTGTCGGGGAGCAGCTGGGCAAACCTTTTGGCACCATGTTTTGGCACCCCACTTTGATATTTATACCCTTTCCTTATCCCTGCCGGGTTCCCATCCGTGCCCGGCCATCAATGCCAAGGGGGAGAGGTTGATCCCTGCATGGACCATTCACTCCGGAGTTGGACTCCACGGTCGTTGAGAAGATCCTGGGATGCTGTGACCATCCCAGGGCACTGCTGCTCAGCCTGGGGCCAAAGTCCGGGCACAGAGCGTCCCCCCAGCTCAGGGAACACTCGCCTTGGCTCCCCTTCCACAACTTCCACCTCTTGGCAGAGGATTCCCGAGATCTGCGCCGGCACTTTGCACCACGGAGCAAATTCCAAACTAAGGATCTCGGAGCCTTTTTGAAGAGATAGACAAGGATTGTGAAAGCTGACTTTAATATTTAATGCGAGCGTTAATGCTCTCACTAGTCCCACAGAAAGCCTCTCTGCCAAAGCAGAACCCTACGCCAAAACCCAGTTTTTTTCGTGCCCAGATCCATATTGTGCAGTTCAAGAGGATGAAGTAGGTGGTTTCTCTGTTACTATATGCACAGATTTGCAGAAGGACTGTGAGATTATTCAGAATTAAGATGCTACAGTGACAGTGAAAGCTATTTTTAAGAGATGTTTGGAAAGCGTATGCATCTTACTAATCCTCTCATATTACACACTAATTTTCTAGGCAATGCCTTGCATGTAGAAAGGAAAATTTTAAGTTACTATATGCAGAATTTCTTGACTGCAGCGTTCAAGTGAAAATACAAACCAGTGTATAGCACCTAAAGCAAAAGAAAGCCCTGAATGTCTCAGCTAACCTGACATTCACATTAAAATATGATATGTTCGTGCAACAGCAGCACGTTGATCACAACTATGCAACACGATGATGTTTCAAAGGCCCTGCAAATTATTTCAGGACTCCCGAACAAGACCAGCGACAACCTTCTGCAAATGTCTTGATAGAGTAGGAGGAAAGAAGGACACTCTATAAATAAACTTATATGATAAGTTAAAAAAAAAAAAAAAGCCAGGCTAGATATATTCACCAAGAGAAACTTTGAAGATTTACTCACACTGAGCCTATTTTTGTATGTCAGTGTAGGCAAGCAAGATTCTTCTTTTCATCTAAATAGAAGCAGAGTATTTTTAAACGCAGGAGATTCATTCCCTCGGTGCTCATCGAAACACGGCAGCTGGGGCCGGAGCTGGGCTGCGGGGGGAGGGCCCCGGGTGGAGGCAAACCCCTTTCCAAGGGGAACAGATGGTTTTCCCTGCGCTGAGAGGAGGATTCCTGGGTGCCCAGGGCCAGGCCGAGGCCCTCGGAAGTTCCAGCGCCATGGTTAGAGCGACAATGTCCTGTGAGAGAGGTTCTGGAGTCACACCTCCCCAAGGAGAAATCTGAGGATTTGAAGGAAATTAAGGAAAGCAGCATTAAGTACACAAGAATTGGTATGGATTTATCACTAAGAGGAAAATAATCCTTCGGTAAAAGGGATTTGGTAGATTTGGAAATCCAGGATGATGGCTCTTGCATGTCCCCACTGATTTCAGGATGACACTTAATTTTCCCTGGCTGGGAGTCCATTTCCTTTCCCTCAAACAACCCAGCTCAATGTCTGGGAGAGAGGATTACGGTCTAACGCTAGGTTTGGTGTGGATGCACCTCCCAGTTTCGGGGAACTCAGCTCGTGTGTCTCAGCTCACTTCTGTGTAAAATTCATTTTGGGATCTGCTTCGTCACTCCCGACACATCATCACAACAAATCCTTCTATAGGATCCCACCACAGTTACAGACAGAACATAATTTGCCCAGTAAACCTCAATACAGGATAAAGAATTAATAAAATACCCACAAAAGAGGAAAGAAACCTAACACATCAACTAGGGAATCTTGAAATCAAACTCTTCCTGACTCGGAACCTTTCAGAAGCTTTCCCAGTTCCATGTACAGCACCTCAGAACAGTAAGACACAATGGAGAACCATCATAGCCACGTCTCGCAAATTCTGGACCTGACACACTTTGTATTCCTTGGGAAATAAAGCCTCCTGAGAAACAGGGAGGAGGCAGATTATAATTTAAAAAATGAATAAATAAAAAGAGGAAAAACTGCTGTTGAAAATATGCTTTGTTTTGTAGATAGGTTCTTATGGTGTTCTCATCTCTGCAACTTCCAGAAGTGCATTAAGCTGCATAATTAGCATCTGTCACATGAAGCTTTTTCCTTCCCTCTTCCTCTCCCTAGAGGGAAGCCGCATGAAGAAATTTTAATATAAATTTTAGTGTCTACTCTGTGCAGTGCAATCGTATTAGGAAAGCTACAGGCAAGTCAGTTTGTACTCAGTCTAAGGTTTGTCTTTGTGTAATAGAAACTTTACCAGTTGAAAAAAAAAGGATCCAATTTAAAAATTAACCGTTCTCTTGGAAAGACAACGGGGTGGGGGAGAGACGGTCCCCATTGCATCAGATTTTATCCAATGGCATTGTCAGGAGCTGGGCAGTTCATGGTGTTATATCCCTACACTCTCGCAGGGAAACATCCAGCAAAAGGGAGTAAGGGCTGGAAGATTTTCCCTTCTGGTCAAAAGCATTTATTTTGAAAGGAATATTTCTATTTTTAAAGCATCTGAAGAGAATAGGAGTTCATGTGGCTTTTTCATTCACATTAAGAGATACTGCACTGTTGAATATAAAAGTCAATGGGCTACAGCATCTCCTGGTGAATCTCTGTAGACAAAAGAAGATGCTGCCGTTTAGAAATAAAGATTAAATAGAAATAAATGCAGCTCAACAATAGCAACATGAAAAATAACTCCATTATTCAGCCTCTAATTTCCATTCAGACCGTTCCTTAATTTTTTAAAGTATTTATTTTCTACTTAATTATTCCAAGAAAATTGAGATTATAGGATTGAACATATTGCCAACAACCTGAGGTATGAAGTGCTTAAACTTCAGCTGCAGAGGTGGTAATTATTGTAATTGGTGCATGTGAAGTAAATATATCAAGTAGTGTAGAGTTCAAACTCGTGCCAGTCAGTCTCCAGTTGGCACCAACAGTTCTGTCAGGAGGATACAGAGGTCTCAGCAGGACTTATTACTGGCAACTGTTCAACAGTTCTCTTCTCCAAATGGTTTCAAGGGGATTTGGGTGGGAAGAAAGATAATTTTTAACAAATTAAACTACCTAAAAATGGCAAGGTGCCCAGAGCCACCTAGTCTGCCTTAGTCACTACTACCAACCCATTTTAAAAGGGAAGATTAAAAATATCATTGCTGGGAAAATTGCCTACCTGGCTTTAACAACTCAATCAGATCCCTGCAAAATTACCCAAACACGTGCTGTGCACCACGCTACAAGTGTGTGTAAAATGTGTCCAGAGAAAAAGGCAGAGCAGAGTATTCACTCCGCGTGTGTTTCTCAGAAAAGGAGTTAGCAGAATCTGAGTATCCCTATAAGGACATGTCCTGTGCTCTCAAAATATTTAGAAAACAGCTTAATTTTTAACACGAATTTACAAAAATGAGGAGGAATGGTTATTTCCCATTAGTATTTATCTCACAACATTTGTGAGGTGTAAAGTGGAGTTCAGCTCTGCACTGCAAGCTCTCACAGGAGCCTCTGCCCTGTGCCAGATTGATGTCCAGCTGCTTTGTTTGGATCTCGCTAAAACGCCTTTTTCAAATGGTGAACATGTCATTTCTAGCAGAGGTCTCCAAGAGAAGATTTGAGTTTAATGCACGGCAATAAAAAGAGGAATATGAGAATTCTTGCTCTCTTTAGTGTCAGCTTTGGTTAAGACGTATGAATGCACATGAATAGTCTTGTCAGAATCTCCGGGGCTACTGACATTCAAGATCTAACATATTATTACTTCTGACCAGAACATTAGCTGCTGTGCAGGGAGGAGAAGGAAAAGAGAAGAAAGGGAAAAAGATAGGACCACTCCCTAATCAGGCAGAAATTGTTACGTATTTCTCTGGCTGCAAATCTCTGAACAGAACTTTTCTGATGTGAAAATACAGTGCTTGTGTTCTCCAGTCTGATTGTACAGCCTCTTTAAAATCTGCAGCAGAAAAACACAAAAAAAGCATCATTTAATGCCTGGACTTGCTCATTTTACTCATGGAAAGGATCCTAATTAACCTATAAATAAAGACTGTACATCCAAGTATTACAGCCTTATAAAGGACATGTGCTAAGAAAGGTTTGAGCATTTTGAGCTGCTGACTCTATTTTTTACTACTTCTTTGAATTGCTAGTTCCAGATACAAATAAGCTAATTAAAGAATTCCGTTAAAATATGGCAATTTTCATTCCAATCTCAGTATATATCAAATCTGGATACCACTAACATGGAAAGGTTTGTTCACCAGAAGCAAAAATCTTCCAATGTCCTCCTGACTGAATTAAGAGAAAACATATTTCAGGTATTTTTACTTGTGGTTCACAATTCATTTCTAAATAAACTGAAAAAATTCAGAAATTAGATTAATCAGTGTATTAATCTCAGTATATATCAATCCAATCTCAGTACATATCAAATCTGGATACCACTCCATGGAAAGCTTTGTTCACCAGAAGTAAAAATCTTCCAATGTCCTCCTGGCTGAATTAAGAGAAAACACATTCAAGATATTTTTTACTTGTTACATATTTACATACATATTTACTATTTTTATTTATGAATTGTTCACAATTCACTTCTAAATAAACTGAAAACATTCGGAAATCAGATTAATCAATGTATTAATCTCAGTATATATCAATCCAATCTCTGTGTATATCAAATCTGGATACCACTCCATGGAAAGCTTTGTTCACCAGAAGTAAAAATCTTCCAATGTCCTCCTGGCTGAATTAAGAGAAAACATATTCAAGATATTTTTACTTGTTGTTCACAATTCATTTCTAAATAAACTGAAAACATTCAGCCATCAGATTAATCAGTGTATCTGTGCTCTGAAATTTGAGCTGAAGGAATACCTTTCACTTAGAGCGCACCCAAAGGGAATACCCTGTCCTTTGTGCCTGAAACCACCTTCAGTCTCCATTCAGGAGCTCCAGCACGTCAGACAAAGGCCTGGATTTGTTTGGAGCAATAAATGATAGCAGACCTTTACATATTTGAAGTGCAACAGATGGTCCTCCAAGGAGAACATAATGACTGGCAGACAGCACTTCGTTAGAGTGGCTTGGAATGCCTTCAGCAATTACACAGGCAGTGTTTTGGGGGGAAGCCCTGTCATCTCTGCGATTCTCCTCGTGGAAATAGCTGTGATTTCCTTGTTTAGGTGATAAAAAAATTGTATCTTCTAAAACCAGGCAGTGAGCTGGGAAAGGAAACACCTTTGGCCCTCCCACGCTGCTCAAGGTGAGGCTATGTCTGAGAAGAGAGACGTGAGTAGAAAATTGTTAAATCAGCTCTAAGGGGAAAGAACTTCGGGCACATAACTGTAAAAGTATGAGTCCATAGCCAAGTATTCCATGGAAACGTAGGGAAAAAAGCCAAGGTTTAACACAAGGTCCATCAGACTTTTTGGAATTGGGAGGTCTATAGGTACAACGTGCAGAATGTCGAGGGGAAAACACCCAAAAGACTTGAATTACTGAATAACAACCTTCTTCCTCTGGGAAACTGGTGATTTTTGAGGAGTCCTCTTCCACATGAAACACTATGGTTGCAGCTCTTCAGGGCAGGGCAAAGGGAGCAGTTTTGAGGCTGTCCATTCTTTCCATTTTCACAAGCCAGCAATTAAGAATCATAATTTTTAAAAAGAGCAATAAAATGCTGATCTTTAATACCGCAGATGTAGCTTAGAACAATTTAACTTCCATCTCTCCTGTCCCCGCAATTCTAGGATTAGTCTGTTGTTCTAAAACCTTCCCCACCAAATTCACCCTAAATAAAATTTTACGTGACAACATAACCACAACAAAAAATGTGTCCTTTCCCAACGTAACTTAAATGTTGATGGACTCATAACTGCATTACTCCCTCTCCAATTAGCAGCAGCATTCTTTATGTTTGCTTACGAAGCGTGAACCGTTCGCTTGTCACTACAAAGACCTTCTGTGGAGGACTTAAAAAAACAGCCCCAGCAATTAAAATGACAACAACAGAGGTGCATTGGTCACATCATGACACAAAATACAAAATATCCAGCTGTTTCTTTCCAGCAAAAGGAGACACCAACTCCACGAAATGTTGGGAGAAAATTCTGACAGGCTACGTAATGCTGCTGGATATTCTGGCAAAAATGTGGATTTCCAAGAAAGGAGGAGACTAAGATGGAACTATGTCTAACCTCACAGATTGATTTTTTCCACATGATCAGGATTGTCATTCATGCTTTTTATCCATACAAATTTCCCTTTTTTCTTTGCTAGCACTAGAGATACACTATTTTGTGAGAAATTCTCTAAAAGTAAAAAAAAAAAAATGTTGAGGTTTGTCCTCAAAAATAAGGCAAAAAGTGATCTGGTGGGGTTAGAATTAGATAATCAGATTTGAAACTTACTTAATTTGCTTGTGTTGAAACCATTCTGAGAGTTTTTGAAGACCATAAGTCTCATTACAAACAGACTATTATTTATAAAACAGAACATCTTTTATAATCACATCTGTCTGCTGCTGGTTCCTGCCTACTCTGCTCCCCAATAAGATGGGAAGTTCATTGTAATGCATGCAGGGAATTCTTAAAATTATTTAAAACGTATCTTTAAATAATAACAGAGGCTGAAAATTAAATGTTTCGGGTTAGCTTTTCCTGGTTAGGATTATAGGAGATATATCTACAGAGAGATAGAGACATATAGAAATATTTATCCTGAAGTGATAAGGTAGCTTTGATTCTTAATACAGGAAGAGAAAATAACTGACACACACAGAAGCAGCCACCCAAGGGGGGGAAAAAACCCCAAACACTGTCTATAGAATCCACCTACAGATATGTCCTTGGAGAAAAACTGATGAGAAAATTATCAGGCAGATCTTCCTTGCTGTTTCCTTTCTGGAAGTTTTTTGCCTCTCATAACAGCACAGCCATGGCAAGTGATATGTATCAGAATTCATCCATGCAGTGTATTTTGCACATCAAATTGATTATCCATCACTTCTTAGGCAAACACAGGAATGCAGAAAACATGTCAGCTGTTATGGATAGAATATATGGGCATTTCACTCCTTACTTTACATTTAGAAAGAGCAGCAGATAATGAGCTCAACCATTACCTTGAGAATAAATTTCATTTCCAAGTTCAGAAGTATTTCCAAGCTCCTCATCTGTTTTGTGAACCAGAACTTACAGGTAGCTCATGACATTTGTCTTCTGAGCTGTGTTTGTCTCTGGAGTAATCGTCATAAGTGGGCAAAGGCTTTAATGTCCTCATCTCCATCCCTTCAACCATGATGACCTTACAGACTCAAAGCAATCACTGCAAAATACAGAGGACAAGGAAGAAATTAAGAAAATAAAAGCCCTGTCTTTTTCCTTCCCTAAATTCCCAGAATTCATCTGCAGATTCATGCCTGTAGCAAAGAGAAAAATCAGACTAAAATATTACCCTGCTGTATGTTTCATCTGATGTAATTGCTTGACAACAAACACCTCTTGCTCTGCAAGTATTCTGCAGTGAATTTATTCACATCAGGAAAAACACATCACAAAGGTGTCTAGTTTGAAAATTTCCAAATCAGACACCAGCGAGGAGCAAAACAGAGCGACAGAACAGGCAAGACACAACCCAGAACCCTTCTGGGGACACAGAACATCTCTTTATCAACAGCCACAAAAAATATCAGACAGCCAAAAGTTTTGAGATTGGCAGGTTTTGACAGACCAGTAATTAATCCTGAATAATAATAATAATAATAATAATAATAATAGCGTATGTTTGAGCAATATGACATAAATCTAACTATTTTTTTACAGATGCTTGCTATTTAATACAATAGAAACTGTTCCATTCTACACTGTGCCCAAGTGGTATCAGACACCATTTTTACTGAGACACCAAGCACTAGATGTTCAATCTCAAAAGGTGAATTCCTAGACACTGGGCTGACAAAGCCATTTGAGACACTATAAAATATATATTGTATAATAACTACATTTCATTTTGTAGTTTACAAAAATCTATTCCTGAAACTACAGAAGGTTGTCGGGCATTCTTTATTTTCAAAGAGTAACACCAATCCATGAAAACAGTCTGATTTAAATCACTGTGATTGCAGGCAGATGAAAATTACTGGATAAAGCAAATAGTGTCTTATTGGAAATCAAAGCCACAAGTTTGAGTCACTCTTACTCCTGAGATATTCAAACCTGACCAGGCTTCAGGTGCTAGAAGTGCCATCTGCTTTCCAACATATTGGCCTTGCTATTGGCAGATTTCTTGCAGGATTTTACAGTGAAATCAAAACAAGTCCAAATCTAGAAGATTTGAAAACTTGGCCCCTGCAAAATGCAAGTGAAACATGAAGTTGCAATCACAATGGAGGAGTGGAGATGGAGCTCCAGCTGGAAGCTCAACCAAAGCCCTTGGTGTGAAGTGAGTGACCACTACTCAATATTGTATTTGGCCTCAGACTTCACAACTGGTGGGGCAGAAAAGCAGGGAGAAGGGAAAACTCGTGCTGGAGAGATTGAAAAGATTCCATGAGGAACCTGGAGGGAAGTGCCCTTCCTCTCCACACAGACACTGCACAGCCCCAGCAACTGCAGCCAACAAACAAAAGGCATAAAAACCACAGCACATGGATCCCAAAGCCACAAACTGCTGAAACACAGCGTCTGGAAGGACAGCAGAGAATAAACCCCACTCCTGTCAGGTAGAGCAGAGCCTGTGTCAACAAGAATCACACGCTCCCACTGTTGCTCAACAGATGTACTTGAGCTAGAGATAAGGTACTTCAAAACTCGGTGGAAGTTATGTGCAGAAGGTGTTGCCTCCTGTGCCTCTCTGCGTGCAGGGAAGGGAACACCAGGCAGGATTCACACACCTCATTCTGCAGTGAGTGAGAAAAAAGGAGCAGAAGAATTCTTGCGAATACATTTATAAATTAGAATGCAGTAAGGACACTTACCACTGGAGAAAATGGTGAGTAAATCTCTCTCCTGAGGAAGGCTTCAAGATTGTTGTCCTTTTTTCAAATCTACATCATCAGTGGAGTCCCATAAATGGATATTGTCTTGCAGATAAAGTAGTTGTCTTCACCTTTTGGCAGCTGCAGTAAGAAGTGCCTTACAAAACATATCCTGCAAGGAGGTTTTACTCCTGTGAGCAATCTCCTCAAAGAGTGAGGAGAAAGCATCAGCTAAAATCACTTGCACAATCACGTTTCATAACTGTTCCTAGTCTAGTGGTATTGGTCCTTCCTGAGTACAAAAAAAATGCACAAACTTTTCTTCCTCTTCTACTAAGAGGGAAAAAAAAAATCTGCTTATCCTTGGATACACAGAGAGTTTGGAGGAGCTCCAAACAATGGAGCACTGTGTGCCCCACTCGTCGCACAGACACTGAAGAAAGAGTGTGGCAAAGAATGCACAAAGTATGTAATTACTGTTTCACAAGATAATTCCATTATTAATACATCCCCAAAGATAGCATGCACGGCGCTGCAGTTTAATTAGATGGTAACTGGAGGGGGTTTGAATTTATGAGGTAATAAATATATTTTGGACTAATAAACTCCAAGGCTGAAGTGTTTATTAATCTAGAATACAAAGATTACATAGTTGATAGGAGACAACCTCAGGTTGTGCTGAGATGCCTGTTTATATATTTCAAAATTAATATTTTCCCCCTTTTGGGAGCTACACCAGAAAGCCAAGATTGCTGTGGATGGTACTGAAAAATACTAGAAACTGTTCAACAATTCTGTGTTCTCAAAGGCAAAGGCTATTTAAGTCTCAGCAGATGGTGTGGTTTTAAAGTTTCACCTTTTAATCAATTTACCACCTCCTAAATTATTAAGTTCTGCAAATAAACTCCCTTCTGACACTGCCAGTGCCTCATTCCAATGGCAAAAAGCTCAGACTCCCTTGTAGGGTAACCAGAAGCTCTACAAGACTGACAGACCCCTCCTCTGTTCCCCCCAAACACTCAATTTCATCTCTATTTTCCTGCTTTCGGATTCGCCTGCAAGACCACACCACGACCACATGAACAAGCACATCAATTTTGGTGTCTCGTTGAATTTTTTCTTTCCTGAACACGGTTGTATGAAGTTTTTGCCTAGTGCAGCACATTAAGGATTTGGAAACCAACATTTGTGAGGATTTATATCCCAAACAGCTGTGCCAAGAAGTCAGAGGAATCAAATGGTCTCATCTATTAACTTGTCCTCAGGTAGTTACAACTAGAGCTTTACAAATTACCACAGAGCTCCGTCCATTTAAACCATATTTCTCTGTTATTTTGGAAGTGCCAATGCCTCGCTCAGGCAAGACGGAAGACCAGATCTGGTCCAGGAAAAAAATGGGCATTATTTGAAATCAAGGACCAGTTTTTGTGGGTTTTTTTCCTTAAGCCAAAGCTAAATTTAGGCCTGAGGGAGCTGCAGAGAAAGAAAAAGGAAGAAACATGAGAGGAACAACTTGTGGGACCTTGCAGGTGAATCAAGACTGGCAAGGGAAAGGAACTGTTCCCCTTCCTGGGAATCCTGGATGTGCCAAAGGAACCGTGGGGGAAGAGCAGGGAGAGGAGGAGAGAGGCAGCAAACACCACAGCTTGGATTCATCGGGAAGGAAAAACCCTGCGTCTCCGAGCCAGCCCACGCTGGGTGCCAGCAGGAAGAGAGTTTCATTACTGAGGGCTGTAAAGATTTAAAGATATTTAGGAAAATGTTTATTAAGGAGTTTAGGTGATTCAAATAGAATTGGCTGTGTGTTCAGACAGATTCCAGGGTGGTTCCGCAGGTTCAGGGCAAAGGCCTCAGCACTAATTCTTGGAAAGGCTCTACAGATAAATCACGGAAGATGACAAAGAACCATTTCCAAAGCTCCTGTTTTTTCATTCCCAGGTTTATGTCCTCTCACCAACTGAAACAAGTCACAGAACCAACTTTCCAAT
This sequence comes from Origma solitaria, assembly GCA_013397895.1. Lineage (NCBI taxonomy): Eukaryota > Metazoa > Chordata > Aves > Passeriformes > Acanthizidae > Origma > Origma solitaria. The sequence goes on along the minus strand of VZRL01001286.1, from coordinate 400,898 downwards.
ATTAAATCTCCAGGCAGTATGTTATTCACACAGCTTATGTAGATGTCTTTACCCTCTGGAAAAACAAAGTTTAAGAAAAATGGCTCTATCTTTGGGGAACAGTTTAAGTCTCAGGATAACTACGTTAGGAAATCTAACTCTATTACTTTGTATCTTACATTTTATTACAAGATTGGTAATAGGAAATTACCAAATAAAATTGGTATTTTACTTGGTAATTTTTTTCCATGGGCCTCGTCTAATATGAAAGATGGTGATCATCAAATTTATTCAAGTTTTCCTGTCAACAACATCATTAACCAAATCCCTCAATTTCAAAGTAAATAAAAGCATCTGGGCTTCTCGCACAGCAAGACTGACTTGCATATTTAAGCCTCATATATAGATGAATCTGCACTGGACCAAATTTGCATATTAATGAAGGACTAATTGCTCTTTGCAGTCAATTTTATGCAGATGAATTTACTCCTCTCAGTACAATTTTCATAATGTTCGGAAAGAACCAAAAAATGTGAAACTTTTTAAAAGTACACAAATGTTAGACAATCAAGGAAGAAATATCATAATGACTTCCAACAGCTTTACATTAAATTGTATATAATTCATCTTTTATACTGTTGCTTTATTTTAACAGCCTCCCACAAAGAACAGAACAATCCATGGAATAACTTCAGCCTATTCCCCCTCCTCGGTCTCAAATTTTAACAGCTTGTAATAACCCATTATATGATCCAGTTTCCATCTGGAAGGATGGAGCCTGAATTTTTAGGAGAATTTAAATTTGCTAAACAGGAATTTATTTGCTTCCAGTCATCCTCATGCCACAGGACAGTTAGGACAGAGTTCATCCCACACATTTTTAAGGTATTTTTTACCCAGTCTTACACTATTAAGGAAAAAATGCACAAATTCTTGTTGAGTCTCCCCTGAGCTAAAGTACAAAATACCAAGAGAAGGACTGGAAAGTTCATGGGAAAGAAAAACATCAACAAATGCTGAGGGGAAATGGTAACGTTAGGGGACAAAGGGGAAAAGATACATATGGAAGTGGATGCGGAAAGGAAGTGGAAATGGAAGGAGAGAAAAATGATGCTTCAGGTCTGGCTAAAAAGAACTGAAGGATTTGGGAGAAAGTTCAAGGCAAAGCAAACAAATAAAAGAAAAAAATGCGGCCACAAATGTAGCCACAAAACAGAAACAGAAAAGGAAAGAAAATGAAATAAGAAATAAAGTGAGAATCAGAGAACACACGATACATAAAGAAACAGATAAAAGATAATATGAAGCCCACAGTTTTTCCTAATTCTGCCGGAACAGAAGGGCAGAGTTAGTGGGAATGCATCAGGAATCTGAATTTGCATGTATAGCCTTCCTCCTGCCAAAGAAAAAAAGCCTTATTTTAACTGTGAAGACTGATAACCATAATATTTATATGTATCATAAAATCACTTACAGAAGACCATTTTAATCAGAAAAGGAATTGCATAAAAGAAAGTTCCATCTTTAAATGACTTTGAGGCCTTTTGTAGAAGGAACACGGGAGAGTGGTTCACATTCACCACGTCTGCCATATCTTTGATTGCATCTTTTGCCCTTCTCTACAGCTTTTGCTGCTTTAACATCTCCTTTTTCAGGCAGAGAGCATTCACACAGATATATGATGAGTTTAGAGTGGTACCAAGAAATCTTTTGTGGTTTTATTCTATTTCTTTGCTAATAATTCCTACCATCCTCTGTCCTGGGCCTCACTGAGCTTACAGATCTCCTGTGATCCCACAGTTTGCTTCCTGAGGAGCAATCATTTATAAACAATATTTCATGATCAGAATGAAATAGTCCTTAGAATGAGCATCTTTAGACTGAGCTGTTGAGTTCTTCCCAAAGGAGAATCAGAAATTCTCCCAGGCGGTCACTTTGCCATCTCTCCTTTTGGTCTTTCCAGGCCTGATGACAGAAGCCACAACATCTGGAGAATTTGTGTGGGATAAACTCACTCCTCCATGAGCAATAAAAGCAATGGTTTTATGGAGGCAAGATCCCATTGCATGGAGAAAAAGGGGGAAAAAGGGCTTTAGGGCAGAGGAGTTGGCAGAAAATATCAAACCAAGGGGAAGGACAGGGAAAAGGACAAGAGGGCTTTGCTTGCACTCAAAAAAAGAACAGACCACAGAACAAAGACAAATAGAGTTATAAAATAATAGCAGTAATAACTCAAAAAGAATGAAAAATACTCCACCAGGAAAATATTGGAATGCTACTGCTGAAGAATTCTCACCAAGGAAACAGGACTAAGTTCAGCTGGTCAGCATGGAGGTTTGGCTTCTAAAAGTTATTTGACAACAAATTACAGTTCTTTGTGTACTTTGAATTCCGGATTATTAATTCAAAATTATTCCCTACTTTGCTCAGAGAGGAGAAGGAAGGGAAAGGTATCTCCTTTCTAATTTCTGCACACAGCATTTGAAAACCTGCTCTGGGCACTCCCCCCCTTTCCCAAAAAATGTCTGCTTCAAGTGATTAATGCTCTGTGAATGTAAACAAAGATAATTATTCAAACAAGAACAAGATGTTCCACCCAAAATGATTTGCTTTCCAGTGGCTGAGATGCCTACTTCTAATCATCAAGAAAGGTTAACCTCACCAGACTTAATTAACCACTTAATACAATAATAAAGATGCAAAAATAACAGGTGAGGAAGCCCACAGAGGCAACAGTGAATCCAAACAAATCCCTCCAGCAAGCACAGAGTCAGGGCTGTTATCACCTGGTCACACCGATGTACAAATTCCCAAGTTTTTAGATCCACTAGGCAGAGTTTTGAACTTGTCCACGTGGAACTTGATTAATAGATGGTTTTAATTATTATGAAACAAACGAACAAAAAAATTAAAATAAAAAAATAAAAAAAGCAAGAAACCACATCCCTAAAATTCAATGATAAAATGAACCCAGTGGTATTTCTTAACACTGTGCTTCAAATTTATAGATTAAGTCACCTGGTTTGTAGGACTACAGTGAAATAAGTTACTATTTCCTCATATATATCTATAAAAGGAGATACCTGACAGACCTTTTCACGACAGAGTTACTGGTTTCAGTTAAAAAGATAGTCTTAATCTAGAATATTCGCTCGTAATTAAACAAAAGCTTTCTATTACAACAATAATTTGCAAGGATTAAATGCTATATATTGGGAATACTGAAAAATATATTACATTTCAAAGAACTTCAGGAAATGCTATTGGTCTGTACCTCTGGATAATGTGTCCAGCACTTGCTGATTGAGGCAGGCTGCACTCACAGTGTTACCCAACAATGGAATTAAAGAGGAGGACTGGGCACCAGCCCTTCCATTTTCTCTCGGTGAAGTTTGAACATCCCTTAAAATAAACAACTCAGTGCAAACCAACAGATCTGCTATTGATTCATTCTGTTCATAAAAAGTAACAACATCGTGGTAAATCCAATCTAGTCAATGAGAAGTTTATGAGCTTAAATATATCAAAAGGGCAATGAAAGCTAATATATAGTGATTAAATAACAATCTGTGAGGAAAAGACACCCAACTTTCAATTCCAGGGTAGTGGAATCATCTCCTGATGAAAAATGAGGTTTGATTGTTTCAGAGGACACTGCAGCCATTTGCCCTTTTTAACAGCATGGAAGTTCACGAGGCAAGATTAACTTCTAATTTAACTGAAGTGGATCTCAAATAAAGTTTTTTGATTCAAATCTGCATTTCTGTGCCTCCTGGCTATGCCAATACTGCTGGAACAGGACATCAGCTGCAATGCCAGCGATTCTGGAACGCGCTGCCATAAACTGTAAATCAGCTTTGTCCTGCTTTAATATTGGTTTAACAGTAAAAAAAGAACTTTGGTGTTTAATATTTAAATAGTATAATTATTCCTTTAGAACTGAGTCCAGAAGGACCCTCCTTGGATACACAGTGTGAAGCAATAGTGAAGGGAATGCGGCGGTGCTCCACGAGGAGGCTCTGATTTGTGGGACCCAGCGGAAAGGTGCAATTTGTGTGTGCTGAGGAGGTGTCACAGGAACTCTGGAGCAGAGGAAAGGCTCTCCCACAGCGCCAGGTGATGCCAGTGGACAAAAGTGAACAACAGAGCTCAGGCACTGTCAGAGCAGGGAGCTGTGAACAACGTCCATGACAGGAATTGTCCCTGGCTGGCCATGCTGGTGCCTTGGTTTGGAAGCCCAGACACGAGGGAGGCTTTTTCCAGCATTGTTTTCCGTTTTGGAAGTCAAGATTTGGGCAAGCAAGTTTTCCATTTTCCCCTCCTTCCTACCTTTTGTCACTTCAGGATGAGTGAACACAGAGAAATGTCCATTCTGGGGAGGAACACTTTAACCATGAGCTAAGTATTGTCCCTGAGCAGGGAAGGAGGAATGTTCAGATGGCAATTTTTCTGTTTTGGGGGAAGGTTAGAGAGGAAGTCCTGCACCTGCACTGCAGCCAGGGAGCGCAGGGTGATTCTGGCTGCATCTGCCAAGCTTTGCCAACCCTGAGGACTCCGCTGTGCCCAGCGAGTGGATGGACACGTTTGTCTAGCCAGAGGAGGATCCGTGGATTACATGGATTACACGGACGGAGCACACATACGCAGGCACTTGTGAGTGACAAAAGCACAGAGCTATTTCCTACCTCACGCAGATGGGCAAGTCCACTTTGGAGATCTCTGCAAACTTGTGAAATCAGGATGACGTGTCTGGAATTCTTCCTCTCCTCTCCACTGCTGAAGTAACTCAGGCAAATGCATGTTGGCAGCTCCTTTAAAGACTCCAATTTACCCATTTTACATAATAACTTTCAGCTGCATTAAACACAAACACACACAAAAAAAACCAGGTAGCACCAACACTGAAGTCTAAATTTGGATTACTCACAGAGAAAATACACAAAGTCAGAATAATTCTGCAATTGAATCATAAAATAAGTTTTACACTGAGTTGGACTGCACGGGACACATCAGTGCACCTGAAGGGAAGTTATAGGAGCAAAGTTCTGCACTTCCCGAGGCAACTGAGGAATGGCAAATACATCAACACACCTCCAGACCCACTGGTTCCTACCAAATCCAGAAAAATCGTCTCCTGGGGTGTCACATGCCCCTTCCCAGGACAGCCCTGCCAAAAGCAAAGTGCGAGTCCTCTGTGTCAAAGGATTCCAAAGCTCCTGCTGAGTGTGTGCCCCAGCCCTGAGGCAGGGCTGTCCCACTCCTGGTACATTCATTTGTTGCTGGGCATAAGAAAACCTTCAATCATAATGCTCAGATTAGATTCATTTGGTATTTCAATTTCCAATCTAAATTTTAATTAACTCTTTTACTTCAGCATTGCATTTTATCATTATGAATTACTTGGAGGAATACACAAGCTCCACAGAGCAACTGAATGTAAAATTATTTACTTTGAAACTTTCATTTCTTTTTCTCCAAATTGTTAGAAAAGAATATACAGACACAGTAACAGAAATATGAGGTGACGGAAGAGAATGGGCCAGATCCCTGTGAATAAACTCCATTTTACCAGGCACATAAACCCAAACTGGCCTCAGCTTGATGTAACTGATATGTCTCAAAAATGAATGTTAGACATGAAATTAAAAAAGGCTGGTGAGCCAAATCTATCTTATGGGTTTGGGCTTTTTTGTTATTATTCCCTTTCTATATTTCCAAAATATTCCTTAATGCTCTTTCCTTTCAGAAGGAAATATAAGTCTCAGAAAATAATATTTACAAGCTCAGCTGCACCCTCCTCCATGGTAATTCCGTCTGGCTGTTTGTTACTCTTTGTGAGGAATAGTTCTGCTCGAGTTCTCCGCAGAGAAGAAAACAACTCTGTTTTCCTGATATACTTCAGATTCAAATTATTGAAGTGCAGAATGGAGAAATGAATTAGATAAAGGCTTGGGAAATGTGCAATTCATACCTGGCTGCTGTGAGGAGCTCACTGGAAACTGATAAAGCTGTGTTAAAAGAACTTTAATGAGAAATTTTATTGACCTAAGTGGCAGTGTTATCAGCACTACTACATTTAAAAGAAATTAATTAAAAAAATATTTAACTTGCACTTCAGTAGTGTCCACTGACAAATATTTTAGTTTAATATCTACCTCTGATTTCCATTAAAAATACCTTTAGATGAGAATACCAAAAGCAATTTACATCTTAGTTTCCTGCAGTCCTGTAACCTTTTTTGCTCTTATAATTAAAAACAATTCCAACTTCTCTCCCCTTCCTTCCTAATTCAAAGGCAGATGTAACACATACTTTTTGCTACCTTCTCTCTAATTGACAACATAGTTTCTGTGCAGCCTTTCGGAAAGTTTCCAGGTGCAAACACCAGTGTGCAGTGCCCAGGGGGTGCTCCTGCTTCTCCCTGAGCAGAGCTGGATACAATTCCTGCTTTCCCCACCCTGTGTCCCCCAACACGGGGTCCTGGGGCTGCAGGGGCTGACAGCAGCTCATCCTGAGTGGGAACTCAGCAACATCCGAACCATCGCAGCTCCAAGAATGCCACATTTCCTTCCACGGCCTTTTGAAACAGGACAGATCTCCCTTCAGACACTCCCCACTGTGCTCCGAGGCCCTTACACCTCCCTCAGCCACAGCCCTGCGCCGGCTGGAAGAAACTCCAACTATAAAGTAACTCTCATGATTAAGATGAACTATCAATAATCATCTATTTTTAAGTGCAGCATCCTATAAATCCTCCTAATTAGTAAACTAGATGTCTTCTTTTTAGCAAACAATCCCCAGCCTCCCTCCTTATTTATTTCCCTGAATTCAATTATGTTTGCACCTGCTGGCCCAATCACCTAAATGACAGATTCTGGATGGAAGGGAGAAGCTGGGCCATAAACAAGAATTTCATTATAGTTCAATTTGAAGTATTTGCCTGCACCTATTTTCTCTGCTTTATGAAGAATGTTAATGCTATTTGCTCCTCTGTGGCTCTGCTCTCCTGTCAGGAGATGCAGCAGCACCAGCAAGAATTTCACACTGCTCCCAATCTATCCTTCACTGCCGACTCCATAGGAATCAAAGCTTCCTGGAGGTGAAGGACCATTAGAATAAAGAGGGAAGGAGTGATTTCCAAGTCTGAGCTGAAAAACTGGTCTAAAAAAAAAAAAAAAAAAAGAGTAGTTGGTTGCTAAAAAGGACTCTTTGTAAAATAAAGGTTAGGAAATATTTCTTTAGAATATAAAAATAACAGAACTACTTTTGCCATTAAAAGACGTGGAGCAGGAGGTACTCCTGGTGTTATTTACCTACCACGGGATTTTAAAATCCATCTACTCCCTAAATCACATTATTCACTTCGCCAAAAATCTTCCTGAATGAAATTCAGTCTCTGGATGAGAAACCCTGAATGAAATCCTGAAAATTTCATAATGGAATCAAAGCCACTCTCTGCCTTGAAGGGCTAAACAAGACAGAGATGGATTTTTATAAAACTGTGGAGGCACACAGGCCTATCCCATAGGAGCAGGAGAGATTGGAGACTGAAATCTTCTTTTGGTCCATTTTGCTACTGAGTGGAAACTCAACAACCTCCAAACCATCACAGCTCTACAGCTCAGGTGTTCAAAGAAATCTACATTTTCTTCCATTGCTGTTTGAAACACAACATACCTTCAAAATATATTCTGAAGATGTTACACCTTGAATGCTAAGCCAATATTTGGCAAAATTATTAATTTACCATGTTTATCTTGCAAAAAATAGTAATTTGGGTGAGTGTGTAAAACTGGATTGTGTATAAATGAAAACAGTAGCCAAAGGGGAGGCAAACATGCAGCTCAAGCCCTGAGACAGGAGCCTTGGAGAGAGGAACTGCACAGCATTTTTATGTAACACGTGGGAAAACCGTGCAGCATGGGAGTTTTGAATGTTAATTCTGCAGCTGTACTAAATCCAGTGTGTCAGACTCTGTCTGCAAGCAAGCCAGATTTAAGGAAGCACATTTTTACTGCAGCTTTGGAGGCTGGAAAATGGTTAACTTGGTTAAGTTCACCAGGAGGAAGTTTATATAGGAGGCTAAGATGAATTCCAATATTCCTGCAGCAGTGTTTCATTCAGAAGTAGTTCTTAGTTAAGCAGTAAGTACTTTTGTAAGTATTCTGCCATTAATTCTTTCAATTAATGAAGAAAAGGATGGCATGAGCTAGAACTCTTCAATTAAGATAATCATTATCATAAACAGATGTTTTGTTTGACAGTTTGAGGGATATGGGTGTGCAGTGATTTAGTTCAGAGATTTTTGTTCAGCTGAAGACTTAATTAAATAAGCTCACCCTCATCTCTAATTGCATCAAACACAAAATTACCTGTGCCTTGACTTAACTGAAAAATGGCTCAGTTTGTGCTTGCTCTCCAAAATAAAAATAATTTTCAAAGTAAGGAGGAATACTTTAATTTCACTCCAGAAATCCTAATTTTTACAGCCTAATTTTACAGACACGAGCAATTAGTTTAAAATTTGGTAAGACATTTAGTCACTTGGCCCTTTCAAACCAAAAAAAATCCTTTCCATACTTGTAAAGTGTGACAGGCATAATCTGGATAATCTTATTACATGACAAACATGGTCTTACTCATGGATAAACACTTCCTAATAAACTAACACACCCCTGTTAAAACAAAATCTTCTTTTGTTACAAAAGAAGTAGAAAAGCCCCCCATACCCTTAAGAGAATTTAAATATTGTCACCAGGCTAAAAACAGCAAGTAAATATTAACTTTGTGAAGTGCAAAACAAGTTTTATTGACCTGTGAGGTAAATATTGACAGAAATGAAGCAAATATTTATGTGCTGACGTTAACAGGACGAATCCCCTTCACCACAGCAAACAAGATTTTTCCTACTACATTTCTGGATTTTATTTATTCCAAGAGGTCTGAAAGGAGATACTTCCTTTTCCAGACATCTGCTTTTTAAAAACAAAACTGTCTTTCCTCAGTGACTAAATTGGATATGGATCCAGAGGGCTGGAATATTGTACAACACACAGGTTTGACAAATTGCTTTCAGACAGAAAACACACTTAACTAAAATCTGACCAGATAACAACATCCAAGACCCCTCTTTGATCCCTGAAAAGGTAAACAGAAAGTCAAATTCCATTTTATGAGTTATGCTGGAAGATTAATTTGAGTTTGGAACATAAATTGTATTGCTAAATATCACACACCTGGTGGGATTCTTTGGGCTGTCCTGTGCAGGAATTGGGCTTTGATGGTCCCAGTGCGTCCCTTCCAACTCAGAATATTCTATGGTTTAACAAGGAAAATACAGAATAATTAAGGATATAACTACTAGCAGGTACTACAAATGGAATATAAATTAACAAACTCATTTTCTCCTTCCAGGTAAATCCACTCATGTTTACACACATGAGAATTCATTGCTCAGCTGAACAATTCACACAGGGATTCACACGTTCAGATGAACACATTAGATGGGGAAAACCCCTAATTTTGAGAAACTTCGAATATTCTGCTGAAAATTCTGGCACCTTTAAGGACGCCCATCAGAGAATACCAACGTCATGATCATTACATCTTCTGACCTAAATACCTCCGTAATGGTCTTACAGCGGCAATTAACACACACCTCCCGAAATTCTTTTACAGCTGAATATATTTTTTGAGTCACTGCATTTAACAGATCCTCCAGTGTCACTACAAGAAAAGCCCCGTTCAGGAAACAGCTTCTCCACTTGGTTCTGATGACCACAGGAATCGCTCCTTCCTGCAGATAAAGACAGAGGCTGAGCACCCTCCTGTGCAGGGAGCAAAAACTACAGCTGCCCTCGTGGCTCTGCTGGCTGATTCTCATTCAAGGCTTAATCTTTGCATAAAAAAACCAAAAAAAACAACCAAGACTCCGGGATCTAATTCAGCGGCTTTGGAACAATTACATGACACCATTGCAGTGAAATTACTCTGGGTTTAGAATGACTTCACAGGAATGAACACGCTGCTGTACACAGAGGGCTTGTAAGATTTCTGGAAACCTCGGGGAACGGGATGATGTCATTGCAATATAAAAATATCTGCTTCGAATTCCTTGCGAGTCTCCTTGACAAAGCTTAGAGGATCAGAGTTCAGCAGTGAAACTCAGCCATCACCTCAGGGATGTTTTCAAAATTGGGCTCTGCTCTTCGCTGTCGCAGATACAGCAGCACAGGAGCTGTTTTCTTGTGCTCAAAATACGAACTGAAGTCAGGGCTGGAGAGTTGCAGGAGACAGTTTTTAAAAAGACTGAGCATTCAAAGCTCAGGAAACATTCGAATTGTAAAGGTTATTTGAGCCTCTTGGCAAGACTTTCAAATCCTTCAAACAGTTTAAACTAAACTCTCTTAATTTTACAGAAGTCTTCCACACTCAAGCAGCATTTTGGGTAAAATGAAGACAACCAATAAAGCCTTTGAATATTCAGGACATTCTGCTATTCCACAGACTCTTACCAAAAAAACCTATTTTTTTTATCATATCATTAACTAAAATTGCTTTCCCTGTATCGGAGATCAGCGCCTTTAAATTCCACCACAGATAATGCTGTACACCTCATTTTCAAGCATTACTTCCTTCCCCACTTTCTGATGAAAAAAAGGTGACACAGAAGGTGAACACTGTAATCCCCTGACCTGCTCTGTGCATGAAGATTTCTGCAGGGCTCTTTCAGGACATAAAATGTGTTCTTCTAATATTTCTGTCTATAAAACGAGCTCTCAGCAACTTTTAGCACAGAGTAACTGTTGCAGCAGAGATAAATAGTGAGCCACTAGGGCATCCCAGGCAGAATTCCACAAGGATCAGAGTTTGTTCCAAAGTTTTCATGCATCGAACAACCCCAGGAAAAGCAGGCATGCACTGATGAAAAGTGCTGACTGCACTAATTAAGGAGGTATCACCTATTTCTGGGAGGATGAGAAAGTCTGGGACACTTCTGAGTGTACAAACACCTGAAAATGTGCCTGGGCTCTATATGAAATTTATTGGCATCCTGGGAGCAGAATCCAAATACAGATTGGTATATTTATTACCAGATATTCCATGACCTAATATGTGCAATACCCATGGGAAAAGACTTCCAATTTTATGCGAATAATCTCCCAGATCTTTCTTGAGTCAGGAGTTACTAAATCCAGAGGTCATTAATGGCACTAGGAAAACACACCTGTTAAATAACAACATCTCTGAAGAGTTACACACCTTCTAATGAGCTGTGAATTGGAGATAAATCAGCAAGTGACCTGCATGAGCAAACACCACTGATTAATAAACTGCCACGAATTAATTTCATATTTCCACTGCATGTAACGAGGAACAGTTTGAGAACAACGTGGATTTAAAGCTACATTTGTACTTTAATGCATTTTATAATTACAAAAAAGAAACAGCTGAACAAATCTTTTATATTTATACCCTTCCAAGCGATGTACAGAAGGCACGCATAATTTCCAACCATAAAACACTATTTAAAAATAAAAGATTTATAATTGCTTTTCCTGATTTGAGAATCAAATTAAGGTTTTTTTCACATTGTCCTTCATAATCCAAACACGATGCGAGTGACTGACTGAGCAAAGAGTGGGAGAATGAACAATATGGCACAGCATAAGTCAAACACAACAGGTTTGTGTTATCCTTGGAAGGATGGGGACATGGCCATGAAATTCTTCGAGTGCTTCCTGCCAGGCATCTGAAATCTGCATTGGTGCTGCTATTGAGCAGTATTGTGATAATTAGACAGAAAAATTATACAAATGACAAAGGTCTCCTGAGTTCAGAGGGCCTACAGGAACAGGAGGACTGTGAGTATGTTTAACACTTGAGTGTATCTGTAATAACCAGCCCAGGTTTCTTCTAATCCATCAGCCACAGCCCAAGCAAAACGCAGAGGATATGTGACCTGAAATTTCCAGTCAGGAGATTCTAGGCACAGTTTCCAAAAACATCATGAAAATAGATGGAATTGCCTCCTCAAAGCCTACCTCCAACAGACGCAGCGATGCAGCCAGTGTTCTCAGCTGTTTCCTTGAAAATAAAAGAGTTTTTTTGTTAGGTGGTGTCACTGAACACCAGGCCACTTAACTCTTCCAAACTCTTGGTTTTTCACCTCATGAGATCTATGTTTAAGATTACCCCCTTTCCCTCTTCAGGGGTTACTGACCCCACAGCATTTCTGTATTTAAACTTTGGAATTTAACCAGCATTTCTGTTCTAACTCAAAACAACACACCACCGATTTTCAAAGCTGCTCAGATATTAGCCCCATTTTCCGTGTGAGCTGCATACCTAAACACTTCTAGAAAAATATCTGAGCCAAGGAAAACAGATGCCATTTCTGGACGCAAACTAATTTATTCAAGAGCATATTTCAAAAGAAACCCTGTATCTGTTTCATTCCAAGCCTCTCCCAAGAGCTAGAGCAGCATTAACTAGGGCAGCGCTTTCCTCAGGTTTCCTGGGAGGCAAAGCCAATTTCCAGACAGCAGGACTCCCCTAATCGCCACCGACAAGTAATGACACCGCAGCACACATATATTTATATATATCCCTTCATTTCCTTCCTTATTATTGCCTTCCCCGATTAATTTTAATTGAAGCTTTCAATAAAAAGCAACAGAACCTCCCCCCTCGTTTTGGCGGGCTGAGGCAGAGGGGACGCCCCCCCCCAGTCCCTCACGGGCCGTGACGGGGCGAAGGCCGCGACGTTGCCAGAGCAACGCCCAGCTCGGAGCCTTCCTCCTCCTCCCTCCTTTTCTTCCTCCTCCTCCTCCCCTCACGGCTCCTCCTCTTCCTTCCCCCGCCGCGCCCTCTCCCACCCCCTGGGCCCCGGCGATGGCGGCGGGCGGCGGGCGGGAGGCGCCGGGCGCCCCATGAGGTACGGGGCAGGGGCGGGAAAGGGCCGCCCCCCGCGGCCCCTCACGGCGCAGGGCGGGCGGGGGGACACGGGGGCGCGGCTCCGGGATCGCCCTCCCTTCCCTCCGCGGGGATCGCGGGGTCCCGACTCACCCGAGGGGTTCCTGGTACGAACCCTCCTGAGGAGTTCCCGGCGGGTCAAACCCTGCCGGGGGTCCCGGCGAGGTGCGGGAGCAGCGGGGGGAGAGACGGGGAATGTCCGAGGGGCCTTTATCAAGACCCTTCGTTTAGCTATTTTTTTTTAGGGAGAACGAAATCCGGGTGCGCCCGGGATTCTTCTCTGAAATCCCATTTAATAACTCGGTGATTTGAAAGTTTGCTCGGCGCAGTGCCAGGGGCGGCTGCGATCCTCCGGCTCCGGCTTTTTAAACAGCGAGCTGTCAGCTCTCGCAGAACCCGGCCCCAAAACTCGAACTGCGGTGCAAATGAGGTGGTTTTTTATTCCCTCCGCTTAAAACATCACTCAGTAACACTGTTCGCATAAGTCAATGCCATCTCCAGTTCATCGGCTTTATTCATGTGCAAAATACAGAGCAAGGATTTTGGCTGTTTTCAAGTATGATGTCATCTTTGGCCAACGAAAAAATAGTAGTAGTACGAGCAGCACTTGTAAATATTACTAAGTTCTCATATTCATGTTAAAATGGTTTTACTCTTTAATGTTATCATTTTAAAGGCTAAAGGATTTGAGGTTTGTGCAAATGCATCCAGAACTTTTGCTGTGCAAAACCAATTCTGCATTAACATTTTTGTATCCCCAGTGAAACTCGCTGTGGAAGAAATAATTTCAAAGGGGAACTTGTAAGAGTTTCAACAATAGGAAAAGGATTATAACAAAATTCTCAGTGTTTCAATAATATTACTCTGTAGTGACAAGTATTGTGTCAAATCCAGCTTCAAGGCATTCTCCAAAATCATTACTCTGGTGTCACACCAGTCCAGAGAAGCTGATTTAACTCTATTTGATCAGAGTAAAGACTGACAGAGAAGTGCGAAACTGCTCAGAAGACAACCGAAAGATGCCAAAGGAAAGATAAATCAGACCTCATTTGGCTGCATTTCATTTTTCACTCTTTTAAATGCTTCTTAGAAAATGGCCTAACCTGGTTCTGCTCCCTTCCCCAGACAGGATAATCTCATTAATCTCGTAATGGCCCTCAGTTTTGAGCATGCACTGGCTTTTGACTGGACATGTCTGAACCAGCGCTCGCCAATTAATGCATGCATGGAAATGTGCTCTTTGCTTCCTTCCCATCACTATTTGCTCCTTCCCTGGCCCACTGCTGTTGCTATTTTTGTGAAATTATGCAGCACTTCCAAGAGCTTTCCTATACAAGTCAGTGCTGGTCTCCTGTCCAGCAGCTTTTGCTGCTCTGATTGGCACTTGTAGCTGTTCCTAAGGCAGCCAGGTTGCTGCAGGCTGGGAAATGTGCACGTGGAGGGAAGGAAATCATTTCATATGGGACATTTAACATGGGAGGTTGTCCCGTGGAGATGGGATGTGAACCACAGAACAAACTTAGGATCTTGGAGAATCTTGCCTCCATGCAATCACTCACTATAACCCACTGGATTCTTTTTACTTTCCTGAACTATTTATCTCTTTCTTCAACTGTTCCCGTTTATATCCCACTCTAGGAGACACAAATCAGAAAAATCTCCAGGCAAAAACCCCACCATGCAACCCAACTGTGCCCATCTCCACAACATCCAGGGCGGTGGCGATGACTCTTCCTCCTCGCCGAGGCTGTCGGGAGAAGGCTCCTGCCACCCGGGCACGGGGGACGTGCGCATCCAGCTGAGCTCCAGCGCAGGGGAATCCAGGGAAAACGCGACCTCGCGGGCCTCCAGGCACGGACACGGCCATGGGGAAGCGGCAGGGCTGGAGGATCCCGCTCCCGACTCGGAGGAGCAGGGCGGCAGCTCGCTGTCGGAGCTGCGCTACCTCCTGCAGTGGCTGCACAGGAGCCTGCCTTACCTCCTGATCCTGTGTGTCAAACTCATCGTGCAGCACATCAGTGGTAGAGTATAACAAAATCAGACCCTCTCCCTCCCCCTACAAGAAATATACTAATAACCATGCCTGGACTGTAATTCAATTTATTTTGAGCTTTATTTTTATTTGCTTTATTCATCAGAAAGAGAGATTTACTAAACTGCATTTCAGTGGCTTCTATTTCCTTTGCTGGCATATGTACAATGTGCTTAATTATCCTGGCTTGAGAGTCTGAGCTATTTATTCTAATTAAAAAGACATATTAGAAGTGGCTGCTTTTTAACCCAGTTCAGTGATTTTTTTTTCCTTTTCATGTTTATAACTGATCCTATTTTCCTAATAGGCATTTCTCTTGGAATTGGGCTGCTAACAACTTACGCGTATGCAAACAAAAGCATAGTAAATCAGGTTTTTCTGAGAGTAAGTATCACCCTATGCAACAAAATTCTTTAAGTTAACCAAGACTTGAACAAGTTAATCTATTTTTGACAGATACATGAATGGAGATAGTGTTTTATTTACTTAATATTAGGTATTGAGATGGAAGTAAAGTCTTAATGCTTCTGGACAGGGGAGCTTCTCAGATAATAAGGTTTGCAAAATTCAAAAAGGGTTTTTTTTCCCCCCTCTAGCTATTGAAATTGTTTTGCCTGATAAAAGCTTTTTGTAATTTATGGAATAACTTCTCAACTATATTTGTGGAATGGAATAGCAGTTGACAGTTTAAATTTTCAGCTCTGCTTTCATTCCCTAAGGGAAACCAGTCGACTCCTCAGAGTGGGGTAGGTTTTGGTTGTCTTTGGAAAAAAACCTTGGTACACCTCGGAATTGGTAGGTTGAAAACATTAAAATTACTGCTTTACCTTTCCATTGAGTTCTCCTATTTTATGTGGCCAAAACCCACTAAGATAAAGTCGTCTGATAATAACTGCTCAGGTGCAACAGACTTGGTGTTTGGGGGTTATTTCAGGGGGTTCTGAGGCAAGGACTGCCATATGTCTTTACAATTCCCCTGCAGGAACGGTGCTCCAAGTTGCAGTGCACTTGGTTACTGCTCTACCTGACTGGATCATCTCTCCTCTTGTATTACACCTTCCACTCGCAGTCCCTGTACCGCAGGTAAGTAGAGAAACAGCTTTACCCCATCATACATACTCAGACAGTAACTGGGGACATTTTATCTGCTCTTTTTCTTTAATTGTGCCATTGGTTTCTCTTTCACTTTAATCTCCATTCCTCCCCTTCTGCCAAACTCAACAGGTGCTGTCCTTAAAAACAGTATGTTGGAATTTCTTAGACTCCATACTCTTAGTGACACTACTGTACCACAGGGGACATTCCTGGGTTTGATTCCCAGCTCTGACCCTTGGGAATACCAAACACACCATTCTGGGGCTCCGTGCAGTTGATTTTTCCCCCTTGCCCATATTCTGTAGCTGCAGTCTTGGCTGGAAATCAAAGGCTAAATGCCAAACTGAGCTCTGGAGGATGGGGGCTGCGATGAAGATACAGCGAAGGAGGTTCCAAAATGGAAATGTTGTCAGAGATCCTCAATGATCCATTTACAATGAGCAGTTCCTTTTCTTAGCAAATGTTTTCCCCTTGTGTAAAGCAGGTTTCCTTTTTTAATTAAACCTGCTGTGATAATCTCAGGTTACAGTTTCCTCTAAATGGGGTGCTCCAGTAACTTCTGATACTTCTTTTTGTAGCTTAATCTTCTTAAGCCCCACTGTGGATTTTATGAACTTCTGGGAGGTACTCTGGATTGTGGGAGTCACAGACTTCATTCTGAAATTCCTCTTCATGGGCTTGAAGTGCTTTATTCTCCTGGTGCCTTCTTTTATCATGTCCTTTAAATCCAAGGTAAGGAAACAAGCTATGGTTCTGCTTCCTTGTGAAGGTTCTCTTATGGTAAAAGTAACTAATTATTAAATTCTACCCAGAGAAAAGTCTTTAATTAAATGTCTGTATATAATCCACCACTACACCATGGGCAAGAAAACCCTGTGGATTTCATGTTCTTCTCTGCTTGGTGCTAAAAAAGGTTTTCAGTCTGATCTGAAACAATTGCTTGTATTATATCATTGGAAAAATGGGTTTATTTCTGTCTCCAAGTTGGGAGTTGAAGAAACCTTTTATTTTCTACACTGTAGGAATGTGTACTCGGGCAGTTGGCCTGAAGCAGCTGGAGCACAGGAAATTTTGTACATGCTCAACAAGAACTATCAAGATTTTAAGATCTGCTCATGCAAACAGCTGTTCTTTCTGTCTCTTCAAAAATAATCCTGAATTTTCTTTGTTGTTAATAAACTTGAACAATATTTATGTCAGATCAAGGAATTTGATTCATAGCTTAATTTCTCAAATCAGTGAGGTTTAATAATTTTCTCAGAAGCTTACACTGATTGGTGGTGTATTTATTTTTATCTGCTTCCCAAGGTGAGGCAGGCAAAACCAATTACATTTTATCTTAAAATTGCAATTACTAGTGCTGGTTCATAAAAAATAAATTAACAAGTACAGTTTGATGTGGTAGCATTTGAACAGGATGTTTTGGGACATTTTTATCTCTTATAATGTACCAGAACAAGTTCTTCTCAGGTACAACTAGCTTCACTAAATACAAATTTATAATCAAGATCTCTATGTTTTTCTGTAGCAGTTCAGCAATGAATTCTGTTATTATTACTTGGAATTTGTGGTGAGAGTCATCATCTTTTTTTTTTTTTCATGCTTTACATTTAGTTTTTTCAAGATACTATGAGAAGAAGCTACTCAAAAGAATAACAATGCATCTTTTCTCTGTATTTTTGCAAATCCTTTGTGTTTGAAATCTTGAGCTATTCCTTTGCATGTCTTGCTTAGGGCTACTGGTACATGCTGTTAGAAGAACTCTGCCAGTATTACCGTATGTTTGTCCCCATCCCAGTTTGGTTCCGTTACCTCAGTGCCTATGGGGAGCTGGACACTGCACTGGGATGGACCCTTGGGATCCTGCTGGGCCTTCTCTACCTCATCCTCAAAGTATGTAAGCTTTATGCTCTATCTAAACTTTATAGAGACTTCTCCAGTGGTTATTCTGCAGGAATATTCACTGCAGGGTCAGAGACACAAATTAACACGTTCCCTCTTGGAGCTTCAGTTTAACTGACCCTGCCTTTCAGAAAAACTGGCTCAGGACACTAAGCCATCTTTTTTTGGCAATGGATTGGGATTGCAGAGCACACTGTTACCACAGAACCCCTCAGACCCTGATCAGACCATCAGCAGATACTGAGGAACTTGCAAAAATAAAATGAATGGCTAAGAGAATCACCGTTTTCCAGGAAACAGAATTTTCTCTCTGCTGGAGAATCCTGTGTGATGCTAAACACATTAAACTGTTCATACTGCTCTCTGCCAAAGAGCTCTGCCCCAAATGCAACCAGACTTGGGGATGAGTTTGGCTTTGAACATGACCAAAACGTCATCATGCTCTGGTATCTTAATTACAGGATTAAAGACTATTGCAAATATGTTAATAATCTTGATATATTTGCACTCCAGTGCAAATTTCAGAACCTCAATACTCTTTTAAAAACCAGACACCCACTAGGAAAAACCTTAGCCTAAATTTGGTTACATATCAAACAACTAAAATAGGATCAGTCTGAACTATAGCTGTGCTTATGTTCCTTCCAACATCCAACCAGCAGTGAGACTTCCAGTGTTGGAATCAAAAGCTTGGAAGCTTTTTAGTTCACAGTGAAAAAACATAACTCAAATTTTCTTTCCCATTTCAGCTTTTGAGCTTTTTTGGACAATGGAGAAACTTCAGGCAGATCTTACGGATATTTTTTACACGCCCAGTGAGTACTGAATTCTCTTATGACAAAACCATAACCCCAATCTACTTGCAAATCCTGTTAGAAATGCCTCATTCCTATTCCTTTGTATTGTTCTAGCAATAAACAAATGCATTTTTAGATTAACCCCTCTATATACATTCTCCCATTTCAGTCTGAATTTCTTGACTGCATGAAAATGTTGTCACCTGAACAACAACAAAATCACCCACAAAAAAATTCTACTCTGCACAGCCCTTCAGATAAAAGGATGTAAAATAACCCTTTTTATCCTTCTTCAACTTTAAAAATTTTAAAAATTAGCAATGTTTCCTTGGATTAGAGATTGAAGTTTTCCTGACATAGCATCCCTTATTCCAAATTCCTTTCTGCCCTGGTATTGGGGTTTGGCTTTTTCTTCCCCCTCAAAATGAGTACTTGCTGAAAATCCTGTGTTTTACAGCACTATGGGGTTCCAGCCAGCAAGAGACAGTGCTCTGAATCTGATGATATTTGTCCCATTTGCCAAGCTGAATTTCAGAAGCCTATTCTGCTGATCTGTCAGGTAACACACATAATCCCAATTAATTTTTTTTGAAAATTAGGCATTATTATAAACAACTGGTAAACAAAACAACATAAAACGAGTGTTTGTTTGATGATTATTTTTAGAAATTAGGCTGTACAAATAATATACCACCTTACAAATGGAAGAGCTTAGAAGCTCTAAGTTGTCATTCTTTTCCTTACAGCACACATTTTGTGAAGAATGCATCTCTTTATGGTTTAACAGAGAAAAAACCTGTCCACTCTGCAGAACTGTTATTTCAGACCATGTTAACAAGTGGAGGGATGGAGCCACATCTATGCATCTCCAGATTTTCTAAAGCTTGTCAAACAATTTGGTTTCCAGTTTGTTTGTTCACACTAAGGTTTCTCAGTTTTCTGCAGATTAAATTGTAGGTGGCACAAGGAAGGAGTTTCCAAATTCCAGATACCGTGTATTTAAAGCAGTGCAAAAAATGGTAACTTGACCTTTTCTAAGTAGAGAAAACTTAAATTTTCAGAATAAATGCAGAAAAGCCAGCATTGCTTCTCTTGTAATTCTCACAGGAAACGGTGAAATCCTTGAACTGTGCTGCATTACTTCTCAATTCAACATTTTATTTTAAAAGTTTAACTAGGGTTCCAGACTGTACTAAACTGTATTTATCCTTCTAACATGACTCAACCCAAAAGGTCAACCTACTGACTTTATTAAGATTATGAGCAGATTTTATACTCCGGACTACAGTGAGAATTAGAGCTGCTTCTTACTCTTGGCATTAAAGATCTTTAATGCTTGCCCAGTAAATAAAAGAAATGAGCTTATTAATGCACCTGGAACAGCACCTATTTCTCACTGCACCTGTAGAGAAGCACAAGAATAAGATGTTTCCCCTTTAGGTTCTTGGATCCTTGGCTTAATCTCAGTTTTAAACCAACCACTGATGTTAGTTTTTTACTTAGCATTTTATAAAGCTGGTATTTTTAAAAGAAATCTTTAATACTATATTTTTGTCATAACAGGAACCAGATTTTCTTACAGGGGAGAATCTATTTTATACTCTATTTGCATTCTGTAGTTTGCATAAAAATCAGAGAGAATAAATGCATTTGAATCTATTTGTTTGGTGCATGTTGAATAAAGAAAGATTTGTTATTGTTTTGGTATTAACTCATATATAAGTACATAACAACTGCTCACTGCCGGGTATATTTTTCTTGTTAAAGAAAACAAAAACCCTTTAAAGGTTACAATTTATTCCTGATCAGTTTTTATGTTATTTCCAGCACTAACTTCTGCATAACCTCACTTTTTTCCTTGCTTTTTTCACCTTGCTATTCAAATAAGACTGAAAACATCACTCAAATTACTCTGTTACAGGAAAGTTACATTTAATTACCATTAACTTGAGCTTGTCTTGACTGAAGCCATTTAGAAAACTTGTGAAGTCAGGAAAAACAGAATTAAAAAGTGAACCATTTACTTGAATACCCTTAAAGGTACAGCACCAAGGGCAGAATCCAATATTCAAAATAAAAATCTAATGAGATGGAAGAGCCAAGCTCAGAAATATCATTACATCTTATGGGGCACAACAAACTGTCAGTGCTTGAAGTCATTCCTGCATTGCTGATCTTTTGTCTACCACATAGTGGTAACAACTGGAATAACTCTGGAGGTTGGTCAGAAACAGAGATCAGGGAATAATTTCTCTTCTTTCTCTCTTTCTCTTGATTTTTCTATTCAAACCCAGTAATATTAACAAATATGCTTTATTAAAAAAACAAAGAAGAAAAAGAGAATTTGATCAACTGGTTCTGATTTACACTTCATACATGAAAGAGGTCATTCTCAGTTAGTGAGGAGAAAAAAGTGAGTACCTCATATCCAGGAATGCCATCCTCCGATCCACTCTTGGGGTGGAACTCCTGCTCCAGGCCAGGGCCTCTGCCCTGCTTGCCACAGATCTGAGTCTGCAGGGACACAGAAGGTGACAAATGACAATCAACAGACACTTTTTAAGAGCCCAAGAACCCAGGGCAAAGTACCAGAAGGAACCTCTCAGGTCCTTCAAGTTCTGAGGGAATTCCTCCTCCCCTTTCCCATCAAAGCTCTCAGGAAAGACAATGATTTACATTTACTGTTCTACTTACGGCCTACCTACTTCCTAAAATAAAAAGAAATAGGTCACTTGGATTAACATGTTTAAATTTGCATTTAGCTGCTATTCACATCCATCTTACTCAGCACTTGAGGATACTTAGTTCCAGTAAACTGTGAGAGATGGAAACCAGGACAGGGATTACCTTTGTTTCTACTAAGGCAGCTCAAGGGTGTTCTCACAGACAGCTGCAAATGGAGTTAGGCTGGAAGAGAACAACTGGAGAAGTTCATTAGTCTGGAAGAGAACAACTGGAGAAGTTCATTAGAAGAGAACAACTGGAGAAGTTCATTAGTCTGGAACAGAACAACCGGAGAAGTTCTTTAATCTAGAATAGAGAACAACTGGAGAAGTTCATTAGTCTGGAAGAGAACAAGTGCAGTTCTTTAGTCTAGAAGAGAACAACTGGAGAAGTTCTTTAGTCTGGAAGAGAACAACTGGAGAAGTTCTTTAGTCTGGAAGAGAACAACTGGAGAAGTTCACAATGGGAACGGCACCCAAGGATCTGCAGGAAAAACGTGCAAGTCTTTTGCCTTGTTCTTAATAACTTCTCCTTTGGAGAAAGGATCTCCCTTTAAACTGGGAATATGAAACAGCAATGATCCTGCTGGAGAGACAGAATTAAAATAAACCAACCAAACCCCAAACATCTGCCCTAAAACCACAACAGCCTCCCTCAATGATGCAGTTTTTGATTAACACTGAGAGCAGGTTGGGAGTTAACACTAAAAAGAGAACAGACCCAAAATAAACTTCAGCTGTACACTCAGAGTGGACTCAAATATTAGATGTTCTCCAGCGGTTCAGCTTTGAAACATCAAGACCAAAAAAAAGGGATATTCAAAAGAACAATTGACTCGTTGATTTTTATCTTTTATTATGAGCTAATACCAGGATGACATTCAAATGTCAGATGGCACAATTAAGACAGTCTTGGTAGGAATTATTCCAGCATTCCCAAAATTACAATTTAGTACACGAATGGCGTCAAATGTATGCATCACTCCCACAGAGAAAAATTATGGAATTCTGAATATCTTATACCAGAATAGTTTCTGCATCAAATGGGAAAAAGAAAAACTGCTGGTAACACAGCTGACCTAGAAACCTTTTCTGATAATGACCTGCAGAACAAAATATTTCCCTATTTAACATCTAGTAAAAAAAAATATGACTTTTGTTCAAGTTTAAGATTTAATACTTTTATATGGTTAGCCACAACAGGTATTAACCTCAGTTTTACTATATTTTTGTAATGCTACAAAAATCCTATAAAATCAAATTATAGTGAATTTTTCAGTGATTATAATTAAAAAAGCGCAGCTTGTACAAAATAAAAAAAATAAGATTCTATACTCTAATGAAAAATTTAAGACATTTTTAAATGAACAAAAGAAAGCACTTGTTAAGCTCTCCAATATTCAATGCATTCTGCACTTATCTGAAATAGCCAGACAGGAGCTAGAACTCCACTCCCCTTAGTTCACAACTAATAATTTTGACACTATTATATATATATATAGAGGATCTATGTCTGATATTTTTACAAATAAATACAGGATAAACCATATTGCATAGTGTGTGCTTGCTGTCTGAGTCACACTCCAAAAGTTTCACAGTTATGGTAGGGAATTCAACTTAGAATCTACGGGGTGAAACATTGACAGTACATGGAATTTCCTTGGAAAACCGATGGGTTGGATTTGTAATTGATCAGTGAACTCAGACAAACAACTCTTGCCATTCTTGCCAGCCATTAAACCAATTCCAGCTCTATCCAGCCAAGCAAAAAGCAACTGTTAGCTGTAACTAGGACCAAGAGAGATCTGCCTCTAAAAAGTTTTTTTTTTTTTTTCTTTTCACCAAGTTCCTTTATCTTCAGTGAATGTCAGGAAAGTCCAGGTGCTGTGTGTTTGCAGACAAGCCCAAAGCAAACACTCCTGAGCACCTGGATTTTGGTTCCACAAAATCACCCGCGGCCACGTCACCAACTGAACAATGGCAATCTTCCAGCATGTCACTGTAAGGTAACTTGATTTTCCTGCTAAAACTAGAAAAAAAATTAAATTTTCCAACAAAAGGCTTCTCAGGAAGAAAAAAAAATACTAATTTTTGCTCAATCATAACCTTTTTTTTTTTTTGTTGGTTCTTTGTTAGCATCAAGGTATCACTGAATCCTTCTGCCTTGCCAATTTTAGCAAAGAGCTCTGTGATCGGATTCAACGCTTAGAGAGAGTTTTATGGCTTGGATCCTATGGCTCAAAAAGATTCAGTATCCACAGAGTAAGCAGAATCTAGAATAAAAAAATCCCTACTGTTGTGAAACACCAGAAGTAGACTTTGCACAGTTTGACTAAAGATAATGCAACGTGTGGCAGGCAAAAAGTGACAGGACTTGTATGCAGCTGCATGATCATCTCCACACACACGCACACACCACCCACACTCTAACTCTAGGGTAAAGCTCTGCAGATATTAACCCTTTCACCAGCTATGTTCATGGAAATGCTTTCTCTTTAAGGCAGGAAGTATTTAAAGTAAGGTAAAGTTTACCTTTATTTTATTCTTTGTACCTGTAAGTCAGTTGTACAGATCGTGACAATTTTAAAAACATAAATAGTGTCCTTAGAACATGTTTGCTAAATTAAAGTTTGCTAAAGTTCTGACCCACTGTGGAAGACATTCACTGAAAGGCCATTGAACACTTTTCTCATACAATCAGCAAATTTATTGCCCCAGCATAGAAAAAAATGTTGATAAATTTAGAAATGTATAATGGCAGGGAACTACCATAAGCAAAATTTTATTAATAATAATAATAATAATAATAAAAAACTCAAATTCTTACCCACTGGTTACAAAAATATTTATTTCCTTATACTCTGGAGGATTTGTCTGTGTTTCCTGTGGTACTTGCTATAGATTTCTACTGACCTCGTGTTCTGCTGCGCTGTTGATCTCTGTGGGTAAGAATCTGAGCTGCTCAGCTGTGCCCAGCCGAGGACCAGCGTGTACAAAAGTGATGTTTCCCAGTGAAATGTCTGCTGAGGACAGGGATGAAATAAGCAGGACGTGTGTGAGCCCATGGCTTCCAGTTAAGCCTAGAACATAGCAGCACTGCTGTTTGATTAGATCCATTTGTCTTTGCGGGAACGGGGATTTCAGCTGGGGACGCAAGGGAAACAGTACTCTCCCACCCCACACTGCCAGGCTGGTCAGGGTGTGATTCACTTATTGATTGGCTGGTTCATGAGGAGGAGAATCAGAACTAGAGCCTTGTACTTCCTTCACAGCAACCAATTAAGTTTGCCTTTTTAATTTTGGGATACTTTCCATAATGAGCTGAATCAAAAAATCTATTTGAAAAATATATATTTTTATATATATATATAAAAAAACCTCATTATGTTTTGAACGTGAAACACCAATTAAGTTTAGCTTTCCTCTTTGATTCCACCCCATTGTAGGAAACCGCTTAACGAAGCTTGCATGCTAATTACCCCTCAGCTGCAAGCCTGTAGGCATTCCAAACTCTGCCTAGTGAAAGGGCCAACCCTCCTCGACACATTCACGACTACACCAGTGATTCTGAAGCAACATCCTGCCCCTTAATACTGTCAGTTTCGAGCTGTCGAGCTGAAAGATCCTTGATAAGGTGAGAAGATGTCACTGGAATCAGTAAGATGATGTGCCTAGAGTTCTGCAATACCATTTGCTAAAGTGTTTTTTTTTTATGCACCATTGATTGACAGGAAAAAAAATCCGTTTTTCTTTGCTTTCCGAGTCTCTCTGTGCAATGACCGACTCTTTGATACTGTCACTTTTTAAAAGTAAACCAAACAAGCCCTCAAATTTCAACTTCAAGGGGGCTCATGTCCGTTCTTGGTTTTCCACCTTCCCAGGCTTAAAAAAATGGTGTTGTCATAGATTCATGCGCAAGTGCTCCGGTCGTTTGGAAATCATGGGAAAAGCCTGTTTTTTGTAGGGCCCAGAGTTTGGTTGCCGGATCGGAAGTGGTGCTGAAGCCTCTCCACAGACTGTCACATCCATTTGTTCTATTCCACTGGTCTCCATCGGGTATTCCACAGGTGTCTGAGTGTTTGATGTGCCGGCAGAAGCACCTCTTCCCCAGAATTCCCCAGGGGAAAACTTTACAGGGCTTTAAAACAAGAAATAGAAAAATCAGGGATGGAGACATGAACAGCACCAAGGTATATCCCTTAATCTGCACAAAACTGGACCCTATCGAGAAACAATTAATTCTTCCTTCCACTTCCAGGAGTTTGAGAAATTTCCATGTCTGGCTTCTGCCACATTCTCTTGTAAAATTCTCTCATTTCTGGATGATTGCAGAAGGGTTTTTCTGCACCAACACAATTCTTTAGTGGCACAAAGTGCTTGGGATGTTCTGAAACTGTTTAAGTGCATCAAAGTCACCACTCTGAGGCTGTACCAGCTCTGAAAAGCAACAAACTAGAACTTCTTGTGCTGCCCAACACCATGCATTTAACAATGTGATTTATGGAACAGGATCACTTCTAATGGAAGTGCTGGGCTCACTGAGAGGCTGCATTTTTTATTTCTAGCACTTCAACTGCTTGTGAAAAAGAGTATTACAAAAGGAAAAAAAGAGAAAGAAAAGGTACCTGACTGGTGTCCTAGGGCTACCTATGAATCTGCGAGGTGATCGAATTTTTGGTTCAAAAGAAAATTTCTCTTTTACGCTTTCAAGTACAGATGGAGCCACATACGTAAAACCCTGCAAAACAGGAAAAAGGCACTGCAGCTCACAGGCAAGGTTTGCATTTAGGATCACTTGTATAGTTATGAAAATTTGATTATTATAGGAAAATTATAAAAAGAAGAGTAAATGCAGACAGATGAACTTCTACTCATTCCTTGAAGCAAACAGTGGGACTTTAGGGAGTGGCTACACCCCAGCAATTTCTCCTCAGATCGCAAATTCCCACAGGCACACTCAATTTAATTAATTTTGCTCTATAGACTGGCCATTGTTGTCTCTCCATGACTGTGAAAGCAATGCCACGTCCAGAGCTCACAATGCAACTGTGAATCAGAATGCTGACATTCCAGAAAGGCAGCGCTGTTTGTTGGCTGCTGCATAAAGAAAACGTCAGCAAGAACCAAAATATTTTCAAAGCCTTTAAACATTTCAGACCTCTAACAGAATTTGCGTTTAGTTGTGAGAGTTTGCTTCAAGTATGAGGTGCTAGGGTTCAACAAAATGAATTTAGCTGAAATGCCCCCATTTTCCAGTAGCAAATCACAGCCATTCCCAACTTGTCCCTGGCTCACTCACCAGAAAGACCTGGTTGGCACTTTCACTGAGAGTTGAGTCATCTGGGCTATCAACAGGTGTCTGACGTGTAAACTTTGAATCAAACTGGCTCACATCCTCTTCAGATTGCTTTGCAAAAACAAAATGATTAAGGGTTTATATTACAGATATCAAGCAAATGCCTTAGCGGTGAGCAGTGCAGCCTCTGGGTGGAGTTCATTCCATAGGTTTTTGGCAGAGCTCTGCTGGAGTAAAACCCTGGAGTGGTGTCGGAATCCTGTCGCTGCCAGTGGGAGGTCACTATGGGCACTGACACTGAGAAATAAAGGCAAGGGGGAGGGGCAAAAATTATGGATCAAAAAGGAACACAAATTAAAAAGATGCCTTTAAAAAAAATATTCTCAAATTACAAACAAAAGCTTTTAGAAATACAATGCCAGTTTCTTGCAAGTTTAGCCCTTGTCACAACCAGTATAGAAAAGTTGCAACTATTTAGTTTTTGAAAGCCTCTCGGGATAGTTTTGCCCCATTTTTGCAGATAGAGAAGTGTTTATAGAGGGACAGAGGACAACTCTGGAATAAGTGACTATGAAGAATATTGTTTAATTTGGTCAAAGAACAACAGTAATTCCAAGATCCCTTCTCTCACTCCCATGTGTAACTGGAAAGGCAGAAGGTATTCATTTGTGCAGGCCTTCATGCAGCCATGGAAGCACAAGCTGAAAAACCATCTGGTTTATACAAGAAACTTTCATAAAATTGCTAATAACTGAAAAACCCCAAACCATCTCTAGATAAATCATTTGGAAGTATCAGTCTTGAGTCCTTCTGAATTTCATTCCAAAGGGTGAGAGGGAAAAGGTCTGGAGTCCCCATGCTGTAGAATCCTTGACATTAGTGATGTTTAAGCCAGTTTAAAGTGAGAATTTTGGTAGCTGGAAATTACAGAGGTGGCAATACCCACTGCTGCTGTGGCTAATTGTACCCAGAGGGAAAAACAGAAAAACCATCAAAATATAACACGGGATAATAAAAACTTGTTGATCGTATCACTGGTTTGAGGTCAACTAACTACTGCTTATAATGCACAAGATGCATTGTAAATATTAATAAGCAAACACAGAAAATGCTTAATTAGGTGATTTCCTTTACTTTTGCTTAGCAACTCTCTGTAATTTTAGTTGAAACTAAGTACTGATTTACTGTATAGGGTTTAGAAGCTGATCTCAGAGTGAACTGCACTTGCAGATCTGTTTAACCCACGGGTCAGAAGCAGGAGGAATTCAAACTGAAGCCGATCAGGTGCTAGATCAGATCTGCCATCTTTAGCTGACAAGAGCAAACCTGTCCCCTGAGCTGATATAAGTACCAGGAATCAGTGGCGCTCCAGTTTGTAAAGTGAATATTTCTGGGTTTATTAAGCCTTTCCTAAAGGCACACGGAATATCTATGTCCCAGGACTCCCAGTACATACCAATAAGGGTTTAAAGGGAGGTTCCACCTTGCGTGCCAGCAGCTCGTCCCAGTTGATGTGTCTGAAGAACGCGTGAGCCTGCAGAGTGACAACACACAGGGTCAGCACCTGCCTCCAGGCCACAAACCCCAGGGTTTAACTATTAGCATCTTCTATCCAGACTCTGTTTCTGATGTCTGTCTTGCCAAAAATCACATTTGGGTCTGGTGTAAAATATTCTGCAGCACTACATCGGAGCAGCTGAAGAGCTGAGAATTGAGATCACACCTCCAAGTCAGAGAACACGTCCCCATTTCCTCGGAAGTGTTAGAAAAAGCCAGTTTACATGCAAAATACCTCTGTGCTTTCCAACTTTAAAAGTTAAATCATGACAAAACACTGCATTAATGACAACTGTGATCTACAGAGAGCTCTCAATACTTTGTCAGTCTCACCACAAAAACAAAGTCAAGCTGGAAGCAACAGGGACTCAGCCTCTGCCTTAGTGTTTAACTATGCCACACTTGTCCCTTTAGAGAGCTGCACTAATGCAAGGCCTGGCAGGCTTTTCATCAGACTTTTAAGGGTATCCTCACTCTTCTAGGGATGCACAATTAGCATTGTGCAACTACTAGAAAGAGCTAAAGAATGGAAGTTATTTTCCAAATCTCAAATTATCAAACAGGTAGACAGCTGCTTTTGTTAAGCTTTAAAGCCTTCAGGTTTTGATGAGCTGTCACATGTGGCTGCCTTTCTGCTCATTACCCTTCAAGACAGACACTCTCCTTCCCTGAGGTACCTTCAAAGCTGTTTTATTTTCAATGAGTGAATTTAAGAATTCTCAAGTTAAGTTCAAGTTACCTGAACTTCTCCAGCATCTCCAGGACCAGCTCCTAGACGTGAGGCAGCATTTCTTTTTAGCAGCTTGGTGAGAAATAACATCCAAAAAAGCAGAATTAGTTATGCTGTTATGACTAGACTAGTTCTGCCATGAATCATCACTTCAATGAGTACCATGCAGAATGAATAAGAACGATCAGAAAAATCTGCATTCACTTGAAAACAATTGTATTTTCAAGGGAAATCAGTTTCTGTACCACTCAACAAAAAAGTGACTTAGTAATAAACCAAGCTTGGACTGAACAGCCACAGTGGTATCATTATATTTCTATTTTCTAGAAACAGAGTACTGACATTCATTAAAATTCTACCTTTTTAAGCAGATCTCTGGCTTCTTGTGTGAGGTAGGGAGGCAAGTTGAGTTTACACTTGAGAATCTTGTCAATTGTTTTCTTTCTGTTCTCCCCAGTGAAAGGAGGCTGGAGAGCACCATTGAAAGAGGAGGAAAAACAGGACTTGTTCAGATCTCTTATTTGTGTGCACAGAACTCACTTCAGTCATTTACAAAGCAGGTAAAACTACTGCAAATTGGATAAAAGCAGCTCATGTGTGTATGCACCACAAGCTGAGCTGGATTTTGGTTATTTCTCACTTGCAGTGTGTATATAGACAATGATATGTATTTATACAGCTGAGGGAGGGTTCAGGGAAACACAAAAGCTACAAAGGGAAATACATGCAGTTATAACTGTGCACCTACTGCTCCAGTCAGCATGTCATACATTAATGCCCCCAAACTCCACCAGTCCACAGCACGGTTATGCCCACTCCTCATCAAGATTTCAGGGGCCCTATAAGCAGAAAAATCAAAAATATGGAAGTTTTTTTAACAAGTTTAATAACAATTCTGACGACTAGTTTTTAAACAAAACCCCATGTACAAGTAAAGTTTTCCTCAGTGACTGAACACGTGAAGCATTAGTTAAAAAAGGCAAAATGCAGCCATTACCCCCAGAGCAGAGTAATACTTTTGTATTTCATCATGCAGCTCACATGTATTCAATTGTTCCACAGAATGTGTGTGTGACTGTTCCATCGTGAATGGATTCTTTACATAATCCGAAGTCAGTCAGTTTTACATGACCTGAAATTAAATATATCAAATTTAAGACTTGTCAGAATTTTGCCATTTGTAGAAGTAACAATGAAAAAAAATAGGAATTTTTAACATGGCTATGTAATAATTCTGAACGACTTCCAGATATCTTCAATGGTCTGACAAAGAAATACAGAAATACATAGAACAAAATGAGGGAATCACACAGAGAAAACCCAAGTGTTGCCACTAGACAAACTACTGAAACTTATTCAAATACAGACAAATGTATTTAAACAAAAAGACTGTAGAACATCATTCAGCTAAGAAAGTAGGTTACTGAATTTTGCTGCTTGCTTCAAAATTCACAGAACGATCTTCAACAAACTGTAAAGTGCCCTGAATAATTCAGTACAAAGACTCAGACTAAGTAAATAAGTTGTTTAAGAAAACATGAAAATTCTGGGTGGTACAGATTGCCAGACTAATCAGTGTCACACGGGCACTGTAACAGTGAAATCAGGGACTGAAAGTGCTGTCAGTGTGAAGTGTCAGCTGCTGCCTAAGTCATTTCAGCCCCAGATGATTTGGCATCCTACCCAAACAGTCACCCCTACTGACTAAAATGGCACAGATTCTGCTTTACAGTGATCCAGCAGAAGAGAAAAAAAATCCAGAGGTGCAGAAATAGCAAGTCAGCCACTCCAAACATGCCTGGGTCCAAGGAGCCACCTCACTGTGGCCTATTAAAGCAAGGAAGCTGTGTTTGAGGGCAATCAGCTCTGCCAGCTCTTCACTTATCCCAGGAGTGCTAACAACCCTGCCACTGCTCGAAGGAGATTCACCTAAAACTGAGGTGTTGTGACCTTTTGGAGAATTGTTTTCAAAGGCCTGGCAGCCTGACTCATTACTAGAGTTCTACCTTGATGATTAAGCATGATATTTTCTGGCTTCAGATCCCGGTAGATGATTCCTTTTTGATGCAAGTGCCCCAGTGCCATTGAGATTTCTGCCAAGTAAAAGCTGAAAGGGAACATAAACCACAAAATCAGACATATTCAACCATGCAGAGCATCTTCAGCAAGTCTTTCAGTCTTTTCTCCAACCCCCAAACCTTGACCACAGCCCTGGGAGCAGAGCCTCAGTGAGCAGCCAGCACAGGACCCTGTGCAGTGAGATTGGAGTTCAGCAGCACAGAGT
Source organism: Origma solitaria (assembly GCA_013397895.1). Lineage (NCBI taxonomy): Eukaryota > Metazoa > Chordata > Aves > Passeriformes > Acanthizidae > Origma > Origma solitaria. The sequence continues at coordinate 369,528 of VZRL01001286.1, read as the reverse complement.
GGTGAGTGCAGCACGTGGACATCCTCCCCAAACCCTCTGAACTGCTCTTTTCACTACTCTATAAATGAATGAGTAGTTATATATAGTTTAGGCACTTGGAAAAAACCCCAAACTATTAATTTACAAAAATAGCTTCACTTACCAAGCTGTGTCTTCCATAAATATCCCTTCTCTCTCTAACTGCATAAATAGTTCTCCTCCTGTCATGAGAAAAAATAGATCACACTCAATTAAAGTATCATTTTCAGTCCATCAAAGGTCTGTTTTCTAGGAAAACTATAAGCAACAGGTATTTTTTCCAACAGGCTGCCTCACAAATAAACAACTAAGCCTCTATTCTGTTACCCTCAGGATTCCAGCAACTTAAAGAAATCAGCATTTAAAATACAAAAGCATTTCTGTCCCTGATTTTTGTTGTTATAGTTGAGAAAACTAATTCTAATCTGTGTTTGTTTTCCTAACCATGAAATAAAGGCACCACTTTCTGCCATCACAAAGAACCTACAAGGACTAAACCCTCGCGTAACTCTGTAGGACTGCACAGAACCTAAGGGTAACACACAAAAATGACAAATCTAGTGGAAAGAAAAGTATTAAAATCCCTCCTCTCCTATACGGTCATGAAAAACAGTTATTTTACATTTCATTCCTGTTTACTGTATCAAATTATAAAGTTTATTTCTCTTGTTCTATGCAATTTTAATATGAACCTATTTCACATTTTAAGCCACCAACCATCACTAATTGGCCTTTTATTTGTAGGATATGAACCCCAAATTCCTGATCGTGTAATACCCCAAGAAGCAGCTAACAGAATGTCATATACTGACCACTGAGATACTCAAGGATGAGGTAGAGTTTTCCACCAGTCTGAAAGGCATAAATTAAGTCTACAATGAAGGGATGTTTCACTTCCTCCAGTATATTCCGCTCTGCTTTCGTGTGAGCTGTATCCTTGGCATTCCTTACAATCATTGCCTGCAAAAGGCAGGGAGATTTAAAACAAGAGTTTTAAAAGTTTTTAAATTTTTAAAAAGTTCAGTTCTGAGTTTATTAAATCACAACACTACATATGAGGTAGCAACAACATTAGAAATTTAAATTTCACCACAGTATATATACGAGAGGCTTCTTGCAGAAGTTTAAATCTTCATTTCATAGAATCACACAATAATTTAAACGAGCAGCTAAAAACTACCCAGACAGAAAAATTTAATTCTAATTCCAGCTATACCTAGGCAATAACTGCATTTACACAAAAACTTATTTTTAGGTATATTAAATTGTTAGATAATTGTAAAAGGTAAATGAAGGGATAGATTTATTTTTTTAGATTCAGAGAGTAGTGAAATTCAGGTTACCTTTTTAAGAACTTTCATGGCAAATATTTTCCCGGTGTTTGCTCCGGTTACTTTTCGTACTTGAAACACCTAAACAACACCAAGACAATGACAATCACATATTTCAGCTGCACTGAGTGCCACAAGTTAAAAAGCAAAGTTGTGCAAGAGGGAGAGATCATCCACAAACTACAAGGCAAGAGGCAGAGATTGGATGCAGAAGGAGTTTGGGACATTTCCCGGTGCCTCCAGCGGGTGAGGCTCTGCAGGGAGCTCAGCCCCACACCACCAACCGTGGCACTGGGGGTACCCTCTGGCAGAATGAGTTTTTCAGAGATGGGAAGGGGAGATCAGAGCAAAGCCTGGGAGCACTCAGGGGGTAAAGGACTGAGTCCTGTGGAAGGAGGAGCTGCTGACCTTGCCGTAGCCGCCTTTGCCGAGCACGCGTAGCAGCTCGAAGCACTCGGGGCGGATCTTCTCGGGGCCTCTGTTCACGCTGGTCTCTGAGATCTCAAATTTTTCACAATGTTCCATTCCACTGCAGAAAAGCAGAACAAGGGTGTGAGCCTAGCTGGTACTGAGAACTGAGCAAACGAAAGCAATGACTCCCTGGGAAGTGTCTGCGTGACCTAACAGGGACAGCCTGGGAGATCTGGAGAGCTCCACCAGGATTGGTATTTACTCTGTGCAAAGCTGCAACTTGCACAAGAAAGGTTACCTGCAAATTTGGGGGATTTATGGTATCAAAGTTTCCTTCAAACCCCTTCATTTTAACACATAATACATCTCTGCATTACACCAGAATTAAGTTTAGAGGATGAATGCCTCAAACTGATTCAGATATTTCTTTGTATCATTATATCCATATTACAAGTATTGCTCAAACACAGGAGATTTGTCAGAAGAAGCAAGGATCAAAAGACAAACAGCAGCTTTCACCAGAATTTTTTTTATTCTTATTTTATTTCAAGATACAATTGACAAATTTTAATGTGAGGAAATAGTGAAACATCTAGAAATGACTCAAAATTGAACCAGAAGAACAAGATTTTCTATTTACCTTAACAATGTAACAAAATTAGAAGTTATATGTGGTTGGCAAAAATGATACAGAGTATTTTCTAGCAGCAACTTACAGGTCATATTGGCCAACTCCTCCATGGTCCATACTCTCACTTAATTGACCCTGGGGATGAGAAGGGTAGAAGAAAGATTAATTAGAAAAAGAAAGCATTAAAAATAAATGCACTGATACAACTTTTGAAGTTTGAAAAAATAAAATCTTTATACAATTATAATTTACATTATATAATTAAACAGGTCAGGAATAATAAATTATCAGCAGAAGATAAAAAAAGTCTACAAAATTCCATGCAAGATTTGCAGTATTGCCACGTATCTGAAACGTAACAGGGAACCACTGTCTTACCTGGCTGCATTGTTATTCAATCACTTAAATATCAGAGGTACAACTTCACACCCCCAGGTGAACTTGAAAAATGTTAAGGTACTGTAGTTTTCTTTAAAATTGCTCTTACACAGAGATTTTCAAGTCCTATTGCAGTACTATGCAAATTAGACCAATAATAAAGATTATGTGAATAGACGAACTGGGACTCATCTTCACTAGAAACAAATAATCTACTGAGGTTTTATTATTTCATGTTGGTAAATAAAATCCCAAAAGTAATGAAAGAATTCAGCTCTGCTCTGATGTTAAACACCTTTCCTCGCCAATAATCGTTCCATACATTAATGCACGCACACAGTACTGAAGAAGTTCCTACACGTCAGCAGCACAACCAGACACCATTAAGGAATGTGATTTAATTCTGAAGAGATATTTTCCTCAAAGAATTTTCAACCTGATCCCTTCTGCAAGATAATACCTCCCTCTAACTGTGGCTCCACATGGCAAAAGAAGTGCAAAGCAAGCGGACAGCTGGAATGAATGCAAATAGAATGTAATGGGCGAGCTTCTAGTGAGCTTCAGACTGTACCCTCACGTTTTTATTTTTAAAACATGGACACAAAATAACTCCTGTGAGTTAGTGGTGAACAGCCTGGGACCTACAGACTGAATAGAAAATATATGAGTGACCTGTGAAATTCAGAGAAGCCGAAGAAAAAGAAAAACCACCAAGATCTGCAGAAATCAGCCCAAGCCAAGGAGTGCATTTTAAAATATTATCCAAGTGAAAACACTAACCAAAGAAAACTTGAAACTTTCAACAGCTTCCAAACCATTAAAATGTTAAAGTTTACAGAAGCTGGGTTATTTTGGGTGATCTAAAGGGGAATTTAACTCCTGGTTCCACCTACTAACACCACAGGCAATTAGGGAGTCCAAAAGATCAGGTTTGTTTCCAGCTCAGAGGGTTGCCAGCTCATGTCCTCCCGCTGACATTTATTAGAGAAATCCAGCTTATTGACATGTTTCACAATAAAACCCACTAAAGCTGCCCTTGACCCCACTCTTAGATGCCAACAAATGAATTTTAAAAAATTAACAAACACAGAGAATAAACACCCCTCAGTTCCCAGAGCAACTCCTCCTGTTACCCAATGGTTCTGGCAAAGTTTTCGTGTGCTTCTCTTGCTCCTGTGAACTTTGGTTTCGTTCTCAGTATTAATTTAACCAAAATCCACTTCAGATACCATCCTGGTATTTTTCAGGGTTTCTTCTCCTTTTGCAACACCAAGAAAAGCACTGGGAGGCCACCAGCCCTTCAGTCCATACGTTGTTGCATTCATTACAAACACCTAAATTAAAGCTGAGGCTTTTTTCACCATAATAATTAGGGCAAATAACCACATGGCTTTTGAGGAAAGTCCATTTAAACAACCCTTCAGATCTTCCAGGATGGCTGTGCCTATTCAAACTCACAGCTGATGTGTCTGGGCTCCCTCTCAAGTTAGAGTTTTCGGGAGGTACCAGGGAGCAGCAGCAGAAATTTGACAACACAGTCCTGGCTGTCCCCCTTGCCCATCGTGGGTTAATGATGTCAACTGCTCTGGCTGCATCACCTCTCTGATCCTTGCAGGACACACACAATCCTATGGAGATAACTTCCACTGGAAAGGTTTTCCCCTTACACGTTCCTGATGTTCCCCTTCTTCCTTGCTCTTACATTTCCTGCTATTCAACTGTTTTAATCTCGAGTCTATTCTCACCCTGCTTTATCTATTTGCGAAAAGGCACCTGAACCAGCCAAGGTTGCCAACGTCCATAAAAATGTCAGTCGTGGCACTACGTTAAAATCCACAATGGCTTAATTGTTCCCTGCGACTAACTACAGGAGCACAAGAGAGAACAAACTCAACTTTCTTACCACCTCGCTCAGAACCTGTTCTTGGCAGCATCAGCAGGGTGATGCAAGCGACATTTTCTAAAGCCAAAGGTTTTATTGATTATTGAGGTGACAGACAGAGCTTTTCTTGCAGGTGGAGAAGCTTTCAAGCCTTCAGCTGTCCAACAGCTGTTTCTACAAGTTACAAGGAGTGTGGGTAACAGAATATCTGCTTATCTTCCCAAGGGAAGTACCTGGAGGGAATCTACAGGAAACATGGAAGGGACTTTTTATATGGAGGTTTAGATGAGATATTAGGGAGAAATTCTTCCCTGTGAGGGTGGGGAGGCCCGGGCACAGGCTGCCCAGAGATGCTGTGGCTGCCCCATCCCTGGAAGCATTCAAGGACAGGGCTTGGAGCAACCTGGGACAGTGGAAGGTGTCCCTGCCCACGGCCTGAGATGATCTTTAACGTCCATTCCAACCCAAATCGTTCTGTGATTCCATGATCTCAAGACTCCAAGAACGCCGTTAGTATTTAAAAAGCAAAAAATAAATGCAGTGGCAGTTTGAGCAACAGCAAACGTTTAATATACAAAACAAAACAAAAAAACCAGAAGATCTAGAAAAATACAAACAGAAATGTTGCGATAAAATTCCCCTAAAGCCTTGAAAGAATCCACATGAACATCACGAACTGCTAACTACACATTATCAGGTGCAGCGCTCACGAAAGCACGAGATACAAACAGCCGCTGACCCGCCTAACGCAGCATTTTAAACCTCTGCTTTTAATTTTGGCGCGAGAGCAGCGACTTTACACGGCTCCAGAAAGATCGGCATTTCTGCACTGACGTTCGGACATGTGACAATAAATAAATAATAAAAAAAACCCGCTGCGGCGCTTGTGCCGGGATCCCAATGCCGAACTTCCGCGGGGAAGAGCTCCGGCGCGCCCGGCGCTGCCCGCACCCCAAGCCGCTCCAGGCGCCGGGGCAGCGCGGGCGGCTCGAGCTCTCCCCGGGCAAAGCGGCGGCCTGGCCGCGCTCCCGCCGCC
>VZRL01001286.1:253640-363234 GCA_013397895.1 Origma solitaria | reverse complement strand
TGTCGAGGAACAGGCTCGGAGGGGAGGCTCGGGGCCGCCCCCGGGAGCATGGCGGTGTTCCCTGAGGGGAGTCCTGTGGGCTCGAGGGCTCCCCACGCAGAGAATCGGGCATGGGAGATTCTGCATCGCACGCGCGACTCGGACATGACCCTTTCCTGAGTATAATTCACATGTTTATTTATTTTCTGCGGGAGGAGTGACTCGGTCTCGTAGCGACACCGGGGTTGGCCCGAGGCGGGCTGGCGGCAGCGCTGAAATCAGGCCCGGGAATGGAATAAAGCTCGTACCTGCCTGCAGAACGCCTCCCAGGCACTGGCAGCGGTCTAAGGAATGTTAGTACAGGAGTGCTGCGGCACAGCTGGGATGGGAGTGAGGAAGAGCAGCTCAGAATAACCAAGAGAGTTTAAAAAAAAAAAAAAAATTACCTTGTTTCTGTGAAAGAATAGAAAAGTGAGAAAGCACAGCTGCTGTAAAATGCTGAGTAGGGGGAAATGTCAAAACATACCAGGATGTAGTCAAACATTTTGTTCCGTGTGGTGGAAGCAAGCAGAAATCTCCAGGGAATCCTTTTGTCACCTCAGCAGGCTTTGGCATCAGGCGTGGTGCAGTTCACAGCTGGAAATCAGCAACATTTTTGAAGTGTCTTAAGATTTCCAAAGCCATATGGTACTTTGTTATTGTGCTTTTGCATCCTAGCCCCCTAAGTTTTAATTACTTCTTTCCATCCTGATTTACTAAGCAAAAGTAAGAAAACAAATAATTTTCTTTTTCAGGCTTAAATACCAAGTGAATAAGGATGTCAATTGTCACAGTGCAGCTTGGGCAGTGTGGGAACCAGATTGGGCATGAGGTGTTCAGTGCTCTCTGCAGTGACATCTGTGGCACCCACGGGTTGTGTTCCAAGAAGGAGAACGAATCCTACCGTGATTCCTGCAAAGAAAGGTTCTTCTGTGAGGAGGAGTCTGGAGGTACAGCTTTAAAGGGCTTCTTTTCCTACTCTGGGTCTGGTTTCAGGACACAGCGACATCAAGTGCTTGCTTTCTTGAAGGTCTGGGGACTCTCGAGTTCAGATTTGTCTTTGGCACAATTAAATGGTTTAGCAGAAATCAGGGCATGGCCAAATCCTTTCTGTGCCTACCCATGCTGTCCCATTAATAATTCAGCTAATGTGGGTGGGGGGAATAACCTTGGGATGTTGTATCCACCCAAGTCCATCCATCTTACCTAAATAATTGGCACATTTTTCCCAATTTTGCTTCCCGTCCTATGCAGTACCCATCGCCCGGGCCGTGCTTGTTGACATGGAGCCCAAAGTGATCAGCCAGACCTTGTCCATGGCTGCCAGGTCTGGCCACTGGAAATACAGCAGCCACTCACACTTCTGTCAGAAGCAAGGATCTGGGAACAACTGGGCCAACGGGTAGGAACAGCTTCAAGCTTCACCGAGGGAGCTGTGGAGGCTGATGAGCTCTTCAGACTCCCTGGGAGTGGTAATACAGCAGCTGTGAGAGTTAAAGGAAAATTTGCTTTATGAATAGCTTCACCTTTCTGCTGTTATTTTGACGTAACCGGCCCTGTCTTGCTGTTTTGTCTGTCACCCCACAGTTACTCTGTTCATGGGCCCAGACACAAAGAAGCAATCATGAATCTGGTGCAGAAAGAAGCAGAGAAGTGTGACCGACTCGGGGGATTTTTCACAATAATGAGCATGGCTGGGGGCACAGGATCAGGCCTGGGAGCATTTGTGACCCAGTGTTTGAGAGATGCTTTTCCAACCTCATTCATTCTAAACCACGTTATCTGGCCCTATGGCACTGGGGAGGTGAATGTCGTATTCCCTTTTTAATATCATTATAGTTTATAATTACGTAGAATTTCTAAGTCTGTAATCACTGTTTACTTTTAAACAAAATATCCACAGCAGAAATAAACTAGAAATTAGGTTCATTTTACTTTGGAAATGTTCATGTGATTCAGTAACACTGCTTAAAAAAATTTCATCAAAAAAACTGCTTGATAATTTAAGTGTTGAAGTGATGCAGATTCACGAGGAGCTCTGTTATCTAACTAGAAATTTCCTGATAAGATCTTACCTCAGCATTATAATCAGTTCCCAGGCAGATCTTGTTCCAGCATGTTTGTGTGGGGAGAGATGGATAACCTGATTTTCACAGGTCTTGCCCTCTTTCCATGGAAAAGCTCTGAGCTCCTGACCTCCTTCTGCACTCTGGCAAAGAAAACGAATCACTTCCTAAATCATAACTGAGGAAACAGCAGGAGCCAGAGGATTATAAACCAGAAAGAGATTAAGTTGTTCGACTCTTATTTGTGTGTGGTCTTTTGTTTGCTTCCAGGTCATTGTTCAAAACTACAACTCTGTTTTGACTCTGTCCCATCTGTACCAGTCATCAGATGCCCTTCTTGTCCACGAAAATGATGTCATGCACAAGATCTGTGCCCAGCTGATGAATATCAAACAGATCTCCTTCAGGGATGTGAATCAAGTCATTGCACACCAGCTGGGCAGCGTTTTCCAGCCCACTCACACTGCACGAGGGAGCTCAGGCTACAGCAGGAACCCGTTAGGTACTGAACCCGAGCGTCCACACACACCTTGCTGGAGTCGGTTCGTCTGTGAATTGAAATTTTTCAGTCTCCTTAATCAAGTGTTTGGGTACATCCCAAGTTTTAAGACAGGAAAAAACTAATTTAGATATTCACTCCCAATGTTGTAGCAGAGTCAAAAATAGATCCCCCAACTTCTGGTTTCATTCTTTACCAAAAGAACCCTGTTCCTCCTTTTTCGTGTGATCACAGACACCCTTGTACCTATTTACATTTCAGAGGAAATTTGTGCAGCACAGTAAGTTTGGACTGAGTTTCACATTTCACTTTGGGTTAGAAGTTTGTATAAAATGAAAAAAGCTGAGAGTTTTGAGTTTTGCTCAGGCAGAATAGGCGAGCAGACAATTTGATAGCAACAGCAGCAGATGACATTTATACCTTTAAGGAGTTGGAGAAAGTTGCCCATATTGCTTCTAAAATCAAACTTTCACATCTGTCTGGAGTGCAGAGTTCTTGAGATTTTGAGCCAGACTAAAATGAGAAAGTCTAAATTGTAGAGTAAAAGATACTAACAGTGTGTATAGAATGTGGTAATACACAGCATCTTGCATGACTTTGAAATTGCTAAATCTTTGAACATTCCTCATTCCTCTCCTGTTTTAGCTGCCCTATACAATATTTTTGTCAAACATGAGCAGCTTTGATTTCTCCTTTCAGGAGATTTAATGGAGACTTTGGTTCCACATCCCGAATTCAAGATGCTGGGCCTGCGGAACATCCCCCAGATGCCTGAGAGCTCCCTGGCTTACAGCACCTTCAGCTGGCCTGGCCTCGTCAAACACCTCAGGCAGATGCTCATTGCTAATGCCAAAATGGAGGAAGGTAAATAAGCACCATCCACTCACCTTCAGTCTCCATCACTCTTTAAACAATTATTTTTACCGATGGAATAAAGCTGAATGCTTTGTGGAGCTCCCAGTTCAGCAAGGAGCTGCTGCCCTCAGCAGGAATTTGCCCCCACACAACCAGCTGCTGCTTTGAACATTCCCTCAGCTGCCACAGCAGCTCCCACATTGCTCCTGCTCTGCTTCCAGACATCTCAGCTCATTATAACTATTGAAAATACACTAACCAAACCAACAGTTTGTGGCTGTGCACTTAATTCACATAATTCATTTGGAACATTCCTTGGATAGCGAGTTCTGCTTTTTTTTTTTACACCTTCTGCTAATAAAAATCAGGCTGAGCTCTCCCATATAATTTACACAGAGAATTCAGTTATAGCTCCCAGTAATGCAAGGAATGGGCTGGAGGCTTGCTAAGTATAGAAGCAGGTATCCATTTTCTCTGGCAGAGTGACCACCAGGCAAATCCTGCTGGATTAGCACTGGTTTTCTCTGGGAATTGTGTGATTGCTGCTTCTTCTATGTGCAGCAGCTACAAACTGCAGCCTGGGCTCAGTTTGGGACACAGAGATAGTTCCCATCTGCACAAAACATTAACTTTCTTTTTTATCTTTTTTCCCAAATCCCAAAGGTATTGATTGGCAAGTACGAGCACCACATGCGGGCTCCTCCATCCCCTCCACAAACAAACCTCTGCACTTCAACACTTCCCTTGCCAACCTGGTTATCCTGAGAGGAAAAGACGTGCACGGCGTAGATTTGAGTAAGAGAGAACAGCACAGCACCTCAGGGATTCTATTTACACATCTCACTGCTGTCTTTGAAACTGTCTGATCAAAGTGGAAAAACCCCAAGAGCACATGTTTGACTCCTAAGGTCAATATTCCCTCTAGAAACATTTTATTAGCCACGATCCCCTTGTGTGATTGCTTAGGGCTGTTGTATTTCCAGCAGACTGCTGTGTTTCCTGAACCACTTCAGGGAAGGAAGAAGAGACTCAAGTCTGTATATCTAGAATTCTTGGCTATAATGTCTGAAAATACATTTAGCTGTTTCTGGAGTGATGAGCATTGCTGGCAGCTGAAGTATCCACACAGAGTGCTCCTAGATGATCTAATGAATCTGTTTAAAGGCTGTATTTTCAGCAGGGAGGTGTTTTCCCAGGCCTGAGTGGATCTTACAGCATTGATTAGGGAACACAGGGTTAAGTTTGGATTTTGTCCAAAGGGTGTCCTGTTTCTGCTGCAGGAAGTTTCCGAGATCCCTCCTTATACACATCGTGGCTGAGCCCTCAGGATGCTTTCAGTGCCTGGAGAACACCCAGAGCCTTTAACAAGTATGAAAAGTCTGCCTCTTTGGTCAGCAACAGCCAGTTCCTGCTGAAACCTCTCGACAGCATCGTAGGAAAAGCTTGGAATATGTTTGCTTCCAAGTAAGTGAAGATAATGATGCTGATACATCATTAATAATTGCCAATATCTTCACTGATTTCTAATGTCTGACCCATTCTTAACACCCAGAGCCTACATTCACCAGTACACAAAATTTGGAATCCAAGAGGAAGATTTCCTGGACTGCTTCACAACCCTGGAACAAGTGATCTCCAGTTACACCAATCTTTGATTTTATTTTTTTGTTAAAATGGTCTGAAATAGAGATTTGCTGAAAGAACCAAGCTGAAAAACCTTCCATCAACTTTCTGAAGTATGTAAATTATTGGACTGGAATTATTTTTGTCTTAGGAGCTGAGTGTGTGTGTGTTAGAATAGCAAGAACTGCATCTGAACTGAATATATCTGGGCAGGTATTATTCTTATTTAATATATCTAATAAATACCTATTTTACAGTACATTTGCTGCATACTGTAGCTGTCTCTCATCACTTTTGGCACTTCAATATTAAACTATCATGAACTAATATTTGGTAAAAATTAGAAGTGCTCAACTGCAGCAGTAAGGCATTCCTGATCCCCCAAATTTTCATTATAACACTTTGCCCTGAGAATGTTTCAATATTGATAAAAATGCAGAGAATCAGAATTATTAATCCAAGCTCCATTTGGCTGCCATTCAAGATACAACAATGTGCTCTCACTTAAAGCAAAGCAAGATTAAATTCTGTTTAAAGGACCTTAATTTTGACAAAGCAACAAAAGTTTTGAACCATCTTTTGAAAGAAATATGAAGAGTTCTTCATTTTCGTGTCATCTCAACTTATATTAGAGGTGATAATTAATTATATCCTTTTCTGACCATTTCACTAAGGAAAACTACAGCTCCTGCTCTTCTCCCTCTAAGTTAGAAGTTAATTCACAAATTAATTATTTAAACATATTTGAGAGGAGGATGGCTGGTAGCTTGCAGACGTAAGAGCCTTCATTTTATATAATATAATTAATACAAAAGATTTTATAATTTCCAAAGTCAATTTGAGGAATTGGCTCTTTTTTGCACGATTTCACCACGACCACAAGGTGGTGCCCTGGGAAGATGCAGCTCCCTCCTGGCAGGAGGAAGGGATGGAATAGCTTGGGAAGGCACACACTGAATTAAAATAAAATAAAAAAGAGTACGGTAGAATTAAAGATTATCTTGTAACACTGAGCTTTCTTCTGCCTCTTAGATTTTCATTGATGGTAGGGAGAGCTTTGGGAATTCTTGCCATTCCTCCCTCTTGCCACACTGTTATCCCATAGAAAGAATCCCACAGGCCAAAAAATAAAAGTTCCATCAGTCTCAAGGACTTTTCCCTTGACAAATGGCCAAATTTCCCAGTGCACCTTCAGCTTTTAGTGCCATTTCATTCCAGGCCTCTGAGCTTTCAAATCAAAAGATGGCAGCTCAGCGCTAGGGCCTGCTCTGGTCCAAAGGGATTTTCTGTTGCGTTTCTGTCACCTTCAACCATTGTCTAATTTGGGTATTTTCACAGAAGAATCTGCAGGAAAGATTGCACAAGGAGTTCAGACAAACAACACAGGCAATTCAAGGAACAAAGGGTCAGGAAAGGAGGCCATGGTGAGCTCCTGCCTCCTCCCAAAGGCACAGGATGTTCAGCAACACAGAAATCAATTTCCCTGGTGCTTTCAGCAGATCCCAAACAGAATTCCACTATCAGAGATGAGAATAGGTAACTCCAGGCTGAAAAAATGGCCCAATCCCAGGAATCCTATTCCTCCTCACTTCACAGAACAGGTAAAAGAGACTTTCAAAAGGCTAAGGACAGGTAAGTTCTCTGAGAAACAAGGAAGAGAGCAATGGGTCATTGTACTGCTACAGCAATAAATAACTTTATTGCAGAAATAACCTCATGTTATCTCTGTATTCATAGTTCTGGGCACGAAGCAAACACAGCAGGTGCTTAGTGCACCTAGGAATGATATAGACCCGTATTTATTTTTTAATATTTATGGCACGTCCAGCTAATGGAGCAGAATATTTGGTCTTTTTGTTTGTTTGTTGGCAGAATTTGTGCCACGTCAGGAAACACAGCACACAGGTAAGATGTCTAAGCCCAAAGCAAAAATTCAAATTTTAGCTGCTATAATCCCTCATTGCTCTGGAGCAGGGGCTGACAGGCATTGTTTCAGGCATCTCTAAGCTTCTTCCTGTGAGTGTTTTTCAGTCCTAAAATTCTCACACCCTTTCCCAAACCAAGCTTTCATTTTTTGATCTATGGTGGCATTCCTTTATTTTTTCCCCAGGATGAGGAGAGGGTCAAAGTGACAGGAAGTGAATAGCTACAATCAAATATTCATCACTTCCAATTGTATTAAAAGGTGCAGGAGTAATTCTCTATGTTATTGATAAAATTAATTAGGTAAATAGAGCCTGGAAGAGGACCTTTATTTCATTAACAATTAAAATTAATGAGGTAGATCAAAGGTCAGCACAAGCTGAGACAGGAACAGCAGAATCAGTGGCCTTGACCTTGCAGAGTCCCCACAGGATGTCCATAAAGCAGGGAACAATGCTCCCAACCTCACCATTGTTTGCTGGAATGGACAGGTGCAGCTCACTTGGAAGCTGATTCAAGGACTCCAACTAGAGCAGACGTTTCATGAATAGGAGAACATTTATTTGACCACAAAAAACCAATCAAAAAATGACCTTACCTCCTAAAAACAGCCCACAAGCAAACCCACCAAAATCCAACCCGGGAATAAAAGTAACATTTAATAACCTAAAATGCTTTAAACACAATAAGTGTTAGGCAAGTGACAGGGCACTAATGTAGTTACCAATAAAATTTATTTATTTGGGCATAAATAGATATTGGTACTTTTAAGGTTAAACTCAGTACCAGCACAGGAAGGATAGAAATATATGAGGAAAAAAATCTGTGGTTCCCACAACAACCAGGCTTTAATACATGAAAAGTTATATTTAAATTACCAGTTGAAACACTACTGAGAAACACTAAGGTACAAAAGGGTATTGAATGAATGATTCACTTCTGCATTTGCTAAGAAATTTCGTATGGATAAATATTATGAAACGAGAGCCCAAACATCCAAAAGGAAATAGGACCAAGTGTCCTTTAAAGAAATCTGCTTTTTGCTGGACACCGCTTTAAAAACTGCACAAGAGGAACCAGGGAAGTGATTCATGGATCCGATACAGCACAAAAAACTTCCAAAAGGAACTGCGCTGCTGCCTTTCCTCAGGGGCAGCGCAGACCCAGCTTTTCCAAGGCAGCCAATTCCCCTGGAGCTTCCCAGCCCAGCTCTGCCCACGCTCCAGAGGCACAGCCCGGACACTCGGGCGGCTTTCACCGGGCCTGGAAGTGGAGCTGATAATCCTCGGTTCGAACCACAGAGCCTTTCCGGCTCTTTCAGCCCGAGCGGGGCTCACAGTGGTCCCTCTGAGCTCTCATTGTGGGAATCCTGTCCCTGCAGACAGGGCCACTTCCCCTCGTGGGTGCGGCACTGACTCACGGCCCCGCTTAACCCTTCCCCTGCAGCTGCACAGGGCTGCGGTGTCCAAACAAATATTCTGCCAGCACATGGTAAACGGCCCGAGAGGAGACATTGGACAAGCTCAGGAAATAAAGGCAATTTTTAGAGTAAATGCGCTCCGTGATAAAGATCGAGAAATGTGAATTTTAACCCCATGTTCATACAGGCCTGTCATTCAAACAGTGACTCCTAAGAGAGTCACGCTTATCTGTGTGAATTAGGTGCTAGAAACTTTCTTGTCCTAAAACCAAACTTTTTAAAATCCCAAATGTTACACTGTACGATAGAAAACTAAGTAAAATGAGGGTGCTCTCTAGGCCAAAAGTCCTATTTTAAAACTAAAAGCAGTAAGTGGAGAAACAAATAAACCACTGGTTAAACCAAAGGAAAAAAATCAAGAAAATAGAGAATTGACATTGTTTGAGCTTTTGTTTCACTGATTGTATGTGAGGAGAAACAAGTCCATGTTGGATTTGCACTGAAATGGGTGCGTTCTGCAAAAATGATTATTGTACATATTTGGTTACATGGACAATGTCATGTTTATTTAAGGCTCCCAGAAATACACTTCAGTTGCCTGAGCATGGTGTAATTGTGGTCAGATGGCAGCACTGGATTTGAACTTTCGCCCAGCAATCTCCGAGATGGAATGGATCATTTACAGGAGAGCAGAGCCCCAGGAGCCAAAGGGAAGTGGCCTCAGCCCACAGGCTGAAGGTGGAATCAAATCCTGCCTGGATTTCACTGGCAAGGGCAGCTGTGGCTGCTGCCTGGAATATCCTCAGTGAGGAGGGTGAGAGCTGGGCACGAACTCCGAGCTCCTGCTTTCCAGAGGGCCTGGAACAACCCTGAGTCCAAGGATTCATCTTTTCGTGGCAGTGCTTGCAGAGAAAACCCTGGGAATTGCCTCCCCACCCCACTTGGGGCAACTCCAGCCTGTGGTACCTCACTGTGAGTCAAATAAGTCAAACTGTATTTATGTAGTGATTTTTCAAGTTGTGAATCTCTCCTTTATAATAGGCCAAATTTGGTGAAGAAGTCTAATGCAACTGATAAAACATGCAAAAGCATCAATTCCGCAAGCAAAAACCAAAAGTCCAATTAAATACTCTTCTCCAAAGAAAAAAGGTTCCATTCCCTCGCTACCAGCCACTAGCTCAGAGTTTCACATTATTTCCCTCTATAAAGGCTTCCCTTCAAGCGCAGTATTTTCACAGGGAAGCATTTTTATATAAAAACCAGACACAAACCTGCTGTGTGCTGTGAAAGGAGAGCTCTTCAGCGACATCAGGAAGGAAACCTCAGCACGTGGGGTCCTGTTCAA
Organism: Origma solitaria; assembly: GCA_013397895.1. NCBI lineage: Eukaryota > Metazoa > Chordata > Aves > Passeriformes > Acanthizidae > Origma > Origma solitaria. Next base: position 353,485 of record VZRL01001286.1, on the reverse strand, counting down.
GCTGAACAAAACTGCAGGGACCAGGCTTGAACTTGGCCAAAAATCGCTCCACGCTGAGGGCAGAGAGGGCTCCAAGGCCCGAGGGAGGGGACAGCAGTGACAGCTCCTCAGGCTCTGCCAAACACCACTTCAAGCCTTTCCTTATTCATTAATTGGAAGGATCTCTCAGTCACAACTGAAATCTCTTGCCAGAGATTGCCTCACTTCTCCCACAAACACCTGGGCAGCCACGAGGATGTGGTGCTCCGAGGCTGCACTGGGGTTTGTCACAGGCAGAAGTGTGTGAGGCACTTAGCACAGAAGTTAAGGGAGCCAGCAATTAAAATCGTCAATTGCAGTAGCAAAATACAGCTTTGAAAATGGTTTTGGTGTCCATTGCTTGGACCTCAAGTGAATACCAGCTTCAGGCATCTTAAAAGTTTCTTCCTTGCTGCTCCCCACCTCGAGCCTTACACAACACCCAGGAATGCACTGACTGTGTCACAAGAGGTCAGCTGGGCTGAGGAGAGACCTACAAATCCAGGAATCTGAGAAATGAAATGTGTTGTTATGAAAATATCCTAAATATTAAGAGCTCTCCAGAAAAAAGCTGCAGCGAACTGAGAGCAGTGAGGTTTTGAACCAGACCAGAGAGGTTTTGTGACCACGGTGAGATTTGCACGATGTTGTAAATGTGTGTTTTCTCTCAGAGGAATGCCGAGCACAGAAACCTGCTTTTTTCCACCCAAGGATGGAAAGATCCTAATAAATGCAGTCTGAGGAAAGCCCCAGTCCCTCAAAGTGTGAGCCGTGAGCTCTTGATGTGTTTTAATTAACAGCAGCTCCTGCAAGAGAACCGCCAGATTATTTCCTGACACTGCAGAAGGAAAGAGGCACCACGAGGTCATTTCCTGCGGACAGAACAAGCTCTGGGAAATGCCTTGGCTCTCAGGAATTTCTCCCAGGTGGTGCCAGCCACAGTCACCATCACCACCCCTTGTGCCACCGGAGCTGTTTCCAGGCGCGGCCGCGGGCCGGTATCAGAACAGGAACAATGGCCCGAGCTGCCAACTCCTATCGCCCTCCTTTCATCAGGAAACAGCCTCCAGTTTCCTCATTGCCCTGCCCGGGCAGCCCCGAGCTGCTCGGAACAGCAGAGACTCCCCTGGACACGGAAGGTGCTCTGAGCAAACCCTCGAACAGGTCGAAAGAAAGGTGACCTTTGCTTTAATGGAGTCACTGCTCTTTGGCTCATTCCAGGGGTAATAATAATCATAAATTAATAAAACCCCTCAGCACAACAAAGGGCAGGGTTAAAGCAAACTAAACCTGCTCCGAGCCCATTCCACAGGTTCACATTTGCACCTTTGTTTTGCCACACCTGGACACCACCAGCAGGGAACAGACGGAATGGCCTCAACAGCCTCCTCGCTTTTAATTCAGATGGGGTAACAATCACTTTTTTTACCAAAATACCATTTTCTCCCTGAATTCCCAACACATTCCACGCAGCCACTGATGGCTGCACTCTCCCTGTAGTTGGGAGGTGACAGAACAGTTCTGTGTCTGAGCTCCTTCCCCTCTGGTGACAGCCGCCCCAGGCTGTTCAGCCCCTCCCGGGGACACCTCTGCCAGAACAAAGCTCTGCTGCCTTTCCTGCAGGCCGAGTGATGCACCAATCAACGTGTGAAATGGGTGAAGAAATTCATGCATTTCATGCTCTCAGTCAGGCACTTGAATTAGCGAAGTCACAGCAGGCTCCGAGTTTTCAGCATAATCCTTCTAAAAGGAGCTTGCAAGAGCATATGCAAATATTTACCCTCATCTCTGACTGCACCAGAGGGTGTTCCATGGGGAAGGGATTGCTCCACTCCTGTCCCAAGCTCAGAGATCAGCACTGATCCCTCACCTGCCCAGCACGATCCCCTCCCATTCCCACACTGCACCAATCTGGACAGAGCCAAGTGAAGTACTTAACTGTTTTCTTAGTTTTCCTTCTCCTCCAAAAAACCAACCAAATTTACAGCAAAAGGCAGAATTTTAAATCTCAGAAGAGCCATTCCAATTACCTCAGCTATCACACCGAGCCTTTTATCTGCTGATTACAAAGTATTTTTTAACCATGTGCTTCAAAGAAAACCGATTTACCTCCACACACCCAATCTCCACTTATCTGTACACCTGCCATCAATTTTGTTCACTAATATTTATATTTCTCCTTGATAATCAGGGAAACATCCAGAGTGTTTTGCTGGCACTTAGCAGTGCCTGCAGCGAGCGGGAGGCTGATTCTAACCAATTCAATGATGAACCCCAAAAGCACAGCAGGGAAGGCCTTTCTGGAACAGCATTAAGCCTCTGTCAAGTGTTAATGACAAGAATGTTTTAGCAGAACAGGCAGCTGGGGCAGCTCGGAGGGAGCTGCTCGGACAGAAAGGCAGCGTGACATTGGCAGGGACAGGAGCAGGAGGTTCCCCGAGTGCTCTGATGGATGTGAGGCTGGAATGGTGTGACCTGACCCGGCTCAGGGTGACCTGAGCTCTGCTGACACCAACAACTCCTGCCTGAGGGGGCACTGGCACCTCTCAGTGCCCTCAGAGAGCTGTGGGGCAGCACAGTCCACAGGGCAGGCAGGAAAACAAGGACAGAACGCAGAGAGGGAGGAGCTGCAGCCCTACCTGACCTCGTTCCACAGATAATGAGACAAAAAACCCCAAACTCTGTCACATTGAAGTCATTAGCTGTTCCTAGAGGGCTGTTACTTCCTTGTGATTTTTAGTTATTCCCAGAAAAGAAAAAAAGATACTTTATTTAGTGTCTAAGTGCAAGAAACAGCAGATAAAAATAGGGAGCTGTGCCAAGATTTTTCTCTTGCAAGAGCTCCCTTTGGATTTGTCTCTAACACTGAACTGACTGACTGCTTCCAAAGTGTAGTGAAGACATGTACAACAAAAGGAAACTTTGGGTTAAGGGAGCAAAATCCATGTTTTCAGGTCAAATGCTAAAGGCTGAGGCTTTCTTTGAAGGCACAAAATGCAACTGCTGCTGAATCTCCTGCACTCACACTGGAGAATGTTTGGGACAGCAAATGCCACGGTGTAACCAAGAGTTCAATACAGAGGATGGAAACAATCCAGCTGAAATAAACACTGGGAAACGTTATTTCTCTGTTTATTTAAGCAAACATAAAACTATCCATTGCAAATCGCATTAGGTTTGTGTCACTTTTGTTGCTATTATTATTTTTTTTACCTTTTACCAAGTCTTATCTCCCAGCAGCTGAGCAGGCAGAATGACCAGTTCCTTCTTTAAATAGTGTTAGAAAGCTTCAAAACAACAGCAGAGCTTTTTGGAATGGAAACATGGAAACACAAGCTGAAGAACTACAGATATAGATATATATATATATTTCACAGTATATATATGTAAACAAACTGAACTAAAAGTGGGAGAAAGCTCTGTTTTCCTTGTGGTTTTCCAGCAGGCCAGAGACAGAATTTTAAGGAGAGCTCTAAAGCATTTAGAAACTGGCTCAGGCTCTAGGAAAAAGGTAATTTTTTCCCTTTTAGTTGTTACAGTGTCCTGATTCCAACCTGAGAGCACACAGAGACCCCAACACGGCATCAATGCCATCCCCTCCCAGAAGGGCGAGAGGTTAATCAATACCTGTGTCCCTCAGGGGACAGGTCTGAGGACAAAAGCTGCCACCAGAACAGGGCAGAGCAGCCAAGGGCTGAGGGGAAATGAACTCTGGAGGTGATCCCCCACAAAGGGCAGCACTGAGGGGTCTGGGGGCTGAAAAAGTGAAGCACCAAACAGCTGTGGGGTTTGGAACAAGTTTCAAAACCAGAAACAGAAATGAAATGTGTTATGAAAATATCCTACACAGAACTGTACCAGAACAAGTTCTCTGTGCCATTATTGTCAAAGGCCATGTTTAGGCCACAGAGTGCAAAGCTGCAGGAAATACTGTTCACCTTTCAAAACTCACCAGGAGCAGCTGCAGGGCCTCTGTGCTTTACCTCCCTCGCGCCAATCCTGCACTCGGACTTTGGGAGACTGGAACTGAACCTGTCCGAGCAGTGTGGCTGCAAACCTCGCCTCTCATCAGAGCTTTGGAGTTCCCTCTGCAGCCAGAGCATCACCACAAACCTCACCCCCGGGGGAGCTCAGCTCTGCGAACCGCCGCACCCTCAGCTCCTCTCCAGCCCAACCACACACACTGATGTGCTGCTGATGCTCAATGGACAGCTGGGGATGGATGGAAACGGTCAGATGAGAGATACCAAAATGTCAGACAGCCTACCGACTGTTGTTGCCATGAGATCCAACAGTCAACATCAGTCTGATAAGCTATCCGACAGGATGGTACAGCCATGGCATGGCGACGCTGGCACACACAGGACACTGGGCACGGTGACACACACACCTGGCTCGGCCCTGCCCTGCCTGGGCAGCTGAGCTCAGCACCGGGCTGGGGCCACCTCCTGAGAGCGCTAATTGAAAGGTAAATTAATTCTCAAATTAATTCTCGGTGCTTAGCAGCCCTAGGACAGAAATCAGCAGTGGTTCAGGAGCGATAGAGCAGCAGTGCAGTGCAGAGCAGGGGAGAGCTCAGCGCTAGAGAGGGGAAAGGCATTTTAATATCCATTTTAATATCCATTCTCTTCCTGCACACACACTGAGCACAACAAGGTTTTACAAATATCTGACTACAAAAGCGTAAGGTTAAAGGCTCTCTAAAGTTCTCTGCGCCGTTGCTGGGTAGACATAAAATCTGCTTTCAGCTTAACTGAATTCTCAGAGAATCTTAACTCTTCCCTCTCTTCTCCTTCACTGCCCACAGCTCTGGGCCCAGGGGCAAACACCTGAGCAGAATTTAGGATAACCAATACTGTTCTCTGTTTTTTAACCTATTTAACCACTGACTGTGCTTCAAGCAGAGCACAGCCTTCCTCCTTCCTTTGCTACGCAAGAAGTTCTTAAGAGAAAGGAACAACAAAAAAAAAAAAAGAACAAAAAGAACAAAGGATTTGAGCACCATCAGTGCAGGAAGGATGAGCAAAACATGCACAGAGCATCCAAAAGTGAGAGAGGAAAAGAAACAGCTTAAAAAGACTGACACAAGAAATTCTGGAATGATCAAAGATGACTTTATAAAGTTTTTATCTTAACTTCATTCTAAATATACAGAATAAAAAATGTTGGCTTCAGCATTTGACATCAACCATCTCTGCTAACAGCACGAAGTTGGAGAGGGTGGCTTTCCCAACGTGCAACGCAATGGACACCAGGAACTCAGACAGAACAGCCTTACCATGAGGGACATGCAGCAGTTTGTACCCAGCCTGGACTCAGCTATTTACACTGTGATGGGATTGGAGTCATGGAGAAAGCAAACCAGCCACCCTTCGAAAGAAAACCCTCAGGTCAGTCTGAAGTTAAATCAGGAGATGGAGAGTAGGAAATCAGCAGTTTTGGAAGTAATTTGGATGGACAACATTTGTGTTAAACTTCATTTAACATCCCGTTGTCCATCCTGTAAAATACAACCCAGACTCGTGAAGCGTTTACACCTTACCTTAACATTTATAAGTTTGTCAATGAAACATTTGCTCTAATATCCAAATTATTTTCAAAATCAAACAACAACCAAAAAAAAAGGCTTGTTAAGAGTCGAAAATTGATGTTAAAAATTTCTCCCCCCTTTTGAATAATGCTGATTTTTAAACATATGAAAAGATGTGTCATTTCTCGTGTCTGCCAAAACCCATCCTGAGGGGTTTTTTCCGAGCTCATTTGGTTTTTTCTTCCGAGTACATCTTCTGTTGCAGTCGCTTGGCATAGCTCTGGGCCATGGAGTTGATTATGGATAAGATAAAATAAAAAACCATGACAATCACCAATTTTTCAAACATCCAGGATAGCCAGTTTTCCCCCTGAAGAGACAAAACACAAGGAGGAGGAGAACGAAGATTAGTGGTCAGGACAACGGAGAGTTCTGGGTGAGAGGGGAAAACCTGACCACATCTTAATTCTGCAATTAATCAAATTAAAACCAGGAACCTGAGAGGATTCCTGCAGGTCTCTCTGCAAAGCCTCGAGTCCCTGGAAGACAATGCAGGAGGGGCTGCCAAAGCCACTGGGGCAGTGACGAATCCCTGCCGGCCCCAGTGTGCTCCCAGAGCGATTTATTATTCCCAGTATTGTTCGGGATTCAGAATCACAACCCCTGCCTGTCATTCCCTGCCGTGTTCCCTGCCCAGAAAACAATCAGCTCAAGGGTTAATTGTGTTTTTTCCTAAACTGCCCGCTCTGGGTTATGTCCCCTCTGCTGTCCCTGCGAGTCCCGGGGCTTTTCAGGGCGCTCTGGAAGCTGTGCTTTTTGTCAAAGGAGGGCAGCACTGCTCTGTCCACAAATCCTGCCCAGAAATCCTGCTCAGAAATCCTGCCCAGAACTCACCGCAGAGCTCCCGACCCCAGCCCGAGCCTCCCCAGCTCTGGGCGAAGGGACATTCACAAAGGCTACAAATACTGATCGTGAAATGTGAGTTGGGTTCATGGATTTGATCTCAAAATGCCTCAGCAGCCTAAGGAATTTCATGGCCAAGCTGCTCTGTCCCATTGAAAATTCAGGGTAAGTTTTAAAAAATATTTTAAAAAATATTAAATACTTTTTTCTGTATGAAAGGACACTTCTGCCCCTCGTACCTCCTCTAAACACTGTGATTTCCTTTCAAAGACTAAAGGCTTGGGGATTTTATTTCTCTTACTGCCCATTAAGCCACAAATCCCACTGACTTCTGGAGCATCGGTGCTGCCCAGTCTGTTACCATTTCACACGGAAAGGCAACTTTTTTCTCCTTAAATTTAACTTTCCAAATAGCAGCTAATGCGGAGGCAGGACAAGCCTCTGGCTCTGCTTTACACTCTCATTTATTCCCTAAAGGCTTTAAATCCAATCGCGCACAATCACAGAGTAACATTTAATTCCCAGGATGCTTTTGAAATGAGATTTCTATCTATTCCCTGGGTGAGTGCAGATCTTTGAAAATCAGAATCGAGAGTTCCATTGGAAAAAACTACAGGTCAAAGACAGGCAGGGAAGGGAAAAGTGAGCTGGGGAAGGAGGGAGGCAGAGGCTCTTACCTGTGGCACAGCACTGTCGGATTTGTGGTGGAGTTTTATCCTCTGAGCTTCCAAATATTCTTGAAATGGCTTCTGAAGAGAAGGACCTATACTTGGAATAGCACTGATGGAAAGTTCATCCCAGAGAACAAGACAAAATAGGGGAGAACAAAAAAAAACAAAAACAAAAACCATTTTTTCTTTTGTTTTTTTTTTAAACTTACCACTTTACCTAATCCGAACAAAGTTCAGGCTGAGCCACAGCTCAGGAGGGAACTTGAACCAACTCGAGCAAACAGAAACCCACGAAACAAAACACATTTCATCTTTTGATCTGATACTTCGCGAGGGATGCATTTCCCCAGATCCTCAAAAAGTGCTTCAAAAGAAAAATCTCTGAGCAGGGCAACGCTGGGAGGAGAGCAAGGAGCGGAGCTGGAGCATTTCCGCGGAGCAGGAGGAGGCAGAGGAGGAGCTGCGCTCCGGGGCAGTGCTGAGGAGCAAATGAATGACTTGGGAGAAGCCCCACATTTATCAGCAGCAGTTCCTGTAAGAACTGGTTTGAACCGATTAATGAGGAAATGACTGCTGCTTGTGTCATCCCTCGGTTAAAAAGGAACGCGCTCGCCCTGTGCCGTCCCCTCCCGGCCGGCCCGGCCCCTTTCCCCAGCCAAGTCCTTTTTAGGACAATCCGTGCGTCATCCCTTCCCAAAAAGAATGCGGGAGCAGATCCTGGAGCGCCTCCCCCAGCCGTGATTAACAAAGGAACAAAGGAGAGCTCTGAGCCCTGCCCCGAGCCAGGCATGCCCTAAGGGCAGGGGACTGAGCCTTTGGGGCAGGGGGCTCAGCCTTTGGGGCAGGGGAGCGAGCCTTTGGGATTGAGCCTTTGGGGCAGGGGAGTCACCCTTTGGGGCAGGTGATTGAGCCTTTGGGGCAGGGGATTGAGCCTTTAGGATTGAGCCTTTGGGGCAGGGGACACGCACAAAGCTCAGCACGTTGTCCCCAAGGCTGGCACTGTCCCCTCTGGGAAGGGGAGCCCTGTCCCGGGGAGGGAAGGGGTCAGGGCAGGCTCTCAGCAGCTCCAGCAAACCAAGCTTTGCCTCAAATCCCACTGAGCACCTCAGATCCTACTGAGCAGACACCCAAACCCCTTTAATAATGGGGACAACCCTTAAAAACACCCAAAATCCAAATAGGACACAGAATAAATGATCACCAAGCCCACGGCCTGAGCGGTGTGGGGAGAACACCCCCAAGGCTGGAGCCACAACATCCACCCCATCCTGAGTTCTCACCTCTTGAATTTCAGAGAGAAGTGAGATTTTTAAACTTCTTTTCATGTTAAAGAAATCACTGTGTTCTTCTGCATTAAAAAACTCACCTAAATTTCAATGCTTCAGTTTAATATGTATAAAATTAAATCAATAATAAATAATAATATAGAATAATGTATCTGGTGGAAAGAAATAATTATTTCCACTACTCCTGCTGCTGCTCACCTAAATTTCGATGCCTCAGTTAAATACATATAAAATAAAATCAATAATATATAATAATATATCTGGTGGAAAGAAATAATTATTTCCACTCCTGCTGCTGCTCACCTAAATTTTGATGCTTCAGTTTAATATATATAAAATTAAATCAAAAATAAATAATAATATATAATAATGTATCTGGTGGAAAGAAATAATTATTTCCATTCCTCCTGCTGCTGCTCACCTACATTTCAATGCTTCAGTTTAATATATATAAAATTAAATCAATACTATATAATAATATACAATAATGTATCTGGTGGAAGTAAATAATTATTTCCACTACTCCTGCTGCTGCTGACCTACATTTCAATGCTTCAGTTTAATATCAATACTATATAATAATATATAATAAAGTATCTGGTGGAAATAAATAATTATTTCCACTCCTCCTGCTGCTGCTCCAGAGAGGGTTTAGTAAAACACACCTCAGAGCCCAAAATACACGAGTTGTACATCCACCAAGTTGGACAATTGGCCATCTCCTCCTGAATCCCCCAAATCCCCCAAATCCTTCCTTCAGCCTCATTCCACACCATATTCCCTTTTCCAGGCCGAACCCAATCCCAAACCAACAGCTTTCTAATTTTAGGAATTTATGAAAAGCACAGAACGAAGGAACAAAGTGCCTCATTCTCTGCACTCAATCTATTTCCTCCGCGGCCGGGGGCAAAGGAGTTTTTTTGGAGCCATTTCCCAGCAAAGGTCGTTTCCCCCGTGATTCACCACCCCGTGAGTGAGGAAATTCTGGGTAAAAAATTCAGGGAAAAAAACCTGTGCAGCCCCAAGCACGTCCCTCATCCCTTTCACACCAGAGTGTGACAATATTCCGAAGGATTCCCAATGTTCTGGAGCTGTCTCAGCGCTGACTTTTCCTGGGAAAAGCTCTCCCAGGGACTCGGGGACGAGTCAGCCTTGGGACGTGAGCAACATTTTGAGGTTTTTTTTTGCTTTTTCCAACAATTCCTGGGAGCCCTGAGAAGAGGCACCGCAAGGTAATGGTTTACTTTTGAACTTGTGATTATGAAATGAGGAATATTTAAATGATGAGGGGTCAATGATTAACAGGATGGTGTTCAAATGACTTCGCTGAAAACTGAGCTCGGTCAGTGCCCAAATTGAATCAAACACAGAGCAAAGCCATGAAAACCAAGTTCAGAGGCTTGAGGAGCTCCTGGTGCAACAAAATAATATTTCAAAAATTTTCTCACTAAATAATTCGCTTTTTTTCCCCTTTTCTGAGTGTGGCAATTAATTAAGTGCACAAAATTAATTTTATTTAAGCAATTTTGAAGAACTGCAAGATCCTGAATGTGAGGATCTCAGCTTCTAAAACTGCAATTTTTTGTAAAGACTTCACAAAAAATTATTTTGTTATACAAAATTGTAATACAATTATTTGTAAAGACTTTCATTCTGAAAAAAAAAAAAAAGTGCGTGGATTTAAATAAGGAGTGAAATGAAGCAGAGGAGAACCTAGAAAATCAGGAATCCACAGTCCTAGGAATGAAATTCTTGAAATCCCATTTCAGCAGTACAGTATGAGTTCCTGGTGCTTTTTTGGACAAAATTAAATAATTTAATCACTCAGTTCCATGTCACCTGATATCCAAAGACATCATCTTAAATCTAAAAACCTTAAAAATTATTTAATTTCATCAGAAATAAGTGAGTTCTGTGTCCCTGCAAACCTGATCCGAGGAGGAGGGGAAGGATTTGGGGATAATAAATTCGGTGGGACAGATTTGCATCACAATTCCTGTCCTCAGCAGGAATTTGAAGGAACTTTAAGCTTCGAAAGGACTCAAAGTTCCCCTGGCTGGAGGAGGAAAGTGCTGGGAAATAAATCCGAATGATCCAAAGCCAATTCCCTGTGATTTCCTTCGGGAATCAAACCCACTGTCCTTCAAATCGAGATTATGGAGGGGGAAATTCTGATTCCGAAGAAATTCTGATTCAGATGTTGTTTCAGTGATGTTAAATTTTTATTAAATCAAAGTCAAATTAAAGGTAATTTTAATTAAATTAAAGTTAAATATTCATGTTAAATATTAAATTTTCATTCACATTCATTCTGATTGCCTGCTCAATTTTAATGTTTCACAGGGAATTGGAACAGAACAAGATCCCAAAAATTGGACTAACCTCTGGTAATCCTAAATTCCTTCAAATCATAAAATCTCAGCCAAAACCATGATTTGCATTCTAATACTACAACAGAAACTCCGATTAAAATTTTGATTCACTGAAAAACCCTTTTGGTGCCTGTGTTCAGAACTATCACCTGCTATTTGTAATTAAACAGATGCACATTGATTTATTTTTTAACTCAGAGCTACAGTTTCTATCCAAATGACAAATTCTGAAACTCTTTTTCCAATAAATAAACCAAAATTTCCCATCTGTTTGAAGCTCCACACGACAGAGATTCAGCATAGTCACTCTGGGATTATTTTAAAAATGACACCAAGGACCTGCAGAGTCTGACTCCAACAACTTCTGCGTTTAAAACACTCTGTACAATTTATTAATTTGCTTTTCCAGGAATGACTGTCAACACTCACTGCTCGTGAAGTGAATTTTGGGAAACTTTAAATCTTTTTAAAAGAACCTTTGGAACCACAAGGAGGATTCTTCTCAAAGGCACCAAGGTGAAGCACCAAACCCAGAGGAGAAAAAATTGAATTTTCCCTGGGCCAGCTAAGGAAAAGTAGGGAGTTGTTTGATATTCCAGTCATCTGCAATTTTACTAATATTAAAATACTTTTTACTAATTTACTAATATTAAAATACTTATTTATAACTATTTTATCATGACATTTGCGCTTTGGAAAGGCACAATTTTCATCTTGCAAGATCTTTAGGAGCAGGGGCTGCTCTTGAGTGGCTGAAATCTCTCAGATTGTGCCTTGGGAACACTCAGGGAATTCATTCCGACTGTGCTGCATCCTGAAGGACAGGTCTCCATCAAACGCTGCCTTTCAGTCACTGCACCAACATCTCACAAAAAATCTGTCACACCATAAATTCGGATATCAAATTCCCATCTTAGCAAAGGATATTTGTTCACTTTTCTGCACAGAAATGTCAGAATTCACAAGTGTTTCCAAAAAAAAAGGGAAAAGCCAGTGCAGACTCTGATTTTGGGGACAAAAATGGGATTTTTTCAGTGCTAATGAAAGTTTCTCATTTATAAGAGGCCTCAAACACTGAGTGATGCTGAAGCATCTGATGAACCCTGAGCTGTTCTTAAACTGAAAATTAAAAATGCAAATGAGAACCTCAGTGCACCCTGAGCACAACTGGGATCCATCCAGTGACAAACACGGGATTTATTTAACTTTATCACAGAAATGCTAACCGGGAGGGAAGCAGAGCCCGCGGGGGCACAGGAGGGGCAGAGGAGCTGAGCACACCTTGGGAGGTGATGCAATATTGAGTCACAGCCCCACTGATGGATAATCCCTCAATATCCACAGCCCTGAGCCTGCAAAATCCCTGTCCCTAATGGCAGGAACTGCTGCCCTCGGACCCACACTCGGGGGCTCAGGTTCTGCCCCATTCAGCTTTGGGGCAAACGAAAATCCCTGTCCCTGCTGCCCTCAGCCTCCCCACACTCGGGGGCTCAGGTTTTGCCCCGATTTAGCTTTGGGGCAATGGAAAATCCCTGTCCCTAATGGCAGGAACTGCTGCCCTCGGACCGCCACACTCAGGGGCTCAGGTTTTGCCCAGATTTAGCTTTTGGGAAGTGGAAAATCCCTTTCCCTGCTGGCAGGGATGGCTGCCCTCGGCCTCCCCACTCAGGGGCTCAGGTTTTGCCCCAATTCAGCTTTGGGGCAAACGAAAATCCCTGTCCCTGCTGCCCTCAGCCTCCCCACACTCAGGGACTCAGGTTTTGTCCAGATTCAGCTTTTGGGAAGTGGAAAATTCCTGTCCCTGCTGAGGGAATGACCCTCAGCCTCCCCACACTCAGGAGCTCAGGTTTTGCCCCAGTTCACCTTTTGGGGCAAAGGAAAATCCCTTTCCCTGCTGTCCTCAGTCTCACGCTCGGGGGCTCAGGTTCTGCCCCAATTCAGCTTTTGGGGCCAGGGACAAACCTCCTTTAGGAAATTTCCCCCCAATTCCCAGTGAAGGCAAGAGGGAGAAGCTGTGTGACAGGAGAAAAGCAAATCCCTGTGGGTCTGTCCGTGCCCGGGCACTGCCCAAGGCCGGGGATTATCTCCTGCACCAAGGGAGTGAAGGATCTGCAGGGAAAGGGAACGTGCTGGGATGGGCTCCTCCCTGCCCAGACCTTCAACTCCTCCAAAATAATTCATTGTAATCAGACTACTGACAGAGGGGGAAGGCAAAGGCTTCACCTTCCCAACAATTATGGAAAATATTATTAAATAATCCCACCACCCCAGGATGGGCTCCTCCCTGCCTGGACCTTCAAGTCTCCTAAAATAATTCATTTTAATCAGACTATTGACACAGGGGGAAGGCAAAGGCTTTCACCTTTCCAGGAATTATGGAAAACACCATTAAATAATCCCACCAGCAGCAATTGTGTGAGATTCCCATTTCTCCATTCCTCTGTAAGAACACAAGAAAAACCCATCCTGCAGCTCCAAAACAATAAAATATTTAGGAAGAGGCACCGAATTTGGGTATTTCAGCCACCCCTCCCTCAGAGGTTTCACTCCAGCACGGTGGTATCGACTTCTTTGGGAGTCAGATATTTTATAAACCATTAAAAAACAGATTTCAGTGGAAATATTTCTATGCCACTGGGCAATTAGCAAAGCTGATTCATTTGCATAACGTGTCCCCTGTCTGAACAGGGCACCTTTCTTCCTGTGAGTCCTCTGAGCCTTCAATGGTTAATTTTTTTCCAGACAGTGATCTAAACTGGCTTAACGGTTAGTATTTTAATGAGCTGTCATTTCCTGTGCTGATAAAGATTCTCACAGTATTTAAACCATCCATTTCCCCGAGGCTGCAGCACTGCAGGGCCTGCAGTGACTCAGGGGCTCAGCCTGAGCCTGACTCAGCCCCGGCAGCTGCGGCTGCACAAACCTGGGTCAGGCTTAAAAATAACCTGGGGCTGCCTAAACCTGGGTCAGGCTTAAAAACCCTGGGGCTGCTTAAATCTGGGTCAGGTTTAAACCTGGATTAGCTTTTAAAAACCTGGGGCTGCCCAAACCTAGGGCTGCTTTAAAAAACCTGGGGCTGCTAAACCTGGGTCAGGCTTAAAAATAACCTGGGGCTACTTAAACCTGGGTCAGGCTTAAAAACCCTGGGGCTGCTTAAATCTGGGTAAGGTTTAAACCTGGATTAGCTTTTAAAAACCTGGGGCTGCCCAAACCTGGGGCTGCTTTAAAAAACCTGGGGCTGCTAAACCTGGGTCAGGCTTAAACCTGGAGCTGCCTAAACCTGGAGCTGCACAAACCTGGGTCAGGTTTAAAAACCTGGGGCTGCCCAAACCTGGGTCAGGCTTAAACCTGGGGCTGCCTAAACCTGGATTAGGGTTAGGGAAACCTGGGGCTGCCTAAACCTGGAGCTGCCCAAACCTGGGTCAGCCTTAAACCTGGATTAGCTTTAAAAAACCTGGGGCTGCTTAAACCTGGGTCAGCCTTTCAAAACCTGGGACTGCCCAAACCTGGATTAGAGTTAGGGAAATTTGGGGCTGCCCAAAACCTGGGTCAGGGTTAGGGAAATTTTGGGGCTGCCCAAAACCTGGATTAATTTTAGGGAAACCTAGGGCTAGAGCCGCTCAAACCTGGATCAGGTTTAGGGAAACCTGGGAGCTGTGGCTTCCCAAACCTGGATCCCAGATCTCTTTCCAGCCAAACCTGGATCCCAGCTCCCTTTCCTGGATCCCAGCTCCCAAACCTGGATCCCAGCTCCCAAACCTGGATCCCAGCTCCCAAACCTGGATCCCAGCTCCCAAACCTGGATCCCAGCTCCCTTCCCAGCCACTCCTGGGCTCCCCAGTCCCTGCGGAGCCACCGGAGCCCCAGCACCACCCCGGGCCTGAGCAGGGCTCTGGAGCTGAGCTGTTTCCTGTGCCCGGAGCTCTGACGTTGCAGAAGAGAGATCAGGTTTATGGTCAGGATCAACAGGAGGGTTTTGGGGCTGAAAGGCTCCTGGGCAGATTAAGAAAGGGAAGATCTCGGTGGAGGTTTCCACCTGAGCCACGCTCCAGTGCCCGGGGCAGCCCCGGAGGCTCCAGGGTTTTCTTCCTTGGGACATTCTGTTATGTGAACTCAACGCTTTCCAAATTAGCAATTGCAACATCTCTGACCTGCCCGTCCTTAGCCCTGCTCGCTGCTGCTCTTTGGAACAAAACTTCTGCTTGCTTTTAAAGATTCTGGGTTTTTAAAACTCAATTTAGGGGAAAAACCTTGCTTATTCAGAGTTAAATCCTTCAAGCCTTTTGCAAATAAACTCTTCTAATTCTGTTGTGAGCCCCTGGAAGGCTTTCAACACCAAACTCCTCAAATTTCACCCAATCTGTGTCCCTTTCAGGGCACTAAAGCCATTTTTGTGTGGAGCTGCACAGGACACATCCCCCAGGTTTGTGATGGAGCTGTGGCAGGAATTGGATTTTGAACCAACAAATGCCAGGGATTTTGGTTTAACCTTCCAAAATTCCTCTCAGGAGGCTGTGAAGTCACCCAGGATGAGATTTGTGGTGCAGCCCTTTATCACTTCTCTACAGAAATAACCTAAACCTGCACTGTAAATTATTTTTTACTAAAAACCCCCAACAGCCTTTAAGCAAACTTTCCACTTCCATCCGTCCCCATGATCTCATCTGTGATTTTTTGGTGAAAGAACACCACGCTCCCTTTACCAGCACCGACCGAGATTAAGCTGTAAGCAAAGAATTATGGCACAGCAGCAAACTGGTTTGGCCAGGCAGCGCTGGGACCAAAAATCTGCTTTTTTTTCAGCTCTGCAGTCACTCACCCTGCCCTGCAGGGCCGGGAAGCTGCTCCACAAAAAGCATTTTTGGGTAAGGACACCTCGGGAGCTCCAATATTTTTGGGTGGATTTCCAGAGTTTGTTGGATTCTCGGAGGTGACGCCCACGGGATGTGGCACCGAGCGAGGGACGTAAAAATCAAAGTGGCAAAATTCCACTGGATTGTATTTTAACTTTAAATTGGTTTATTCGTTCAGTTAATTAACTGAATAGATCAGTCTTAAAATTAGGAAGGCACCAGAGAAGCTGTGGCTGCCCCCAGATCCCTGGGAGTGCTTGGAGCACCCTGGGACAGTGGAAGGTGCACACTGATTTATTTATGGTGGAATTCAGATTTATTCCAGGCAGGAATTCCCTGCTTTTTCTGTAGGATCCACCTGAGCACCTCTTGGAGGAACAACCCCAGACCCTGCAGGAGCCCAGGAGTTCATCATTAACCACAGGGAATCTCTTCTCCCCAAGAAAATTTAATTTTTTTTTCTTTCTGCCCATTCACCACCAGAATGGATGGCAGCAGTTTGGTGGATGCTGTGTGCTTTGGGAACCTTCTCCAGGAGTTTTCTGGGAATTCTTAACCCACATTTAGAGCTGCCACTTCCCAGAAAACATCTCCCTGCTCTGAAGAGCTCTGCACTACACAAACAGCCCTGCAGCTGCAGGGAAAAAACAGGAACGGAAAGAGTGAGGAGCCAAAAAACCCCACAACAGAAATGGTAATTAAATATTTGAATTGGGCTGGGTTTGGCCTCCTAAAATCAGCATTAAAGTCTCCTGGAGGTGACAGAACAGAGGTGACACAGCCTGGGCAGGGCAGGGCCCTCCTGCAGCACTGAGACCTAACACAGCAATGCACAGCAGGAATTGCTAATTAGTAATTAATTCACATTGGTCATTCCCAGCCCCACGGAGTTCTAGCACCTCTGGAAATCCTCCTCAGCTTGGATTTCAACCTCACACCGAGCCCAGTTGTGCCACCACTCAGCCTCTGGCCTGCTTTGATTCTCCAGCTACCACTGAAAAATTCTAAAAAAATTGGAAAATTCTCTGTAAACAGCTTCTTAATTCCCTGCCACATTTCCTTTTCCTTTTTTATTTAATTACTATAAAAAGTATTTCATGATCTGTTTGTGACGGAGACCTAGACAAAACTGTGAAACCAAATTAAATTATTTAATCCTGCCTGGTTATGGCTCGGTGTGGGACCCAGCAGCATCCAGTGACAATAAAGAGCAAGGTCTGCACACGAATCAGTTTTGCATTTTGACTAAAAATCACATAATTGCCAAGAAATTCTGCCTGGCTTATAAAATCAGATATTCTCAGATTTTATCTCCCAACTTAATCTCCTGTCTAGGTCCTATTTATCCTGGATATCAAAATGTCCATTATTTTCAGGTATTGTGCTCGGTTATTTCCTATTGTGTAAGAGCACCAGCCCAGACAAAGAAAGCCCAAAGTCATTGTGGTGGACGGAATTTGATTAAAATAAAGTTACTGCCCATCAACCAGAGCTCAGTTTTAATTCAATAATAAGGCTTTTAGGGCAAGGTATTGTTTCACATGTTTGAGGCTCCACTCGAACAGAAATTGATGAGGTAATGCTGGAGACAGCTTGAGGAAAGTCAAGGATACTGGGACATTCCAAAAATCTCACTGTCTCCCAGGAACATTTTTTCACTCTGACATCAACCCTCCAATAAAACCCGAGGCCAGCAGAGCTCCTGTGAATGCCTTCGGAGTAATTCCATGCAAAATTATCTCCAAGACAGATGAAGTAGGAAAAATCTGCTGGGTTTGGCTCGGAGCATCCACAGGAGAGTAAATCCTTGGAAATGTACCTGAGCTGGTGGCAGATCAAACGGTCTGGAGTGATTGATACTGAGAAAAACTCAGCATGGGTAAAAGAAACCTTAACCACATTTCTCTCTCTCCTTCCCTCCCTTTTTTAAAATAACGTTCAGAGCAACAAATTGATTTTGAGTTTTGGTACAAAGCAGATGCTCGAGGAGAAGATCAGGAATAACAAAGGCAGGATTTGTTTCATCACTGAAATGCCCTCTGAGGTTCTTCCGACACTTTGTGCAGCATCACTGCTTGGAGTTTTGTTTTTAAAGTGTTTTTTTTCCCACACATTCCTCCCCTGAAACTGTTCTTGAGGAGTGTGGCTTTTTGGATTTGATGTGAAAATAGTTATTACACTTTGGGGAGCAAAATGTCCATTCGTCCCAGAGAACAAACCTTGGAAAAGCAGAACACCCTGGAATTTACTTTATGGGTTTACAATAGGTCGGATTCATTTTAATTTTAAAAAAACCTGACCCCCTGACAATAAAACTTTCCATTTACACGTTAGAGACTCACACTTAAAACTCCACCCCTGCGTCCCTGACATGAATCCATCAGAGCCCTGAGGACAGGCAGGAGCTCCAACCTCCTGAACAATAAAATGGGAAAATTCTTGATGCAATCCATAGGATTTGATGCAGTTTGAATTAATTAGATTGCATCCTTTGTTTGCACCCCAGCAGTTTGTGAAACTCCTGCACGGTTTGATGGAATTTGCTGGATTATCTGACAGGGAAGGGTAACACCAACAATGGATTTTCAAATGACACAATTTCATGACTGAACAGGTAAAATGTGAGGGAAATGAATCCAACACTTCATCAGTGTCTCACCTTCACTCAAAGTGTAAATCTGGTTTCTGTCTGTTTTTCCCCCCTAACTGTTGCCAGCTGAGGTTTTGCTCAGTTTTCTTGTTTTAAACTGAGGTTTTAACTTAAAATATAAAATAGTCGTCAATTACTGAAGTTCAGCCAAAATAGAAACTTTCTCAAAATCAGGACACTTTTATCCATGAAAACTCATTTCTACCAAATTTAACAGAATAGGAATAAAACTCCACAGACCAAATTTCTCATTCTGATGTTTCATGAGAGATTTAATGGTTTAAATATTTTTTAATTATTATTAAAATGTTTTAATAATAATTTTATATTCCTATTAAAATGTTTTAAGTAAGGCAGTTCCAGTTAAGGAAGATGCTTATTTTCATCCTGGAACACTGTGTAAGATATTGGGTTTTTAATGTGGAATCACAGAATTTTATGATTTTCCTCTATAAATATAATTTCCTGTCAACTTTCTCATTTTCTGCCCCAGGACCACACTCCACCACTGCAGAAAATCCAGGGCAATGGACTCAAACTCCTCCAAGGACTCGGGGAAAGAGATGAAATCAGATCCAAACTCGGTGTGGGGCAAAGCACAAAGCTCATCTGAGCCGACTCGGGCAGTACTTTTCCACTTTGATGGGTGAAGGTATTAATTACTGAGCCGGGGAATTACTCACCCGATGAGGGTCACCATCTGCTCCACGATGTGTTTGCTGAAGGTGATAATAACGAAGAGTTTCTGGAGGAAGGAAAAGAACAGTGAGTTACAGAGAGCCCAGGGGAGCTCAACGGGGCACACACTGTGCTCCTTCCCGAGCAGCTTTGCCTCCTCTCCTCTTTATTTTTCAATTTTCAGGGGCGGGAGAGGGAAAAGCTGCTCGTTTTGTGATTGTGTTCCCCCAGAGTTTGTGTTTCTCGCAGAGTTTTTGTGGCCTGTTGCTGCTGATTCTCCTCCTCCTCCTCCCCAGACTCCCATTCCCTGAAGCTCAAGGTCAGCAATGTTTTCATGGAAAAACAGCCAGGGAAGCTCAGAGCTCACACAAAGACATGGAATCCATCTCAGAGTGAAAATAATGGGGTTTAGTCCCCTGACTGAGAGAGAAATGGCAAAATAACACTCAGTGAGGAAGAGAGGAAGGGCTTCCATCTCAGAGTGAAAAATAGTGGGGTTTAGTGCCCTGATCGAGACAGAAACGAGAAAAAACACTCAGTGAGGAGAAGAGGAAGGGGCTTCCATCTCAGAGTGAAAATAATGGGGTTTAGTGCCCTGATTCAGACAGAAATGACAAAAATCACTCAGTGAGGAACAGAGGAACGGGCTTCCATCTCAGAGTGAAAAATAATGGGGTTTAGCCCCCCGATTGAGTCAGAAATTACAAAAAACACTCAGGAACAAAGGAAGGGGCTTCCATCTCAGTGAAAAATAATGGGGTTTAGTCCCTGATTCACACAGAAACAGCAAAAAACACTCAGTGAGGAGCAGAGGAAGAGCCTTTGGGCACCTGTGAGACTGAGACTCATTTCAATACAAATCTTCTTTTGCAGAAAATCGGAGAGCCCGTGATTCCACTGCTGCTAAAATCAGCTAAAATGTCGTGTAAAAGGCTCTGCCCAGCAGAGTGAGCAGCCCGGGGGTGCAGTGTGAGCTCAGAGCAGCCCCGGGATGGTCACTGCAGCAGCCACTCACTTCCTGTCTGCACAACATCTCACCAAAAGCCTTTTCCATGACTCTCACATTTCCTAAATTCCATGTCCAGCCAGATCACTCCGAAAAGTCAAGGCTGTTGCACAAGGGTGTGCTTGAAAAAAGAGAATTTGTAACTCCCTGTTACAAAATCGGATGATTTACCAACTGTACGAGACGCTGGGAAATGGTTTTTCACTTACATGTGATCTGAGTGTGGAGAACTATAAATTACACAGCAAACACTGTGGGAGCTGAACAAGGCAATTAAAATAATAAAAAAAAAACTGATCTAATACTATTTCACTTTTCTATGCTGCCAGAACACATTTTAGCAACATGCAAATTTAAAGGCAGAAAAAAAATTCAGATAAGTACAAAAGTAAGCGTGGAGGAAAAGCTGTTCTATCCTAGTAAATGGAAGAATTTCCAAATCCATTTATTGTTTTCTGTTTAAACACTGGGCAAAAAACACAACTGTTTAAAAAATGATGGGAAGAAAAAAGCTGAAGAATGAAATCTTGTGTTTGGGGCAAAATAAAGATTTTAAAGCAGCTTGATGAGGCTGTTGAGGTTTTTTGCTACTAAAAGCTTCTGCTATTTTGATGGAGATTTCCAAACAACAGAGGCACAGGCACTGCAAAAACCCAAACTCAGCTGAAAACATCCCAAAGAGCGACGTAGTTGGTGATACAGCCCTGACCACACCAGAAAACCCCCCAGGGAATCAGAGCTTCATCTCTCCTTGGACCCAACGGTGACGCACTTACAGCAAAACCCAACATTCTGTGAAAACAACTGCAGGTTGTGATTGTCAGACTCAGCACATCTGGAAAAGCCCTGGATGAAAAAAACCCTCATGCAGGGCCTTTCAAAACGACCTGTGAGGGACCCCAAAAATCACTGTCCCAGCCCCAAAACTGCAGCAAAAAACTGGCCCAGCCCCACGGGGCTCGGTGGGGTTTTCTGCAGAGTTAAAAAGTGCATTTCAAAGTGCAAATTTTGAGGGTTTGTCACCCAAAAGGCGAGCTCAGCGTGAGTATGAGCCCGGGCAGTGCGGTGGGAGCGTAGGTAAATACTTTGGCTAACCACCAATTTCCTGAGCGGGGCAGAGCCATAAATCACTCACTGGGCTCAGCCCAGCAGCTCCTTCACTGCAAATCCCTCGCACCAAATTCATTTCCATCCCTTCAGCTCGGCCAAGGAGACTCCGGGGTTCATTCCCAAGGAACGGGCAGGGAAAGAATGGAAGGCTTCACTTGCCTGGATGTGCATTTTGATCACGGCTTTTCCGATCAGGGTCGCACCGAAGAAGGTCCAGAAGGGCACCAGGAAGTGCCCACAGGTTATCCCAGCCAGGTCAAACAGGGGGTTTGGGATCTGTGGAGGGCAAGGGAGAGGTTCAGGAATTGCAGCACACACAGGGACATGATGGACAAGGGAATTTTGGCAAATGAACAGTTTCCCCTTCTCCCGACTTGATCCAAAACTCTCGTGTCTTAGTAATTACAAAAATGTTGATGTTGCACCACAGAACTTAAGCCTCTGGGATTGAGCTAGACAATGTCCCAGACAATTCCATTCTCATGGTCCCTCCTTACCCCTGGACCCTGAAAAAAGCCAATGAGAAGTTTTCCATGTGAAATGCACAGAAAACCACAGCAAAGCCATTTGGAGTGATTTATCAAATTTTCTCCCTGACAAGCACATCACTCTTAGAAGTTGTGTTCCAACTGATCCCCAGCGATTTCCAGCTGAGAAACTACATTAAAAACTGGCATTTATAGTCATATGTATCCAGTTTAAAAGCACTGATTAGATTTTATTAGGCATATGCATTTCATTTAAAATTAAAAGAATTTTTTATTATTATTAAACTGCTGGCCTGACTTTTGGTATTGTGATACTATCCGTAAAATATTTTTGAAACGAAACCAAGAAAAGTATCCGAATTCCAAACCTTTCCCTCTCAGCCTGCAGCACAGGGGTCAACGTGGGACCGGGGTGACAGAAATAAAGAAATGTGTTTTGTGACAGAAATAAAGAAATCAAGAGCGCAGATCGGGAAAGGATAAAAGACACTGTGCAATGTGGGAGAAAGGGAAATTCAGATTTATGAGCAGCCACAGCAGCACCTGCAGAGGAGGAAATCTGAGCCGGGCTCTAATCACGGCGCGGAACGGTCCCGGAGCAGCTCGGGCTCGGGGAGCTCCTGCCGGGAGGGACAGCAGCTCCGGGCACAGGGCTGGTCAATGATTGACCCCTGGGCCCAGGACTGTGCTGCTCCCAGCCAGGGCTGCCCCAGGCTGTTCCTGCCTGGTTTGAGGTGCACAGGACGTTTTAATCTGTGCACAAGAACGTTTCCATCCCTGGGCAGGGCTGCTGTGGGTGCCGAGCACCCCACGGGGAGGGAGAGGTTACTCAGCGAGGCCCCGGGAGGTGTCTGAGCAGAGGTTTTCTCTCTGCTTCTTACTGGAAGCTGCCAAAAAAAGCCCACAAAGACAAGAGGGGAAACTCTCTTCAAGAGGGCAAATTCTCACAAGTGGCAGTGAGGAACTTCAGGGCTGACTCTTGCTTTGTTCCTTCCCCAGAGCTGCCTTTATATAGAAATGAGCTCCAGACAATCCTATGACTTCCCCACTGCCACTGAACAACACGACAGTCAGTTGACTTCACTGGACAAACTTGCAGACCTCTTAATTTCCATTTGATGGGGTTTTTGGGCAGCATTTCGAAGCCACCACTTGACAGACAAAGACCCACAGCTGGGACAGCCATCACCACTCCACCAGAGAGTTCTGCAGTCAGAAAGAACACAGCGAATCAAGCGCTGCTGAAATCCAGAAGGAAGCTCACAGTTAGAAGGAGGGAGAACAGAGAGGCAGCAAGGAGCAAGAGAAGCCCTGAATCCAAGGCCTGATGGCCGTGGGGGCACAACCAAAATGCAAGGAGCACACGTGGGGGGCTGCCTTGGTCCCCATTCCTCACCCAGAAGTGCCACACAGAGGGACAGCTCTGCATCTCTGTTTTTCCGAATCCTGGGGCACATTTCAGCTCTCCATCCCTGTTTTTCCAAAGCCTCAGACACATTTCAGCTCTACATCTTTCCTTTTCCAAATCCTGGGGCACATTTCACCCCTCCATCCCTGTTTTTCCTGAGCCTGGGGCACATTTCAGCTCTCCATCCCTGCTTTTCCAAATCCTGGGGCACATTTCAGCTCTCCATCCCTGCTTTTCCAAATCCTGGGGCACATTTCAGCTCTCCATCCCTGCTTTTCCAAAGCCTCAGACACATTTCAGCTCTCCATCCCTGCTTTTCTCAAGCCTGGGCACATTTCATCTCCCCATCCTCCTGCAGCTGTTCCGTGAGCACATTTCAAACCCTCAAGAGTGCCCTGCTGGCTCCTGATCCCTCCCCCAGCCCAGCCTGAGCTCAGGGCCCGAGCAAGGACCGAGCACAAAGTGGGGCAGAAGTTAAGCAAATGTTGAAGCATTCCCAAGCAGGAACTCGGGATGTTTACAGTCACCTCTCGTGTTCACTGCTCCTTCCTCCTGCTCTCGATTTATCCACACCCCACCTTGCCCAGAGCTCATCCCCACCGAGCTGGTGACACCAGCAGGGAATATTTGGGGCAGGGATGTGTCACAGACACTGAGCAGCACCCCCAGAGCTCCTGGCTGGAGGATTTCAGGAGCAGCGTTCAGGCTGTGACTCCTCTCGAAGCATGAAGACATTTCAAAGGATTAGTGAGCAGGAGCTTTATGTCAGCAGCTTTAATCAGATTAATTCTCCCTGGCTAACACAAGTTACCTGCACTTGGCTGTGTCATCTTTAGAGGTTAGGAAGCCAAGAGATGCTGGGTGAGTGTGCAGTGAGAAGCTCAGCAGCTCAGCAATGCCATGGTTATTGCAGAAAAATGGGATTTTGGGGGTCCCACACTTCCCCCCTGCACTGCAGTCACATCCCACAGGCTGTGTGTGGGATGAAGAACGAGGCACGCCGTTCATACCAGCTCCAGAGAGAGACTGAAACCTCAAATGTTTTTTTTATTCTGAAAAAACAGCGTTATCCTACTCAAAAGTTAAAATAGCAGCACTGGAGATGCTCCTTTCACCTCTTGTTTAGAGAAAAAAAAGCTACAAGGAGTTTGTAGCTCCAGAGCCATGACTGAAATTTGCTTCCTTGTTCTGCCTCTGCTTCCTAATGACCCAAAAATCAGATTTGGGAGGGTGGCAGTGGATGGACATCCTCCTTGGGATTTCTGCAGGGAGTTTGCCACTCTCCCATCCATGGATTTGGATTGGAGAGTGGGAATTTTGGATTTGAGCACGTCAGGAATGTAAGACACAACACACAAACACCTAAAGCAATCCTAACACAATTCCAGCAGATCCCCTTTCCCTGAGCAGCACAGGGATCGCAGAAACCCCAACCAAAAATGAATTCCGTGGCAATACACCCAAGCTGCAGTTTGTCCCCACAAATCCCCCAATTTCTGGGGAAAAAACTCACCGAGGCACAGGCCAGGATCCCGAAGAAGCCAACCTTCTGCACCAGGTTCTGCACGGCCAGTTTAGCCCGGGAAGCAAAGTCCTGCAACCGGGAAAATAAAATTATTAAATGAGGAAACCCTACACGGACAGAGCTCAGAACGTGTGAGACTTCCAGGATTTCCTAACGAGGAACTGGGAGAAATTTTAAGGCAAAAAGGTCAGTTGGAAGCGCTTGGTTCGGAGGGACAATCGTGGAGATCCGAGCACCCAAATCCACCAAATTTTGTTTTTCAGACCCCTGCGAGGGGCACTAAGCTCCCACCGCTGTGGAAATAGCTTTTCCAGGATTTATTTCCCCATATCTTTGGAATGCCAGTGCTGCTTGTACCTTATTCCCTACACAGGCAGAGGGAATGAAAGCCTTCAGTGCCATTTCCAGTGGTAAAAAGGAATTTTGGAGAACAGAGAGAGCACAATAATCCCATCAGAGCCTTGGATCTGTTCTGCCAAAGCCAGGCCTTAATCAAAACAGCCAATTCCAGGTATTGCCCACACCAGACTGGTAAAATCCACTCAGATCCATCAAGCTGAGCCTAAGTGACTTTAAAAGCAGGGAAGGTACAGCTCCTGGGGCTGGGGCTGCTCTGACCAAAGCTGCCTCCTGAATTTTGTGATCAGAGCTTGCTCCTGAGTCTCCAAATGCACCAAACATGCAAAAAACACTTAAAAAAAAAATTCTCCCAAGCAGTTTGTTTGAGTGTGAGAAGTGATTTACAGGAGGTAAAATTCTTCTGAAGCAAAACTGTCCAGAGAAATAAAAGCAAGGTCAGTGCTCCCTACTCAGGTTTGGCCACAAAAGCTACAGAAAGCTGAGAATCCTTGGGAATAAAAACATTTAAAAAAGAATTCTTAATTCCTTTTAAAAAACCTACAAATAAGCAATAAAATACTGATTTTCCAGGACCAATGAAATAAATTACGCAAGGAAATTACTTTAATCAATAATTAATGTTACTCTAAATTCCACCCTTTACTATCGAATTGTAGAATTTAGAGTATCTTTAATTATTGATTAAAGCAGCCACAGGGCAAACCAGAAAAATAACATTTATGAAATTTTAACTTTGTTAAAGTTCTGTTGAAACCTTAAATACTACACAACAAGGCAAGGAAACTACACTTATTTAACAATGTTCTTGCACATTATTTAAATTTTGAGCTGTAGAATTGACAACATTTTCTACAGCAGATTAAAAAAAATTAAATTTGTGGTAAGGTCATTTGCTTCTTTTTACACCCCTTTTTCAAGCAGTAACATTTCCTTATTACTGTGCTTTCAAACAGCAAAATTCTCAATTTAAAAATAAATTTTTAAAAACTACATTTATTGCTGAAGTCAAAATAATTATATTTATTGTATTTAATGCCTGGGAAAAGAACTCAAAACAGAAAGAAAAATGTCAAAGAAATGAGATTTCCTAAATCTTACAGTGGGACATTTTTAACCACAGGGGAATACAAAAACCCTCTAGAATGTTCTGTAAGGGTGAATTTGCACATTTTCACCAGGAGTTACACCTTGGGATCGTCACTGCGAAATGGAAGAGATCAAATATTCAGTTTTTCATGAAAATTTTTCCTGATATTTTATCATTTAACTCCTAGAGTTCACCCAGAACACGAGGGATTAAAGCTGCTGACACCAAACCCTCGAGCTTACCCTGGCAGGAAACAACCTGGAAAGTAAAATTCATTTTCTCATGCTTTTTTTTTTTTTTCCCTCATTAAAAGAGTGAATTTTGACAGAAATTGTTCTAAATAACAAAATACAATTTGCAGACGGCCAAGCCCAAAAATCTTGCGACATCCTGGGCAGTTCCTGCTCCGATCCCTCGAGGTTATTCCCAAATAAACAGAACCCCAAGGAGAGGATCCCAAATCCTGCGGGACCCTCGGGATTTAGGGTGGGCTGGCAAGGAGGGAGGGAATAAATGGGATTTATTTTCCCCAAGGGAAAATCTTCCCCAAGATCTCCCAATTCCCCAGCCGGGCACAGGAGTGGAAAGAAATGAGGAAAATCCTCAGGATTTCTTTACAAATGAATTTCACACCAAAAAGTGCTAAAGCAGATTTTGTCCTTGGGAAAGGTGACCTGAAATAATTCCTTCCCCAGGGGTTGATCAGGACATTTTCAGTTCCTATTTTCTCCCCCATTTCCCAAACCTCAGGGGTTGGAGCAATATTTTCACTTTTATAAGCCAACAAATTTTTTTTTTCTCACAGCTCCATAAATCTCATGGCAAAGCATCTTTAAAATAAAACACTCCAAGACAATCATTCAAAAGGCTCCCTGATTTATTTACATGGAAGTTGTTTCTATTCTGATTTTAATTTATTCCCCCATTATCTTTTACTGTGTTGCTAATGCACTGTTGGATTAATTTTCACAAGCTGGAATTGGAAATAAACTCTCTAGCAAATGACCTATAAACAAATAACTGCTTTAATGAAATATATTATTATAATTATATATAAATTGACTGTGTTAACTTAGGGTAAAGTTTTAATTATATATAAATTGACTGTATTAACTAAAGGGTAAAGGACACTGCAATATTTTAAACCAAATTTCTTAAAAAGAAACAGTTTCCCTCACCCACAGTTCTCAACTGCAAAATTCAAGGCTGCCTTGAAAGGAATATTTCCCCTCCAGGTAAAATCATATAAAACATTATAAAGCTAATTATGAAAGACTTTAAAAAAAGTATAACAACTTTGTCTCAAAAAAACTCCAAAACAAAGCCAATGTTGGAGCAATTTTTCTCACCTTATTAATTCATAACTTTATTTTTTAGAGTTATTCCTCAGCTTTAAGTCTCTTCTTTAAGTTTTGTTTTAACATTGCCTATCACAAACTACTTCATGGAAAGCACAGCTTTAAGTTCTACAAATTTCCCTCAAGAACTTGTCATTTGTCTTCCTTTTTTCCCCAAACTTTCCAAATAAGCCAAAAGACAAATTCAAGATTTTTTTTTTTTTACCTATTTTACACGATCTAATGTAATCACAGCTATGAATAATTTGCAGGGTAATAAACCCACCAGCGTTACAACAAAAATTATGCATTTCCAGCCTCGACATTTACCCCGTGAAAACAAGCTCAGAACTATTTCTCTTTGATTCCTTCCTTAAATTTTGTTTGACAAATCTTTGCAACATCTGCAACAATAAAAAAGCCTTAAAAGTTTCATTTCTCCGAGAATACAATCACCAGTTTCACAACTTTTACCTATTTCACAACAGAATTTTTTTTTTTTCTCTTTTCTAAAGCCTTTCACAGGGAACAATCTTTTCTCATTTGAAATAAAAAAACTTTCATAATTTACTGCTTTAAAAATGATATTATTATATATATAGAGGAAAAAAAAAGATAAAAATTCAGCTACTTACAGGCAAACCATTTTCCCCCCAAATTAAAGTTTCTAGACTGGACTGGCCTCTCAGCTAATTGTGATTCATTCTTTATAACATTTCAGGATGCTTTAGCTCACTGTGTCCCTTTCAGAGATGATTTATTTTTTGGGGTTTGGAAATAGATTTCCTGTGAGTGCCCCAGCCCAGGCAGAGGAAGGTTAAATGATTAAACATGACTTCATTGGGTTAATCATCAGATCCCAGAACTGCGATGGGAACAGGAAAGGTCAGGGATGAGTCCCCAGCTGGACCTGCTCGGCCCCGGGAAAAGCGAATTTTTGATCATTTGATTGACCCCACAGGACAAAAATCCCTCCCAAAGCTGCACACCTGAAGGGATGGTAAAGAGAATTTAGGAGTTCTGCCCCAGTGCTCCTCCCCTCAATAGGCCCTGTGGAGCAGCTCTGGGAACATGGACCTTTCATCCTGGAAAAATCCTTCCTGGAGGAGGGATGGACAGCCTGGTCTGAATTCCAAAGCTTTGCCTCCTCCTTCTCTTTTATTTGGTTTCCATTTATAATTCAATCTCTGTCTTTTCCCTCCCTTCACTGTAAAGTTGCCTGAGCTGTGAGTGAAGAGCAAACACCTCACTAGATTTAATTAACAAATTCAAGGGAAAACCCATTTTAATAAAGAATTTTTTCCTCTTTTCCCTCTGCAGCAGAACGGCCACAATGAATTGTTCCTATTGAACATTGCCTCTTTTCCCTGACTCTGGAAAGGCTTGTGGATCACGGGAGGAGCTGGGGGGATCCACGGAGCTCGGAATGATCAAATTTGGGCTGAATGCCACAGAAATAACCTCCAACACTTGCACAGATCTGCTCTCCAAAGCAGATCAGAAATAACAGAAATAACCTCCAACACTTGCACAGATCTGCTCTCTAAAGCAGATCAGAAACAACAGAAAGAACCTCTAACAATTCCCCAGATCTGCTCTCTAAAGCCTGCACAGATTTTTCAAGGTGACACTTCATTTTCTAACATTTTCTAATCAGATTTTAGGAGCACTGAGAAACCAATGGCTCCCATCACATCCCAGCTCAATCTCTCAAAGTCACCATCCAGATTCCAGGGATTTGAGGCCTGGAAAAACTTTTCTCCTCTCCAATTTCTTTTCTGCTGTAAATACCTGAAGCACTTTACAAAGCCATTGGCAATATAGGCAGATTTAACACAAAGATGAGCATTATTTCTATCATTATAATTTTTAAAAAGTTTAATTATTCAGATGATCAACTTAAGAGGAGAACATTTTCTTCCCCCAAAGACTGAAGACTATGAAGCTACCATTTAGATGACCAAAATTATAGATTCCTTAACATTTAAAGGGCTGCCTACAAAGACAGTGCCCCTCTTTATGTAAAAATCCGAGTTATGTTAAAAATGAGCTGCACAGTATTTCATTCCTTCTGGCTTTCTGTCACAACACAATGGAATCAAACACAACTTATGGGAGAATGACCATTTGTGGTCAGGCAATGGATTCCAGGATTTCAGAGGAAGAATTATTAGCTCCTTGAAATAATGAATTGATTGCAGAGGAGCGGCGGCAAAGGAGTCAGAGAGGTACCCAAGGCTGGGAGGTCACAGCACATCCGTGCAAAAAGTTCAGCACTCAGTGACCAAAAACCACTTCTCAACCTCCCCAAAACATCAAAGGGAACAGATCTCATGAGTAAATCACAAGCAGGAATATTGTGATAGCAGCTCACGGATCTCTGCTCCGGCTTTCTCCAAAGTAATTCCTGTTAAATGCAAACACGGGGCAAACTGAAAGGGGATATTTCCATTTTGATGTCTGGAGAGTGGAGGGTGTGAGGGGTAAGGTTGAAATTTCCTTATCACCCAAAAATCTCAGAAAGAAAGGGCCGGTCTGGGAAACCTAACCCCCAAAAGAGGAAGTTGGAAAAAGTTTTCAAGGATTATTGGAAGTGGCAGAATCAAGCAGGCACGAAGTTTGATAAAAGAGAGGGATTTACACACCACAGCCATTTCAGATTCTAAATAAGTTTCACTTTGTGAGAAGTCTGTGTTTTCTGAGACATTAAATTCTGGAAAAGGAATTGGGTAATCACGGAAAAGTTGCAAGAGAAAAAGACATCGATGTGGAACATGTGGAACATGAAAACAGCTTTAACACGGACAAGATGAGGGTGACCAAAACAGCCTTGGCTTCACCGAAGAACTGTGGAAAGAGGAGAGCAGCACCCACAAAGCTCATTAAACAGCCTGTGCTGGAGATCTGAGCCCTTGGAACGGGGAGAATTCAAAATTCAGAGTATCTGTAGGCAAGGAGGGACATACAGAAGGTGTTACACACAGTGAGAAATTAAATATACAGGTGGGTTCTTCTCCTGGCCTTGTGAGGATGAGAATGCTGGACCCAGATTGGGAGGGATTTATTTCCACATCTGTTTGTCTTCAGACTCCTGAGGTTGGTTGCATGTTAATTATTGGGTGATGCTGCAATCCAGAGATCATCAGGAGGATGCTCATCTTTGGGGACTTCGTAAACTCAGACATGAGGAACTACAATTAGTTCCTGGGTCAGAAAACCTGAAGTTTTTCCACAGAAAATACAATTAAACCCATTGTCCTCACAGCAGATTTTACAAGTGATGTTAGAAAGGACAGACAAAAGAAGCCACAGAGCCGTGAGAGGAACTGAATCCTTTGCAAATCCTGTGGGAGCAGAGAAAACAGAGTGAAGTGTCCATTCCAACAGCAGCCTTGGCTCATTTAATTTTAGCCTGCCTTGGAGCAAAAGTGTGAAACTTCCAAATTATGACTCCATTTTATGGTAAATAAGATCTCCCCACTACCAGGAGCAGGCATGAAGTCAACCAGCTCTGCATCAGTCCATTAGTTCCACTGGGAACTTCCAGGTATTTTCTTCATTTCATTAATCATCTGTACCACGGCAGCAACATTTTATTTCCCTCCCTTCTCGCTCCCCCTTCTCGAGGGAAGAACCAGCAAATGTTTCTTTACAACCAACTCCACCTCAGGAGCCTCAGTTCCAAGATTTCCAATCCAACATCACACTTGGGTCCGGCAGGGAAATACCAAAAGGAACACAGATTATGGGCTCGGTGAGCTCTGGAACTCAAAAAACCAAAAAAACCCCCCAGCTTTTTCCACAACTAGAACTGAACATCTCAGACTTCTACCTAAAAAGTCCTTTTGCTTCACACGCTGCGAGAATAAAGAAATTTTGTAAAGAATGAGACACAATGAAAGGAAACAGGCCGAAGGAAGAGGAAGGAGCATGTCCTTTCAGCCTTATCAGATCTGTCCTGCAGAGCTGTAGCCCCTCTAACCACATCCCCTGCCACCTCTGCTCCTCAGAGCAGCTCTGTCCACTCTCACACCCTGCACAAAAACATGAAATAAAATCATTTCTTTCCTTGAACAGCCACTTCCTATTCATGTCTCACAGGGACCTGGCAGCAGCACTGAGATTTCCCAGCCCTGGAGGGCTCTGGGAGCAGCCCTGAGCAACCTGAGCTGGATGAGGGAAAAAAAAAAGTTTGACTAGAAAGTGCCTCAGGTCCCTCTGCAGGGGAATTTTGGTGTGATTCCATGAGAAGATACTACAGCCACAGGCAGGGAGAGGAGGGAAGGAACATCCCACAGATCACCCCCGGGTCTCTGCAGGTCCCTGTGCTGGCACTGCCTCCCAAAAACCACTGAAGCGCTCGTTTATCTCAAAGCTATAACTGCAATCAGTTGTTGTGGCCACAGCTCTGCCAATTCCGGGACATCGTTAATTTTTAAAAACCTGTTCTAAAAGAATCGAGCCCTGTGTTGAGGTGGTTTAAGATGCAGATGTTGTGAAGAAGGGATTTTTGATAACCAGTCACAAAGATTGACGTTTTCAATCTCTGATAAATCTGAGAACTCAAAAAAAAAAAATAATCTCCACACAGGACCTAGGCTTAAGGATTAAAATGGAATGGAAGTGAGGAAGCTCTGACACAGCTGACAGAGCCTTTAGCACACACAAGTGTCCCCTCTCAGCCCAGATGTGCAAAGCTCTGCCCTGCTCTCCCTGCTGGGGACAGAGGCTCCCAGACAGCTCACAGAAGTGCTCTGCATTCCAGACTCTTGTACAACACTGATATTTAAACACTGTCTGGAGCAGGGGGGAAAAAAGGAGACATTTTCTTGATTTTGCTGCTGTAATTAATTTCTATCAGTTATTGAAGGTTGTCCCTGAAAAAATCCTTGAAACGGCTTTTCTGACCCACATTTTATCATTTATTGTCTTTCTCGGAATGCTGAGGAGTGAAAAGTCAGGCATTTAGGGACAAGTTTTCCCCTTAGAAACTCGTGTTGAGCATTCCCAACACACATAGGACAGGACAGGCAAATCCAATGGCAGAATTCAACCATCTGCTTCTCCGCAACTCCCCTGCAAATGCGGCTTCCAAAATTTCCAGCACACTTGGTGATGTTATTTCTCATTTCTGTTACAAAGTGAGAAATTCGTTACCGAGAAAATTCTGCTGACCTAATATTGAGCAAAAATGTTGCAGAGCAGCCCAGGTTTCCTCACTGCCTGGGTGATTTCTGATTTATGTCCCTACACACTAAACATTTAAATGATTTTTCAGGGAACAGACACAAAGATTCTTCAAAGCAAAACTCCCAAAGTCATCTCCGGCAAACCATCAAGAATTAGTGCAATGCTCTGTGCTGGTTTTTCCTTATCTGTGAGCAGGTGTGCAAATGAATAGAACAATGCGGGCAGGTTCTCCTGCCAGTGCCCAAAGAAATCCAACCAGCAGGTGCTTTACACATTCCTTACTCACAGCTCTTATTGTCTACCCCCCACCTGGTTTAACTCTTTGCTGCCTCTTTTCTCAGGAAGTGCTCTAGATCACGTTCCCTTATTTAAAGCTGCCACTGACTCATTCCAAAATTTATTTCAAACTCGGTGATTTTGGTGAACAGCTCAAAACTGAGCTGTTATTCAGTGTATCCACTGCTGATGATATTATCTGTGAAAAACCACTGTCACTTTGCCACCTCTCTCCCCAGACCTCTTGGGGAGTTTCTACAGCGAAGCTTCAAGGTTTGATTAGTTCTCAATTTCTATTTAATTACAGGCCATGATAGAGGAGGTGAAAAACCTCCCCTAGAGGCATCAAACTTGTGGAATGCAGGGCGTGAGGAGCTCGTGGTGACCACCCACAGCAGCAACAATTAAACCAGAGAGGAAGCTAATGAGCAAAGGGGGGAATTGGAAGACTGAGCGAGAGAAAGGATGAGCAGAATTTGATGTTCTGTTTGAACAAATGATTTCTGGGAAAGCAAAAAAAGGGAAAAAAAGAAGTCAGGGTTTCCCAGTTATTATACATGACCCTTCCACTTCCATTTTTATGATAAATGCTTTATGAAAACCTGCTTGTGGTCTGCCTTAAGTTCTTTTTTCTTGTCCCAAGCACCCTTAAACGCTGTTGATTAAACAAGCCAGCAGCCTTTTCAAGCAGCAACTTATCAGATAGGAGCTGTTAATGCAATCACGGCAGAGATCCGTTTTTAATTTGGCCATCTCTAACGCTGCTAATTAAGTGAGATTTCACTCGTTAGCTGAGCCTGATCATTCCCGGTGGGTGAAGTCAGTGTCGTGTCAGAACACAGCGCTGGGCTCTCCCGGGTGGGGCACGGACTTTGTTCTGCTCCAACCCCACGTGAAGCCGTGGAAAAGCGGCTGGAAAAATGGGATTAGCTATGTGTGACTGTCCCCATCCCCAATCCACGGCTTTAACCCCTTGCAGCCCTGGGGACAGCAAGCCGAGCCCCTGATGCAACCCCGGGCAGGCAGTTGCAGCTCGGTTTAATACAAACCCTCTCGAGTCCACGTTGACAAATTCTCGAACAAGCCCTGTGGTTACAGGGAAGCTGGTTTCAGTCTGACTCACTCCTGTTCAAACAGTTTACTGGAAATGGAGGGGAGGGGGAATTTTCAGAGAAGTCATGTGATGGCCAGACAAACCACAAGCAGTAAAGGTTCAGTGGAGGCAAAAACAGGTCCCAGCAACAGCTGACATCCAGCGTGCAGATGGCACTCGGTCCTTTCCAAACAAGTCCTGCTGCACCTCGGCATTTCTATGGATTTAACCCTTCTTGGGGCCTGTGTTCCTCCCCGGGCACGACACAGCTTGGAGTAAACAAACAGCAGTGGCTGATAGTAACATAGGCAACTAGAAAATATTTTTACATGGAAATTTGGCTGCGGCGAGGCTGCACAGAAGCAAAGCCCCGATGTGTAAATCATTAGTTCTTAAAGAAATGCCACTTAATGAAGCCAAACACTTCCAGCCATTAAGGATTAGATATGCCAAGATATCAGAACTTTCCCCTCTAAGCAAGGAGTACCAGGATACAGCGAGGCCCACGCGCTGTCACTGAGTACCTTGAGGCAAGCTGGCACCAAAAGCTGCTTTTTCACTCCTCAGCTTGAAGTGTTTCAGCATGACAGAGAACCAAGAAAAATAACCAACCAGCAGCTCTGGAGCTGGCAGGAGAGAGTCCCTGCTCATGTGCTTGGAGACACAAACTGCACCGAGTGTCTGTGACTGTGTCATTACCAAAGTGCTGCCCCAGCACAGAGCAGAGGATTCACTTCCCCTAATTGAGAGGTTGCTCAGAACGGGAGATACTCCCTGTGGCTAAAAGGGGAGCTCTGATAAAACACTCCTTCACTCTGGAATTCGACTGGAAGAGAGTTAACAGCAGCTGAGTTAGCCTTTGAAACGCTGGTGGGTTTGAAACGCTGCCTTAAGTCTGAACAAATCCGAGCTCTGCCTTGTGGGAGCTCCGGGCACAAAGAAAGCTACCCAGCTTGTGCAGGGCATGGCCACAGGCAGCTCTGTGACACTCCCTGCACGGAGCTGGGACTCACTGGGAGCACACAGAGGGACACGGAGGAAGGAGAAGTGAGTGTTCCTTTAAAATAAGGGTTTTTTTCTCAAGGGTGCTAATGGAAAGTGCAGGACAGACACACAGGTTAATGAGCTTTCTCAAAGCCCAGCACAAGGAGCCAGGTCACTCAGATCTGAGAGTCAGGACACAAAATCCATCAATAGACTCCTTAAAGCAAAGGGCATTTTACTCTGTGCAACTCTGAATGGAGCATTAAACCTTTACGCTGTCTAATCCTCTTAGGTCCTTTTTTTTGGCTGGGTTTTTACAATTTTTTTCTTGAAGTGCCCAGCCAGAAAGCATATTCCCCCTCACAGATCCTCCAGGCTGCATGCTACAGCCACGGTCCCTCCTCACCAGGGAAGATCCTCATCTGTTTCTCCAAATGACCATTGTTTTTGAGCTCTCTGCACAACACACACGCAGCACGAACGTCAAAGCAGTTGGCTCTGCCTCGTAGGCAAAGAGCAGCTCAGCTATTCTTCAAAATCCAACAGCCATTCCCAAGCCAGCCCTTCTGGATGGAACCAGAGCTCGATGCTGAAAGAAGGCTCCTGCCACTCGCCACGGAGCATTTGCAGCATCCCCGAGGCACAGGACACTTGTGACAGCCCCCGTGGGGGGCTTCACACTGGGGAGAGTGGGAGAAAGCCGATGGAGGTAATAACCATCGTTAATGAGCGATTTAAAAATAGACACCGGCGCTGCTCATGAATACAAATTACAGGGCAAAGAGTGATAAGCTACGCTGGAGATTGGGATTTAGAGAGGTCAGAGGAAAGGCAGGCCGGTCTCCCACAGACATCCAGAGAAAACATGATTGAAGCCAAGAGCAAAAAGGAAGTCACATTAGCAAATGGAAAAAACTGAACTGTCAGTTTTATGAGCACAATACAATTTAATCGGATTGTCAAAGCCTCATGTTAAAAGAGTTTATAGAAACCAAACCACAAGTGGAGTTTGAAATATTGCTTTTTTTTTTTTTTTCCTGGCCATCCATCCCCAAAACAACACGCTTCAATCCAAACTCAATTGCCAAGAAAATAAAATCAAAAGTCCTGGTAAATAACACCATCATCTTTCTTCATTAATTCCACAAGGCCATTTGTTTACTCCGGGCAGTCAATACAGCTATAGTTTGGCCTGGCCTGACAAAACGCTCTCTAGCAAAAATTTTCTTCCCAAGAATCTCACTGTGCGTTCTGGAAACCATCTCTGGCTGCTGCCACAACTGTACACACATATAATTTACTGGGAGAGTTTCAGTAAACACAGATACTTAAGTCATGTATCGAACCGGTTTCGTTGTTGTTTTTTTTACCACAACTTGATTTTTGTACAGTTAGGGGATTACTTTGCAAAGCAAAGATTGATGAGAGAGTAAAGAACAAAGCAGAGTCTTTTCCACCCCCCTGCTGCATCTTTTAAAAAAATAGAAGAATTTACTATTTATAATAGCAGAAAAACCCTTTGGAACCTTCTAGCAGGGGGAGGCTCTCAGGAAACACAGGGTTTACTGTTAGAATTACTAGATTGCATTCAGTATTTCCAGACAAACCACTTTCATGGAAAAGCTTCATCCGTTTTTTTTTTTTTTGAAGGAGGAAAAAAAAGTATATATTTATCTCCAGAAAATACCCTGGCAGAAGAGTTTAAAGATATCAGTGCATGGTAAATAGCATCTGCTGGTTTTTAATAGCTGTCTCATGACCTGTTTCAACTAAGTGGCAGACAGAACAGGATAAGAAGGAAAAACACAGAGGGAAAAATCCAGTGGCAAGCAGCATGAGGAAAAAATGTTTAATTTCTTCTAAAATGCTATCAATAACTTGTGACCAGGGTGCAAACTCCTGACCTGAAGGGAAAATGATCCACAGCAGTACCTGACTGATGTGCAGCACCCATTGAAAACTGTGCACTATTTAACCCTTCAGAAAATAAATGACAAGAGGAACAGAAAGGGATTTGGGGCAGTTCTGCTGCATTTCCACATCAGGAAAAATATTTCCTCGGGCTGATGAACGGGTCACACACTGGGCAGGCAAAAGGCAGGCAAATGCCATCTGAAAGGGATGAGCTGAAGCTAAAAATCATCTCAGGGAGGCTTTAAATGCAGCCAGAAAAATCAGGATTATGGAGCAGCAGCTCCCTGTACTCCCAGCCCAGTGTCTCCCTACCTTTATTGTGCTGTTCTTGGAAATCTAACTAATTGCAGTGCTTGTAGCAAATACTTGGCTGCACTACTTTATCTGCTCCAACAAGCTCCGTTCTTGTCCTCCCATCACCACAGGTATCTCTCCCCAGTGCAGGATCTTTTTCCACCCCTGGGAACTCCCTCAGGAACTCACACCAACTGATTTTTTGGTCCCTTCTGGTTTAATTGGAACAGTTATTTACTCCATCGGAGCTGCTCTGTGTTTTATTAGCTCTGTTGTTTTGCTGTCCTTACTTGTGCAGTCTCTGCGTGTTCCAGCATCTCCTCGAATTCCTGGTACTCCTCATCATCAGGTTCAGCACCCGAGAGCCGCGCTGCCCTCGCCATGAAATACGGGGGCAGCTCCCCAATGGCTGTACCAGCACCCTGGGAAAAGAATAATCCTGATTTATTTTCCTGTTTATTCCCAGACACAAAACACTTGGCACGCGCAAATCCCGTGGCCGTTATCCGAGCTGACGAGCCCAGCTGTTTGGAGCAGTTTGCTTTCATCCACCAGCTCGGAATTCCCATTATTTCCAACATAACGCCATTCCCTTTGAACCCCTATTTCCCTTTTTTCCTTCTCGGGGCAGCCTGGGGGTTGTAGGGTCGGGGAGACACGACCTGTGCATCCCCGTGGAGAGGCGTGTGGCTGGAGCTGGTGGCCCTGCTGTCCCAAATCCCTGCTGTCCCAAATCCCTGCTGTCCCACACATCCTGAGTCAGCACTGCTGTGTCTCACCCCACTGCACGATGCCAGACACATTCCCCAGCATGTGACAGCCCCTGATCCCCCAGGGGCCTTCGGAATAATCCGGCAGCTCCTCCCCGGTGCCGTCCCGGAGTTTGCTCGCTCGGTCATGAGACTCTGGGCAAGTGTTTGTTAGAAAACAGGCTCGGGGTTTACTCCAGCAAGGAAAAAAGAGGTTAAGCAAAGCCTGAGCTCGAGTTTTCCCTCTCCTTCAGCTGGGAGCCGACTCCAGATGAAAGGACGGCTGCTTTCTCACCGCAGGAAAATTATATTTGTTTTCTCAGGACATCAAATGACTCATTTCAGTCTTGTGGGTAAAGGCAACTTTAGCTTAACCAGGGGAAAAAAAGAGAGACAGCTAAGATTGAACATATGGATAAACAGAGGCTAATGGAACAGGAACTCGGAATTAACTGGGGATGGTTTAAATTTAGGGCAGGTAAGAGACAATAGTTGGGCACTGCACGGGAATGTGCTCCCTGCAGATGGCTTTTCTCTCCCAGGGTCAGCAGTGAGCAACAAATGCTTTTCTCCTCCTTTGAAGCAACGTGAAAGCTTTTCAATTTCCTTTGTTCCCGGCTCTACACACAGCTGCAAGCAAGAATTCCAGCTGCTGTGGATATTCCAAATCAACAGGTTGTGGTTTTAAATACCACCGCAGTTACCCAAGCTGTTAAATTCTCGGTTTAAGCACCCAAAGTGCAAGGCCTCCAATGTTTATGCCCTTGTTTTCCACAGAAGAAAAAAATTTAAACGACTGCAACAAGCTGAACTTCATTAATCTGCATATTTCTGGCACAAGGGGAAGATAAGCCTGAAAACAGTAGCAACAACACTTCAGAAAAATTAACTTGAGGTTATGTTCTCAGGGTGATGCAAGAAGAAAAAGTCACATTGCTCCTCCAGGCTCTGCCAATTTGCTTTGGCTTCGTTCTGCGCACTGAGGAAGAGGTTTGCATGTGTGTACTGGACATGAACTTTCTTTAAATTGGATAAGTCACATGCTCATTATTACAAAACATTTCAGAAGTGCAACAAAAATCATATGATTTCATGTCTGCTGGAGATAGGTTCCTTAAGTGCATACAGGGGGAAAAAAAAAAAGCAATTAAGGGCTCCAAACCAGTAACTATTTAACTGCTTTTTGTAACATTAGCTATGTTCACCATTTAACTCTGAACGCCAGTTTTACATGGAGATTCCTTGGACTAACAACAAACTGGAAAAGAAAATGCTAATCAAAATTCTTTTACACAAATACATTCAGAAAAGGAAACTGGGAAATTACTCCACTAGAAAGAGTCTTTTAAACAGATTTGATCCTGCTCGGGACACAGGCCGCCTGTTCTGCTAATCCCGAGCAATTAAACATTTTTATTCTTTCCCCTTATTTCTTGTAAAAAACCAAAAAGGCTGCAACACATTAAAAATATAGGGCACTATTGAATTCCTTGTCCCTGTGGGATGGGAGGCTGTGAAAACTGGCATTCACCTAAGAGATTGTTTCTGAGTCCTTCTGCAGGCCAGGGCTCCCCGAGCCAACTTTTACAGGGCTTGAAAAAAGCATCATTTTCATTCCACCTCGTAAGTCCTTGGGCACAGGATATTTAATCCTTGCAACACTCATTATCAGCAGGAATGGCCATCACTGACACGCTGGGGACTGGTAATGATTTTAATCTCTGGAAAACAGCGCTTGAAGTTGGCCGCTGATGGTTTTGTGACCTGAATGAAATCTTGTGTGAGGATAAATCCTCAGATTTCACCCCGCAGGACACTCAGCCTGGGCACCTCTACAAAGTCCCAGCTCTGCAGAGTCATCCCAGGATGATTTGCAAAAAAATCAGCCTTTTCACTTTCTGGAAGTCACCATTATCTTTCCTAAGTGGACATTCAGCTGAAGAGTGACAGAATCAAAAATAAATCTCTCCAACAGCTTCCATAAGAAGCGAGCTGGAATTAGGACAAAAGAAACAGGCTGGAAGGAGCAGCAGCAATTGCCAACTTGATTTGGCTTACAGGAAATTAGCAAGCGATGTTTATGTACTCATGAAACATTCCAAGAAAGCATAACATTACTTTAGACACCGCTGGTAGACAGAGGATGCTCCCCAGGGAAAACCCAGCGGAGACAGAGTTCAGAGCAAAGGTAATTCAGGGAATTGGAAAATGGGGGGGAAAGAGGGGGATGCAAACGTTCCTATTCCCTCGTCCTTTCCCTAATCTCGCCCGAGGAACGCGGCTCAGAGCACGAAGGCACTGCTTGTTCTCCCCCATGGAGGACGCGAGATTCCAGAGGCTGTGTCCTGAGCTGGGGATGAGGCAAGAGATGTTTACCCTCAGCTGCATTTTTATTTTGCAACCCTAGAAACGTAACTGTAAATGCCATTTTTATTGCTTGTCTCCATTCAGGAGATTTCAGGGGAGGAAGAAAAGAAAAAGGAATCTTATGTATATTTATAGCCTTGTAAGTATTTGAATTTTTAGCTACTTATGGAGCATTCAGGCAATTCTGGCCTCTCACTAGCAGTGAAATTTAAGCTGCATTTGGCTTATTGTTTTTGTTTTCCTAACTTTCTCTGTTACCATTTGACTTTAGTCTGGAAATTCACACAATCTAATTGGAATTTCTGTAACTAACACAACTGCTGATATTTAAATTTAAAAAATGGTAGTGACCACTTGCCGTAGGTATTAAAGAACACCAGGGCAGACATCAGACGCTGTGTATTTTTAGAATTTCCTCTCTCTGCATCTGAGTTGGACAACCAAGAATTTGGTAATTAAATCATCAGCCAGGACAGGAAGTCAGCAGCAAAATAAAGTTAATTTGGCATGTACTTCACAGCAGATGCATCTGTGTAAACTGCAATTCCAAATGATCTACATGCAATGAAAAAAACAGCTTAGCTGACCAAAATCCTCCAAAAATTAAACTTCTACAAGAAGCTGCAGAGGAAGGAAAAAAAAAAAAAAAAAGAGGAAAACGGAAAAAAGTTCCAATGACAGCGTTTCCTAAGACCCTGATTCACTTAAACAGGAAAAGCAGGTCAGCTTTTAAAAGAAAACTGGGAACAGGCAGAGAAACAGAAATAAAATATGTAAAAATGTGCAAAATAATACTTTTTAATAAAATCAAACCTACTGATGCAGCCTAGAAAAAGCTGGGGGATGAGGGCCTGACTCCTGCAGATGAGGAACTGCAGCTTCACTCATGGTACAGGCCCCAAATTTCTGAAATGATTTCTTGCTTAGACCTGAGAGCTGCCAGATCACCAAGGTGCAGACACCCTTCCTAAAATTTCCCTTTTCCATCAACAGCCTTCAAGTTTTCTGCAGGTATTTAGCAATCAGCTGATAAAAATACCCCAGGAATATCCTATTCCTACCCTTTAAAAAGCATTAAAATGATCAGGGCTAAAAGGTTCACCAGGAAGGCAACTCTTCATATTACCCTGGGTGGTGTAAACCATCATTGTTTTGTTAATTCAGGAATTTTTGCCTATTGGTGGACACAGACATTAAACAGATAAATGTATACATTTATAACTCCATAATTTTTCCAAATACGTAAATTTTCCAATTTTCCAGACAGGCCTTACCCACATGCAGGCCTCCAGCCTGACTTTTGAGATGATTGCCCACAAGGAGATGGAGCCTTCGGTGGTCTCCTCGTCAGGACAGATGATTTGGTCGGGGTAAGGAGGCTCAGGGAAATTCACAGAGTTACATTCATAGGCAGCAAGAGTGACTGATGCTATGTGTGGACCCTGGGAGAGAAAAAAAACCAAAGAGATTTCAATTGTGTTTTATGTGAGTTTAAAAAAAATCAATTTTATTTTGATCCACTAAAATGTTAGGGAGCCTTTCAGCTTTTGCCCTGCCACTTGTGAGGTTGCCAAGGAGAAACAAGAATTTTTACTTCTTAAAAAAAACCCAGGAATTTTCAAATATTTTACAATGTTCTCCTTAAGGTATTTATGAGCTACGGCTTTATGAGAGGAGGTGTTTTCCCTACTGCTGCTTTTAGAGGATTAGGCATTTAAATTATATATTGATTTTATTTTAATGACTGGGTTTAATGACATCTTACAGCAGACTTTCTCAACTTCTGGATTTTTCTCCAAAAGCCAGTTTAATTTGTGTGTGTTTTTTTCTGAGCAAACAAGAAAGTCACCTCACTGCTGTTTGCTAAATATGGTTTGAAATGTAATTCAAAACTTAAATATTATTTAAATACCATTTAATTGAATCTGTTTTAGTCTCCATCTTACACTGAAAGACTTTTTTGGACAGACCACCAAATAAAATGAGCATAAAAATCTATTCAAGAAATGAACTGTTACATAGCTTAAAAATCTGAAAGAATTGCCATTATTTTAATACAAAAGAACTGAGAAGCAATTCAAGCAATCTATGGCCTGAACACCAGACATTGTAGCAAAAAAAAAATCACTTAACAAAGGTCAAGGAAACACTGTCCAGGGAAGAAAGAGGGGAAAAAATAAAATTACTGCATTAAACAGAGGTCTTTATGTAAAAACCACAGATTTAAATAAATCTAAAAGTTTCATTAAGTGCAGAACAAATTACACAAAGCTTAACTTCTGCTATTCATTATTTCACAGGTTTTGACATCGTGCTGGGAAATACTGCCAGCAATTTAATTCTATTTTTTTATCTGCAATCTTCATTTATTTTCATTTTCCTAGAGCAATGAGGGAGCTTGATACCCCCTGAAATCAAAGCCGAATTGATTACAGAACAGAGGGAAAGTGAGGCAGACCTGAGCAGGGCTCCCTTTGAAATGCAGGAGCCAGGGAGGAACAGACCCCAAAAGGTTCATTTGCACATGAAAGGGGAAATCCCACACAAAAGGGGAAGCTCCTGCACTCCTGGGTTTGCTGCCAAGATGTGGTTCACTCACACAGACATTTCAGGTCCCAAGCACTGGACTGAGGCAATGTCACCCATACTGTAATTTTTCAGGGAATTAAGAA
The DNA here is from genome assembly GCA_013397895.1 of Origma solitaria. NCBI lineage: Eukaryota > Metazoa > Chordata > Aves > Passeriformes > Acanthizidae > Origma > Origma solitaria. The sequence goes on along the minus strand of VZRL01001286.1, from coordinate 310,664 downwards.
TGTTGAAATAAAATGCCAGTTGTATTTTCTGTATGGCAGCTGCAGCTACTGCTGTCATATGCAAACAATTCAAAATAAACCCATTCTTCTGGCATGAAATTGGTTAAGGACAAGCTGCTCTGAGAGCAAGAAAATTCTTTTATTTATTCCTTGTTACTTTACAGGAGACTAATTCCGAGTGTTTGGGTGTATTTTGGATTGCAGGCATACAAAGCCTGTGAGATGATAAATGAGGCACAGACACTCCTGGGGAGAAAAAAAAGGTTCATTGAAATAAAACTGAGAAATAGGGGGTCCAGAAATTGATACACAAGAGTGATTTTGATACGGAAGGCAGAATGAAGAGTGGTGAATGAAGCAATGAGTAATAATTTATATTATCAATATTTCTGGAGGCCCCCAATGGCAACAAACTTCTTGGTACTTGTGGCAAGATCATCCCTGTCCCCAACAGCTTCACAGCTAAATAAAAACCATCTCTCTAAACAAAAACCATTTACTCACTGAGGGAAGATGCAAAGAGAGTTGAAACTTCCCTGAAACTGTAAAGTATATTTATGGCAAACCTGGGAAGCTCTTTCTCCGCCGCAGTCAGAAATTTGGGGAATTGAATCCCATCCCCTGCTCGCCCCTCCCAAAATGAACGGTTTTCACCTGCACACATTTGCAGTGAAACTCTCCTGAAAAGCAGATTTGCACTGGGGAAATTCCCCGGGTTTGAGCTGTAAATGACCATTCCCTCGGCCCCCTTGAGGTCTCGGCCAAGGCAGTGAGGAACGTGTGGGAATCCAGAGGTGTGGCTTTCACTTCCACAAAATTTGGAAGGCACAAAGTGTGACTACAGCCAGAACAGAATAACAAGAGACAAATTTAATTGCTGCTGTCAGTAGTGATTAGGAGCCCCCCGGCCCTTGCAAGGTTTCAGCATCACCCAAATTTCTTCCCAAAGTGCAGACGGCGTGGACAGAGCAGATCCTAAAATCCCAAAGGAGCACACAAGGACAAAATGCCCAGGAGATGCTGCAGGAGCTTCTCCCAGCAGAGCTGCCACCCTGGAAGGGGCTGAGCGACCTCAGAACTCTCCTGTCGGGAGCTCTCCAAGCCTCAACAAACATCTGCAAAAGGAAAAATTTCACAAGGAGTAGCCAATGGAAAAAAAAAGGCATTTCACCGAACAGCTGCGAGCGGCCACCTGAAGCCCACGCCAAGGGAACAGAACTCTCCCAGTGCAATGTAAACAATTCTATAACGGAAAAAAGTCGGAGTGATGGAACCCACAGAAGCCACACTTGAACTGGAGTAAGGAATAAAGCGCAAAGGGATGGTTCAGAGGGATGAAGTGTGGGATGGAAGCAGAGCATTCTGGTGTCCTCCTGCTGGAGCTGAGTGTCCTGCGGGTCACGGGGACACCGTGCCGGGCTTGGCAGGCTGAGAGCAACAGCCCCAACATCTGCTGCTGTCCCAGCCCAGCTCTGAGCACAGGGAGCTTCCCCACAGCCCTGGTTACCAGGCACCTCCAAACAATGCTCGGCTAAACAGGCCCAGGGCTGCAGAGTGCTGGCAGGAGGGCTGGGGGTGATCATTTATATTTTAGTGATGGTTGAGCTCGGAATGGGGCAGGGAACCACCTCCAAACAGGCTCAAGGTGCCACCTTTGGAAAACCCCTGACTGTACACTCTCAGTGTGTTCTCTGCACTCCTCCCTGTGCCGGGAGGATTCATTTCCCATCCAGTTTTTAATCCTCTTCACAAATAACACCTCCTCCACCCTCTCCTCCTTCTCCTTCTCTGCGTGGGGCCGCAGGAAACGCTGAGTGTTCTGCCTCCCTGCAATAGCTCAGTTTGTTTCAACACTTGGGGAAGTCCTCTCCGTTGTTCCCCCTCCAACCGGGACTGCAGCTCTACCTTTAAAAAGGGCATTTGAAAACTGCTTCAAAGCCCATCACCCCAAACACCAAATCCCGGGTGGTTTGGACGATGTGCTCCTTGCCAAACCAGGAAAAGTCACCAAAACTCAAGGCATGTAAGATCCTGAACACCAACTATCTTTCCCTCACCCCCTTCCAATGATTTTTTTTTTTTTCCTTTTAAGCTGCAGGAGGCACCAACAAGGGACAGCAGAGAAGAAACTGAGAAACATTCTGCTGACTGCTGACTCGGGTGAGAAACATTCGCTTGCCACTGCTGGCGACCAGAAGGAGCCTGTGGTCAGGCTGGAATGTGATGTGTTAGAAATATCTGTACAATTTGCAAATCAAACAAGACAAGATTCGGTCATCGAGATGAACTCAACATAAATCTATTTTTTAGCAACGGCAGTTCAGGGGAGTTTGGAAATCCCTGTCTGCACAACCCCAATGTCTCAGAGAAGGTAACTTCGAACTCTTGAACTCACAGGCCTTCAAAGGAGTTTTGTTCCAGTGATTGAAGGCACCCAAGTTAAAATGGCAAAGCTAATCCTCAGGAATAAGTTACTTAAAATGATGTATTATAAAATCTCTAGAAGGTAAAATCTTTTTATCTATAAATTATGCTTGGAAATTCATCTGTGGAAGTAGGAAGAGACAGCAGGCACATGTAAAAAAAATCATGAGTTAAAATCCTTAAAAACAGGCTGATCTGTATAATTCTTACAGCAGAAAGTCTTTACCATAAGGAAAAATGACTGAATATCCAATTAAAAATGAATCATATTTTCACATTATTAATCATTCTGAGCACCTGGACTGGGAAGTCAATTAAAGCTCTAAACAAATCCTGTATCAAGCGTTGCTTTCTCGCATGTCCCTTCACAGAACAGCCAGGCTACTCAAGAACAACCACATCTAATTTTAACCTTTTATTTTGGGGGGAAGATATAATTTTAGACTGGTTTTAATTTAGAAACATTTCTCAAAGAAAAGTGATATGGCTGCCAGCAAGAAAAATATTAGCCTGAACTCCTCGTTGAACTTAATGCACTAAAAATCTGTTTTCCTCCATGGATACGCTGGGGCTCAAGACTCAGCCCTTGCACGGGGGGAGGGGGGGGAACATTTGATGGAGATAAATTGGAAAAACAAAAGCTTGCTTCTCATGGGAAACATCCTCCAAGTGGTGCCCCAGGCCACGACTCATCCCATACTTATCCATGAAGTCATCACACCTCTCCAGAAAGTCACCCCACCGTTACAGCATCTTTTTTATCTCCGGACAACTCCCACCAAGAGAACTGCGCTGTGATTAAGGGGGAAAAGCTCGGTCTGGAGGTGGCTGGTAAACATGTCCAGTTTGTCTGTCTGTCTGTGTCAGGAGATTAAAATGTCTCACGGTTTTATAACGTCTGGTATGTGGTGCTGGCTGCAAATCGGGGCTGGGGATGGAGGATTCTGTACCTAGAGCATCCTCGAGTGACACAAACATCCATCAGGTGGTCAGGGCTGGGTTTTGAGGGCCTTCACAGCATCTCAGGCCGGGTATTAATTTTCCAATCACGTGTCTGTGGGTAAGTTTCTATTCCCACTTCAGCCAAGCCTTGCCCCACAGCACAGTGCTGATGGAAATTGCAAATGATCAGCCACGAACTCCAAATTTGAGTAAAAAGAGCCACTGAGGAGCTGCACGTGGTACCCCTGTGGAACAGGGCCACGGGGCTGCTCTGAGGAGCAACATGAAAAGCAGATTTTTTTTAAGGTTGTACCCACATTACTTTCTATAGGAGCAGACAGACTCATGTCAGGGGAGGCACAGTTGGAAGAATCCAAGTTTATCTCCTGGTGCTGACAGAAAATTAATAACTAAGTAACCTAACAGTGTTCTCTCCTTGCCCTTCCCTAGCCATTCTCTTATTTCCGAAGAACAAACCTCAACATCCATTCAAATTGCCACCAGCAATCACCAGTGGTGATTGGCTTTAGAATCTCCAATTACAGAGAGTTTTCACCATTATCATTATTTCCAACCTGCTCCAGGAAGCAGCGACACAAAAGGTATAAAGTTCAGGCTGTGCATTGAAAAAAAAAGTAGAAACTCCACAGGAGCAAATGAGCAGAAAGTACTGACAGAACAAACGTTGAGGAAGTGCAGAGCAATAATGAAAACAGGGCGTCAGCTCCTGAAAGGTAAAGTCCATCAACCTTCAGGAGGAAGAAATGGGTGCAGACATTGTCCTGTTAACCCCTCCATCACCCACTGACTCCTCCATCACCCCACTAACCCCTCCATCACCCCACTGACCCTTCCATCACCCACTGACTCCTCCATCACCCCACTGACTCCTCCATCACCCCACCCACTCCTCCATCACCCNGAGCATCCTCGAGTGACACAAACATCCATCAGGTGGTCAGGGCTGGGTTTTGAGGGCCTTCACAGCATCTCAGGCCGGGTATTAATTTTCCAATCACGTGTCTGTGGGTAAGTTTCTATTCCCACTTCAGCCAAGCCTTGCCCCACAGCACAGTGCTGATGGAAATTGCAAATGATCAGCCATGAACTCCAAATTTGAGTAAAAAGAGCCACTGAGGAGCTGCACGTGGTACCCCTGTGGAACAGGGCCACGGGGCTGCTCTGAGGAGCAACATGAAAAGCAGATTTTTTTTAAGGTTGTACCCACATTACTTTCTATAGGAGCAGACAGACTCATGTCAGGGGAGGCACAGTTGGAAGAATCCAAGTTTATCTCCTGGTGCTGACAGAAAATTAATAACTAAGTAACCTAACAGTGTTCTCTCCTTGCCCTTCCCTAGCCATTCTCTTATTTCCGAAGAACAAACCTCAACATCCATTCAAATTGCCACCAGCAATCACCAGTGGTGATTGGCTTTAGAATCTCCAATTACAGAGAGTTTTCACCATTATCATTATTTCCAACCTGCTCCAGGAAGCAGCGACACAAAAGGTATAAAGTTCAGGCTGTGCATTGAAAAAAAAAGTAGAAACTCCACAGGAGCAAATGAGCAGAAAGTACTGACAGAACAAACGTTGAGGAAGTGCAGAGCAATAATGAAAACAGGGCGTCAGCTCCTGAAAGGTAAAGTCCATCAACCTTCAGGAGGAAGAAATGGGTGCAGACATTGTCCTGTTAACCCCTCCATCACCCACTGACTCCTCCATCACCCCACTAACCCCTCCATCACCCCATTAACCCCTCCATCACCCCACTGACTCCTCCATCACCCACTGACCCCTCCATTACCCCACCGACTCCCTCCATCACCCCACTGACTCCTCCATCACCCCAGCAACTCCTCCACCACTCCACCAACTCCTCCATCATCCCACCAACTCCTCTCTGTTTACTCTCCATAGGTATCCTACAGGCATCAACACAATGGGAACACTTAGAGGGACCAAGGCTACAAATGAAGGTTTTTCTCCTTGAAAATGCACCACTTTTCATCTCAGGCTTTTAAAATGCAAGCGAGCCACCCGAAGGTTTAAGAACCACCCAGATTGCACAAGTGATTTAGCAGCAGTGCCCAGTTAATTCAGCAGATCCTCCCAGGTCATCAGTGCATTATTAATATCAACACTGCTGTTTCAAGCAGAACAGAGCTCAGGTAAGCAGGAGTTTCTGGTGAGATAATTGCAAAAGTGTTTTTTCAAAAAAGTTTGATGTTGATTCAAGTATTCCAGGATATTTCAGTCCATTGTAGAAAGCTTAGGACAGCTGGAGGAAGTAGTTCAAAGACAGGAAAGAAACATATGACAGAGACAAAAATGACCCTCACACAAACAGGCTCCATTTCAACTTATTTCAGAATTAATTTCTGCCTTCTGCACCCTCCACGTATTTTTCTTTCAACCACCTCAGCAATTCAATAGCAGTAATTCGAGCACAGGTATTAGACAGAACCCTTTTTTATTTCCTTTGTTTTAGGCTTGCAAGTTGACATGTGAATTGGAGAACAGCGAGGGCTAGAAATGAACACCTCACTTCACAAAAAGAATTCAGCACTGCTGCACCTCCCACCTCAGCCTTTGTTTCTCACTTTTTCTTTTACACACAGAACCATCATTTTCTGGGTTACTCACAATACTTTTGAATGATCTGCGTGGAAAGAGCAAAACCTCTCCTGAAGCTGATAATCACTGTGAAAATACTCCTGTATTAGTCACGAGGAAGTAAATGGAGAAAAAAAAAGAGAACAAGTTATGTAGGTTTCTAAATTATTCTGTCTACTTCATAAAAATGGAGTAAGACCTGTTCTGTGAATTTCTCTTTTAAGAAGAACTTAAGTAATTTTTATCATGAGTCTCCTTACAATCTCACCTCCTGCAACAGGAGAACTAAAAGGAATTAGGTTTGACTTTAAAAAGTTTTCAGTAGTCCTGACAGGAAACCATTTGTTTGTGTGGGTTTGTTTTTTTAAAAAATTATTTACACCACCAACATCTTTTTTTCCCCAGATAATGGACTCATTATTGCACAAGTGTCTGGCTTTTAAACCTTCAAATTCTAACCTAAACCAGTTTGGGCAGGACCAACACAGGACTCATTTCAGCTGCAAACTGTGACCGTTTGGGGAGGCCAGAACGTGACCCTGGTGAGGGGAACCAATTCAGAATGAAAGTGAGGTGCTGAGCCCTCAAACCCAGACAAACCCAGAGCAGCACTGGCAATACGAGCACAGCCTTTCTGACTCACTTTTCTCTCTAAAGGCACATTTCTGCTCTTTTTCACAGCCTGAACTTTTTGCCGTGCCCTCTCCACTCTGCTGCCGGGCAGCCCTGGAAGAATTCCTGACAAACCCACGGATTCCAGGGCTGAAATATCCGGGCTGGTGTGTGTGACCTCGGCACAAGCGTGGCTATTGTAGCTCCCATTTCCTGTTTGTGCTCGCCCAGGGCTCACCCACCAGCACAAACCCCTCAGCAGTTGCCCCCCGGGCTCCAGCAGCAAACAGAATCCACATTTAAGCAACAAAAACACAGCAATGCAAACAGCCAGAGCTCGCCCCGAGCTTTTGACCGGTGAGGAATTCGCTGCCGCTCATCCCTTCAGGGATTTTATATCCACAGGGAGAGGGGACATGACACTGCCACAACCACTTGTTTTAAGCACTTCTTTTTTTTTTTTTTGGGCACATCTTTGACAATCCGTTTTTCAGAGCTGAAGTGAAACCGAAGCAGGAGGCAGAGCGTTGGGTGGGGATGGTCACAGCCCACGATCCCAACCCAGCACTCCACCTACTGTCCCCTGCTCCGGAGCCCTGCGGCACTGCCGCCTCATTCATTCATTTTCGGCTGCAAAGATCCTTCAGAGATGTACAAACACAAGAAATTCCTCATGAGTTACCCTCAGCCATCCTCTGCTGGTAATGAGGTGATTCATGTTCATATTTTAATCTACCACCAAGAGAAAACATCTCAGGACTGAGGAAAAAGCCATGTGCTGCTAAAACCAGTATTTAGAGTCATTAATCATAATACTTTTATTTCCTACAGAACCACATCACGATTACTATTTTTAAGGGCTGTTTTTAAAGAATTCTGAAAAACATTTAATGGGCTTCAGGAAGCCAGCAGACTTGTTTTGAAAGTGTCAGAGTGGAAAGGATTCTTGGAAGAGTGGCCTGCTTCCCTGCTCCTGCATTGAAATCTGCTCTGTGCCAGCCCTTAGCTCAGTGCCAAGTGCAGCATGAGAACTGTTTCCCAAAAAGCCATGTCAGGTTTTACATCCAGTGCTGGCAACAGCTACGGAAGCAGCACTGAACGAGGAACTGACACATCAGACAATGTTCAGGCCCTTTACGACATACAGAAAGCTCCTGAACCACGGGAACAGCAATAAAAAGCTGTTATCAAACTGACACGCTCGCCCTGCCCCTCCTGCACCAAGGATTGGTGACCAAAAAAATCCCAATCAGACGTGAACCGAAATGATCCTGAGGCAGCAACACCCCTCCCACACTGAGGCTGCTTTACACTGTCAACTCTACTTTTAGCAGACTGCTTCCAAGTACTCCTTTCTCAGCTAACCCCGGGATCTCTCCTGGCACTGGAGCGCAGCTCCAAAAAGCAGCTGGTGAGAGATGAAGTGAAGGATGCAGACAAATGACAGTTTTCAACACTGGGAAAACAGCTAAGCAGGCCAGGGAAAGCAAACAGCAGTCATTCATACACTGCAGCCATTTCATAACCGCTGCCACGGCCTGCCCAGCCAGGCTGGGAACGGCCACATGCACTAAATGGATAATGCATTGCACAGATGCACCTGTGTGACAGCTGAGGGAGCCCAAGCAGGTGCCCACATGCCATCCATTCCTCCACGTGCCCTCCGTGGCACTCACAGTGCTGCAAGTCCCAGCAGAGCTCAGCACCACATGGGTGGGCCCAAGGGCATTGTTCTCCCAGCATGTAATTGCATTGCCAACAATCTCCCTCTACATACAGCTTTAAAATGAGCAATTAATTAAAAGCAATTTGAAAGCACTTACTGAATCTGTTCTCTATTGCCAGCAAATCCAGGCACTAAAGCAGGGGAGGATTTGTTTTGTAATTTTTCGTTTCTTTGAGTCAATAGAAGAGTCAGTTTTACCATAATGGAGAAACGTAATTAAAGTATATGGAACATGAAAAGTAGATCAACAGCAATGCAAAAGTTAATATTGAGAGCCCACTTAATGTGTCATATTTCTGCTTTTAGAGGGAACTGCTGTACAAATAACGAAGCAAAATAGTTACAACTCCTGCCTTTGAGAGCTAGAGCTTCTAACTGCACTGTTTCCAGATGGGTAAAATCCAAAACACTTCTCTGGAAGACTTCACCCCTCAAAGCTGTGCCAGCAGCCTCCCGTTAGTACTCTGTGTTCCCTCTCGCAGCAGGTGGAGGCTCACACTGAGCAGATATCAAGCACTGTTTTACTGCAGAGATAACAGATTCCATGTACACCTTGCTGATACAGCTGCAGCGATAAGAATATGAACAGTTCAGGTGCTTAAAAGAGAACACAGTTTGCTAGGGCAGGAACTGCTGTTTTTACACTCCCTCTGCCATCTAGTGGCAACAACCGCGTGGGTTCCACCGAGGAGTAAAGCATGAGGTGCTCACACAGTGCCCAGAAGGTGTGAACTGACCTGAGCACACCATGCTCATCACTAAATCTTGCACAGGAGGAGAAAAGGAAAGCAAATCTTGGCTTCTCTTTCTTCCTACATGGACTGCCATCATGGGATTCCCTCCCTCAGTGTAACAGGAACATTCTTATCTGCCTCACAAGTTTAAAGCAAACCAGTATTTCTCCTGGAGCATTACAATTTAGATGTCGATGCTACATTTTTATTACATTTTACTCTATGACCACCTTCTAATTAATCAAGGTAATCTATTCAGACTGTTTCCCCCTCCCAACAAAATAAAGGAAAACCTTCCCTCTTATGTTCCATATAAATACCTTCCCTAACAATACTAAACTCAGTTTCTTTTCCTGCTGACACATCCCTGTAATCTTTGGAAGGTTGTTCACCTCCCAAACACCCACCATAAGTTATACTGATAAATGAACGGAGAATTTATATTTTCTATAAATTATTTCAGTGTCAGCTCAGGTCACGGCCTAAATACCTCCACGAGGCTCATACACCCCACAGGATAATCAAAGTGATGTATTATGGAATTTAACTTTTCCACATTGAAGTACTTTACAACTATTTAAGCACTTGGGTTTTTACATACAGAGTAGAAGAAAGGTTAACTCATTCCACCTTCTTTAAGAAAAGAAGTGGTGCTGTCTTAGGAAGATTTCATGTGCCAAAACCATCTTGGAGTGGCCTGGGGTATAAGATTACAGTGCTCTTGTATGCACAAACTTGATTTTTTTTGGTAGGAATTCCTTCCACAATCTTCAGGACAGAAGCTACACTAAGAGTAAATTTGAGGCTGCCCATCCCATGCCATTCCACATCCCAGGCACTGCCCTGCTGTGGGGAAAGGCAGGAGTTCCTTGTAGTGTTTTCTGTGTTATTGTTAATGGTTAAAGCAGCTCTGAAAGTAAACATCTGTAATTGTTCCAAATACAAGATGACATTTGTTGCATAAACTGGTTTTAATTATTTTGTGGCCATGAATCCTTTTCTTGAATCCAGGACAGTGGTTTCATAAACCAGGAACTAATCCAATGGCCAAAAGCAAAACACACCCAAACATTCCCCTGACTTTCATAGCTAAGTTGAGATAAACAACATCATGCAAATTTTCGTAAGATATTTTATCTTCATACAAAAACATTGTTCTTGCTATTATTTTCAAAGCAAAGTTAATGCAGACTGAACTTTAAAGCTGTTTTGGTGGTTTCAGTTAGAAAAACGATCATTTTAAGCTACTAAAAAATACTCTGGAACATTTAAAATGGAAACATTTGAGCTGCACACACACAGCAGAAAACTGTTCATTTAAGTGAGATTAGAGGACAGAGCTTGCAGATTTGATCATTGTTTCAACGTGAGGATTAACCAACAGCAGGCCAACATCCACAGCTCAACAAGCACAGAGCTTACAAACTGCAGAACAAGGTGAGGCAGTGAAGAGCACGAACAGCATTCACCAGAGCAGCAACTTCTGAAGTATTTAATGTGCAGAACTTGCAGAAAATTACTTATTCACATGTTTTAAAATATACCACTATTGAAATGCTCAATTCAGAAAGGAGATGGAGTGGAAATAGCCTTACCAAGTAGAGCAGAAAGGTGTGGAGACCTGTTCCAAGCCCAACAGAGGAGAGAATGCCCAATCCTACCCAGTAGGCACACCAGAAGAACTTCTTCTCCATGTACCGCACGTACTGAGCAAGGAAAGTCACAAAAAAGAAAAAAAATTATAAATTATGACATCTCCAAGGGAGAAAATGAAGCTACAAGCTAACACAGACTTTTATCTGGACTATAACAACTGAAGTAGACTCCTAAATACTTCTATTTGCAATTTATTACAGCTATAGAACAGATATGTAGAGAAAACAGCACTTCCAAAAGAAAAGCCCCCACACACTGCAATCAGCAAGTTTCCAAGGAGATAGATGAAAATTCAGGTTCAACAGTAGGAGGATGAAATCCACAACAGGTACACAAGGAGCAAGCCCCAGAGAGTGTCTAGTGGAGCCCAAGCAGTCCAGGTAATTGTCTGAACAGATTAAATAAAGGAATACAATCAGCTGCACTCACAGTGAGTCTGCTGAATGCTGTATCTTGGAGCAGTGAGTAGCAGGTTTGTTGTTTTTCAGAAAACATGAAAAATGCTGTTTGTCTGCTGCACACAGAAATGAGGGCATATGGGAAAGGCACAGCAAGTTCTGGACACTGTTTTACACCATCCATGGACCAACAGCACCAAGATGAAGTTTACACCTTTCTTATCCAGGCTCCAACCTGCCCGGGCACAAAAACATCCTGAAAATGCCAAGTGCATGTGGCTGACACCTCCCTCAACAGGGAGCTCCTGCTCCGGCTGTCACCCCAGGGTCACACTGCCCTCAGCAGTCCCAGAGGATCAGGTTTCCTCCCAGCAGGCTCAAGGAAACCTGGGAAGTCAGGAGTTCAGTGGCAGACCTGCAGATCCCCCTCAGGCAGCCAGTGGCACACGGCAGCAGGAGGGATGGAGGCAAGTTCTCTGAACCTGCTGATTTCAGAGCTGCAGGATGGTTCAGTTGGGATGGGTTTAAAAGGGCTGTCTGTCCTCCAGAAAAATCTGAAACTCCAAGAAAAATGGGGAAGGGAAAGGTGCAGACACCACCATCACTATTAAACAATATCTTACACTTCCAGCGCTGCAAAAGCACCAGAGCTCACCAGAGCTCCACAAAGGCTTTAAACAACCATTTGGAAACAATGAGAAGCAGCTCTGCACCATGAAACCATTTTATATCTCTATATGTGCCAGTTCTAGCCGGGCAGGAGAGCCTTCCACAGAAACAGAAGAACCATTTCTTGGGAACCACAAAGCTCTACTGTGACTCAGGATAACACAGAGCTGCCACCACTGTTAAAAGCTTGCTAACAGCACCTGAGGTGTGCTTTACTCAGGAACAGATGAGACACCTCCAGATCCAAGAGAACACATCAAATGATACAACTCATTTTGTGTTTCCCACCTGGGAAACACAGCTCAGGCACAGCCAAACACAGCAGTCACGACTTGAGAACAAACCCTTAGCGAGCAGTTCAGAAAATAGATTCTAGATTCATTCCATGCCCAGCACAGGGACACAGTGTGGGGCACAAGGGGAGCAGAGGGCTGTACCTGCTGATGCGCTCCCTCGATGTAGTACATGGCTGTGAGCACGGCCAGGGACAGCAACACGCACACCAGGACACCTCGCCGATGCCACAACCTTAAAGACAAACGGCAAATTAGGGTTTTTCCATCATTGAGTGCGCGTTTCAAAGTAACCCAGTTATCCCCAGGGGCTGGGGCTGCCTGCATGGACTCAGCTGAAAAGTTTGCTCTAATAAAAGTGTAAACCTCCCAAGAAAATATCTGGGGAGCCTCTACTCTTTAGGGAAAAATCTCCGCTTCGTTGTCAAGCGAGATCAAAGTTCAGCCACGCATGTTTTATTATTTTTTTTAATAAACAAAAACAAAGTAACTGTCTGAAAACAAACACAAGCTGCAAACAATTCAGCTTCTGCAGCCAAGAGGCAGAGCCAGGCCCTGAGCAGCAGCTGTGGCCAAGCACAGAGCAGAGCAGGCCCTGCCCTGGCCCTGGGCAAGGGCGAGCTGGGTGGAATTCAGAAGTGCTGATTCCCCACTGTGCTGCTGGGCAGAACCAGTGGCAGTCACAGGAATAATTTTTTACATCATTTTGTTTCCCTATATCTATTAAAATTAATATCTTGTAATAGCTCTGAACTTAATAAATATATTTCAGATAACTATGAAGCATTAGGGGAATAAGGAGAGAAAAGTGTTTTCCAATGTAATTTGCTGCCAAATCCCTTTAAAGCACATTTGGTTTTACTGTTTTTTTTCTGCTTGATGTGTATGTGGCCACACACAGTAGATTAGCAAATATATTTATTATTTTCCAGGAAATATTATTATATTGTCAACTAACAATATATAAAAAAGCAAGTGCTAGCATCACTTAAAATTCCCAGACCATAATAGCAAACTATGAACACAACTTATCTATTTAGACAGAAAAAGATAGAAATGTGAGACATAATACAGGAAAACAGGCACAAATATTTCATATTAAGCAAACTGAAAAAAAAAGCACTCAAATTATTTTAAAATTAAAGTTACTGCTGCTTACATAGTATGACAATTGAATTTTCAAGTGATTGTCATTCAAAACACAATTTATGCAATGGAACACAGGAGATCGTTAAGAGTCAATCTGAGGTCTCAACTTAATAGATTATAATAGTCAGCGTTATTTTCTGTAAAGATTCTGTCAGGGTAGTGCCAGACAACTAAATGTGCTGCTCGGCAGAGGATGCTATCTGTAACAGAACTGGATTTCTAGGAAGCCAAATAAGATTTGAGCTCTTAAAATAAATCCTCAAATGTTATTTCTGCTTAGTTTAAATAAATGCTTGGAGATTGTCAGAAATGACTAATGTCAGACCCAATAAAACAGTTCTCAGAGACAATTCCTATTGGTAGTTGAAAGAATGCAGATAATAAAATAAATAGGCTTGGGGGTTAGATTTTTTTTGGGGGGTTGTGGGGTGCAAAAGGGAATTAAGACTACGCTACACAAACCTGGTATTTCATAAAAATAATTTCAAAAGAAAATGGGAAATAGAAGCTTCTCTCAGTAATTCTGACCTGCCAGCACCTCCAGCCTAGCCCAGGGGGTCAGCAAGCACAGCCCTGAGCAGCAGGCTCAGCTCATCCTGCAGAGGAGCAGCTGGAATCCCCCAAGGTGACATTAGATCCTGTCCCCTGACAGGGAAAAGCTCTGTCAACTCAACGCCAAGCACAACAGAGCCCAGTCACCAACACAGGCACTGCATGGCTGCTGCTCTCGGCATTTTCATTGCAAATTGTGCTCATGTTTTGGCAGCCTAAACCCTCGGGCCTTGTGCCTCAAGAACTGCCTCTGCATTTCAGCACTAGCAGGGAATGGCAGGACTGCTCCTCACAGATTCTCTCACCGGAATAAAAGCTGATTTTAGCCAGTGTGAAAATAACACTCAGGGAAAGCGCTTTAATAAATCATTTCCTGCTGTAAAAGGACCCACATGGAAGCAAAGTCCTCTTCACAGCATCACATCACTGCAAGCTCCACATAACTCTGATCTCTGCCCTGCCTGGGCTATTCGAAGATTACTCAGTGATACCAACCTACATCAGTAGGTCAGTGCTTAACACTGCAGCCACAAGTACAATATCCCTCACCTTAAGGGTCCCTAAACATGCCCCCACACTCCTTCAAATTGCAATATTCAACTCTTCAGAAAGGAAGTTTGCCATTTTCTCCCCCCTTGCTGCACTAATCCAGGCAGAAGGTCTGAGTGCACAGCTCCAAGTGTGGGATGTTGCAGCAGCCACCTTTAAGGGACAAAAATACACATTCTCCAAAAAAACAAATTTCAAGTTGTGACTCATCAGGGAAAGTGAGATGTCAGAATGACCTACTGAATCAGAGCATGGGTTTCCCCAGAACGCTTAGTAGAAGTTAAAGAAATGATCTTTACTTTATGGTCCATTCCTTCAAGTTTATTAGAGTTTCCAGGCAAAAATACTGCAAGGTAACAAGCGGTTTTTTCCACAGTACAATATTCAACCTCTCCTCTCGCTCCCTTCGCTTCCGCTCACTCAACATAGAGGAATCTGCAAAGGAAAAGCAAAAAAAAAATATGTAAAAGCCCAGGCTGGCAGGTCAGATTCAATCCCAGCCAAAATTACACCGGGTTTTTATTCTTTGTTAGGAAGTTAATGTGAGCTCTCAGTCATTTTTTCTCCTGATCCCAAAGCATTTGCAGCAGTGCCTCAGGAATCAGGTGAGGAAATGCAGTGTTTGCTCCTCCCTGGAGCTGACAGGCACTCAGGGAACCAGGGTGCAACACCTCCAGCAGCCTTGCCGCAGGGCACTGCCCGGGGAGCTAAAAGCAGCCCGGGTCAAACGTGACTGCAGCCCCTGCTGCAGGGACACTTCACTCTGAACTTTGGAGCTGGTTCCCTTCCAGAACAGCTCTCGCCAGACTCCTCCGCAGGGATGGGATGGAATTACACTGCTCTTTATGCCCCTCAGTCACTGTGTAACCGGATAAGAGCACCTGCCCTCCCAGGCACGATCCTCTGGCTTCTCCCAAACCCCTCCTGCGGGAAGGAGCTGCTTTTGGGGCACGGCCCCACCTGGGATTGAGCTCACACCAGCCCAGGCCCTGCTCACTGCCAGGCAAGGACACAAAAAGCTTCTTCTAATCAAGATGCTGGTTTGTGCTCCAAATAAGATGAATAAAGCCCCAAACCTGAGCTGTTTTTTGAAGGAGAATGGCTTGTTCAAAGCTAATGAGCAGTAATAATTTTTAAACTTTTAAAGAAAAGGAATTCCGGAATAACAGGAAAAAAAAATACTAGTAAAAAATGAAAAAACACACTTGTATCCAAACAGGCACCAAACTTGTGTAAACATCACTTACTACACAGTCAAAACACATGTATTCTATTTTGCATTGCAATAATATTCATAAATTTAAAATTTTTAAAAAGCTGTTGCATTTAAAATATTAATCTAATCTGATCTTCAGCATATTGTAACCCAAGATGTATTATTTCAGTCTTACCCCAGTAATTGAAACATTCTGCCTTATCAGATGCTGATATTTACATAGAAACTGCAGATCTCATTAGTCACACAGCCCACTTGATTTTGTATTCCTTAGCTGTAAAATCAGTTGCTTCAGATGAACTAACAGAAACCCTACAATGGCAAATACTGGAGAACATCCACATTCCCTCAGAGCTGCAGAATGATTTAAGACTTTAAGGAAAAGACTTTAATTTGTTCCATACATACAAACATGCAGTTAATCTTCTTCATTTAATATGTGCAATAAAAATGTTTCAACCTTGCTTTTATGACCTTGTTTTTAGTAAAGGTCGCAAAAGACAATGATGTAAGACTGTACACAACTTGAGAAATCACTTGATTACAAAACTTAATTAAATATGGAACTGGCACATTCAAAGCTGACAGGAAACAAAGGAAGATGATTATAATTTCCATGCTTTACTACACAGCACGGATAATTCAGTGACACAAAAAGCTTCATTAAGTATTTCAGGTTATTTTTTGTGTGTTCTAAACATTAACCTCAGGCTACTTCAGATATACGAGTAGAAGAAACAGAGGAGAGGCAGGAGGTGAAGTAGTTAAAACTGTTTTGTTGGTAATTTATCACTGAAATCAATAAATTACAGTGACATTGAATTTCAACAGAACAGCCAGAAATTGGGAGGCTAATAACTGGATCCGTCCCAGAGTAAAACAGATTTTTATTACCAAGTACTAACTTTTCAGTGCCAAAGGGTGGGGCTGTACAGCCTGACTTCCACAGCCACACATTTGCCAGCACAGTTTCATTTTTCAGTTCGGCCCTGTTGCAGCCCCTGTTGGTACCAGGTCAGCTTAAATGGATGCGAACCACAGATCAAGAATTTTGGGAGGAGAAAAGAGTGGAAGGGAAACGCGAATGGAAATACACAGCATTAATCTATTCCATGGCTGTGAAATCCTAAATCCTCCAGGCCTCAGCCCTAGAAGTGGCTGAGGTTTCCAGGATTGATTCAGGCATCGAGGCCCTTCCAATTATATGGGCATAAAGTCACAGAATCCCAGGATGGTTTGGGTTGGAAGGGCCTTAAAGCCCATCTCATTGCACCCCTGACAGGGGCAGAGATGGCACTCACTGGATCAGGTGGCCCCATCCAACCTGGCCTGAACAGAAAACCAACATCAATTCCTTTTCAATCCTGCGCTGGTCATTTTACACCCCAAACAGAGCAGCTGAGAACACCAAGTGATTTCCACCTACCTGTGAAGTTTCCATTGTGCTGCTCTTTGCTCATTCCTATGCGTCTCTGGTCACAGTCTGTGCCATTCTCTGCCATTTCATAGATCAGTCACGTGTGAGGACCTAGGAGCAGGAAAAAACCAAAAAGCACAATGTGTGTTTGTGGTTAGAAGGACTCCACAGTCAAAGGATACAGCAGCTCTCCAAATCCAACTCACAGTCATCCTGCACTACATCACCAAACAGGGGAAAGTGATTCAATCCCCACAGTGACAAAGATTCAAACATTTCCACCTACATAATTCTAAATTTTTCACTCAAATGACAGAACTCCCTCACTTCTAACAGCTGAACAAAAGCTCATTAAACAACCCCTTCCACGACCCAACCCCACTGTTGGGGCTCCAGGAGCAGCAGAGCTTCATACAAACCTCACTTCCATGCTGAGATTGGTGCTTCAGGTTTGCTCCTCGTGCTGGCACTAAGCTTTGCAAGTTGTACCTATGCAAGCAGCCCTCAAAAACCTCCCTGGCTGAAAAATTAGCCCTCAGTGTGGTAACCAAGATGCAGAGCTGCATCTCCTGCTTTGCAAAGGCTGGGATGTCTGAAGCACAAAAGGCAAACTCTTCAGAGGACAGGAGCTCTCTGATGGGAAGCTTGGCTGACACTGTCCATACTCTGCTGCTTTGGCCCCTCTCTAGAGAGATCAGCCCTAAAAAACAACCCCAAAAGAACAGATGTGGTTCTCCTTATCCAGGAGAGTAAATAATACAAGAACTGGGAGCCAGCATAAACCAGAATGTTGCAAGAGCTTGTATTTTTTTTTTTTTTTGCATTTAAAAAACCCCCAAAACCTGAACAGCTGACAATTCTTGTGCAATCAAACACAAAGAGAGTAACCAGTCAGATTCCTTGTTTTAAAAACCCTCTCCTGAATTTTAAAACAGTTTCTGGGGTTCTGTTTTGGAAAAGAGAGTCCCACAAAGCTAAGGTATCTTCTTTGCACTGTATTACTCCCTGTAAGAAAATTTGATTTACAGTTTTTAATACGCTACTTTTGTTGGAAAGAAAAGTGGTGCAATATTAAAATGACAGGTTATATAAAACTGTCCAGTGGAGGAAATAAAAGTTTGACAGAAAAAATACTTCCTCTTTGATTTATATTAGGCTTAAGAGCCAAGCAGCAACTCAGGTTTGGTAAACAGGCGTGAGATCACCCCTTGGATCCAGACTGCAATAATTTTGTCAAATTTTTAAATAAAATGTTCAAAGACTTCAGATATTGTATTTGACACTTCCAGGGTCTCACAAATCAGTTTCAGACAGATGTTTTTCTAAACAGGTACAAGCCTTGTGCATTGCTTGCAATAGAGATAAAATTGCTAGCTAGAATCTGATTATTAAAGGTTTTAAAATCCAGTAGTCAAAAGCATTGAGGTCTTGGGAAGGAGTAATTTCTCCAACACCTCCCCCTGACACAAAATGTGCAGAAACAGAAACCTTTCTGGTTAAACAAAGTGGCAGAAATTCATCTCATGCACATTACAGTTCTTACTCACTGCAACCTGAGCTCCAGAATACCCAAACCACCTAAAAAAATAATGAATAAAACATCTTTGCAAAAGCTGGCTTCTGAAAAATGCCAAGGGCTCCACAGTCAGCCAAGGACAAGAGGCTGAGCTGCTGCAGTAGGAGCTCCACAGCATCACTCTGCAGTCACCTGCAGCCCAGGCACTGCTCAAACACCAGGCAAAGGTGAACCTCTCCCCTGCCCAGGTGAGTTCAGAGCAGCCTGACCCTCTGGGACTCACTGGAGCTAGCCCAGCCCTCAACAGAGGATAACTGGCCCGTGGCCATGGCGATATCAGGATCAAATGTTGGGCCACCCCTTCATTCCATCAGGAAAGTGAGTCCACGTGGATGGTGTTTTGTTTCTACTGATTGCGCTTGCCTGTGCTTATTTTTATACATAATATGTATTTATGTACATATGTATACATTATATGTATTTATGAACACGTACAGTGTAAGTTTATATACACACGTACACGTTTGTCATGTGAATTTACACGCACGGAGCTCAAATTGCAGAGGGCAATATTTAAATTACACCCCCGCACACAGCAAGCCTGATGTTCACAGAAAGCTGCTTAGGAAGCAAAAGCCATCCAGGGCTCTTGTGCACACTCAGCCACACTAAAAAAAGTGTTCCGGTTTAGGGAACTTCAGTCACATTTTGTTAACTTAAATATAGCAAAGATTAGAAAAAAAAACCCCACGAATTTCAAGTCCGTCTTTTTTCACGTGCGCAAATCCAGCCTTCAAAATCAAAGTCTCAGTTGGTTTGGTCTCTGCTCTCAGCTTAATTACACTGCAAGGAAGTTCATTTATTGGAATGCCAAGTGCTCTCCATGTTTGATGCAAAACCCAGGCTGTGCACAGCACTGAATTCCAGCGCAAGCGATAAAACTCCCGCATCTCTGGGGGTCTCAGGTGTGTTATTCCCCAGGCATGACAGGTTTTTTTTCAGGAGCTCAACTGCCAGAGCCACTTTTACCCTGCCTGCTTGGAAAGGCACTAATCCAGGATTAGCTTTGCATAACACCACCTCAAGTACACAAGTCAACGTTTGCAGCAAAGCAGATCAGCAATCCCCTTCCACACTTCTGTAGGACAAATACTTGTCAAGAAGGTCTGAAAGTTCAACCATTCTGCAGGAAAGCTCTAAAAATTCCTATTTAAAAACACAGCTGGCTTAGAGATTGGATACCTATCACATGGCAAGGCTGAAGGGGCTGCAAACCCTTCCTGGCTCCGGAAAAAACCCTCCCTGGTTTACCCAAGTCTAATTATACTTAAAGCATCTTAGCAAAGGAACTGGAGGATGCACATCCCCTCAGCTCAGCACCCTTGATCTGCTGTGCCGCTTGATGCCCATTAGAGCCACTAGTTCTGCACTAATGCCTCCCCACAGGGATTAATTGGAGTGGGAGTCTGACCCAAAATGGAGTTATCCTTCATTAACTCACTCCATATTCTCAAGTCTACACCGAATCCATGAGAGCTCACCACAGGAAATTAAATTCCATCTGCTAAACAGAACTTCACTTCTGACAGATGCTGGGAGAGACACAGAGCCCATCTCTAAAAATAAATTTGCCTACTACATGGAGTAGTTACCAGCAAACATAAAAATAAACTATTTAAAAGAGCGAGGAAAACAACTGTGGACAGTTTTTGTATCAGGGTGGCTTAGATCATTTGTTAGAGCTGTGCTCACACAAGAACTGCTTTGTAGGGCTGAACAAAGAGCCCACAATACCCCATTGAGCTTCAGTGCAACCCAAAACATGAAGTATAAAAAGACAATTATTGCTAGTCAAAAATGCAAATTGGTCAACAAAAAGGGTTTAGGGCAACTGTGACTGGCACTTCACAGCATAAGTGAGACAAAGCAAAACAAGCTATCAGAGCATGAGAACACAACAAAATTGGGCACTGCAGTATCTGCTCTCTGTAAGCAGAGAAAAGGACAAAAGTCTCTTCTCTGAAGCTCTGGGGAGGCTGAGCACCCAAGTGTTGGGTGCACTCATGCAAAAGGACACAGTTTTGGACAAGGCAGTTGGGTGTTTGCACTCTCACTTGGAGGAGCAGAATGTGGACTCGTGCTCTGTGCTAAGGATTTTTGGAGGACTCCTTTCCAGTGCGCTGGAACAACAAGGAAGCTGTTCCCATGATCTCACTGCTTCCCCAGACATTGTTTGAATCACTGATTCTTACTACTTCTCACTGAAAGAGCTCCTGGACACTCATCTGCATCAGTTCCTGGTCACACAGCTCCCACAACCAGGCTCACAGCTTACAGCATTTTGTTGTTCCCCCCAGCCACCTCAGCAACACATAATTTCCACTTATTTCTTGCATTTTAAGGCAAATGTTCCAATCCTGCTGCTTCTTTCTCCTCAGCTTTTCTGATATTCCTCCTTCTTTCTCTACTACTGTTCTACAGTTACAATAAGGAGAACAAAGCATAAAAATCCAGCCTTTCCAGGTGGGTAAGGAATTGAACTAAGCTAGACAGTGTTGCAAATCTGTGAGAGGGTTTTGTTTCAGTCATCAAATGCTCTAGAGAGAGAATAAGTTAACAATTTCCTGGCAAAGAAACAGCCTGGAGAGCACTTTCCCTCGAAAGTCAAGGACTGGCTGGCACAGGAACACGTTTAGGTGAAGGATGGGATCAGTTTGGAAGTGAAACATTACCTACCCCTTTCAGCTCCTCACAGTTATTCCCTCTCCACCACTTCTCCAGGATCTGAAGGCAGTGGAAGAGCCAACCACGTCCTCAGCTGTGCAGCACTCGAGCCCAAAGCAACTCCTCTTGCAAACCTGCTGCCCCTACAGAGCAAGATAACACCGTTCATGTGACACTGAGGTGACACAGCCCCTCACTTGGAGGTTAATGACTTTCCTGAAGATGACAGAAAATAGAAAAAGTAACTGCTTGATTTTTTTTCCCAGTCCTTCAGCACTCCTGGGAAGCATTCAATTAAAATAAATTAGGCCACATCGTAAAGATGTTCCAAATCTCCACAGATTTAGCCATAATGGGTTATTTTGATATGAGTGCATTTATTCTCATACTAAAAATGTTTTCCTAACTAAAACAGTTTAATCCCTCAAAGGAGAAGTAATTCAGTTAAAGACCACAGGTTTCCATTTTGTGGGTTATGCCTCTGTACACCAGACCTATTTTCCAATTCCTGCCAAAATAAATCATCTTAGAATTCAGAGTTAAAATTCCCATTTATTCCAAAAAGACTTTGGGATGCCTTTTAGGAAAGGCTGTTGTAACATGAGCTTCAGGGATGCCACGCAACTCCTTCTGAGTTTACTAGAACTTTTCTCCCTACCATTAAAGCCACATATATGAAACTGTTCTTTTTGGTATATTTTTTCAGGTGAAACATGAGTTTTGATTACATCCAGCAGCAGAATCAGGTGCTATAATAATGAAGCAGAGACACCGTGCAATAAATAGATGAAAAGGTGAGATCCAGGGATAAGAGGATATGTAGAGGAGGCACAGCACAGATGAAAAGGGATGAACACAAGGACCTGACAAAGCCCGGAGTGGCTGAAAGCAGCTCCTGAGATAACGAGCTCTGATTTCACGGAACAGTCTCTAAGTGGAGACAATTCAGATTTCACACTTGGCCATTCAGTGAGGACACATTGACCAGAAAAGGCTCACAGAGGCCAATTCAGAGCCCTGGGAGAGAGAAAAATATTCTTTTAATAAGCTTAAAATACTGCCTGAATAAATAAGTTGAACAACTGCCTGCCTCACTAATAACATCTCCTAGGCCCCTCTCATCCAAGCAGCACCAAAATCAGCAGGGTTGGGTGGTTTTGGTGCTGCCCCATGACTGTGTTTGAAGCTGGTACAGGGGTACGAAAAAGCTCAGTGTTGCATCAGCTTCAAGGTTGTGCCCTTCGTCCTCAGGGAATAGCAAAGTCCACCCAGCTCCCACTTGTCCACGAGGAAGAGAAGTTAAAGTTCCAACCTGCAGATAACAACATGTCTGCCATCGCCATACATCAGGAATTACAAGGGGTTTTTTTCTGTTTTAAACCTATAGTTTTTTAAGAAATAAAAAATCTCCAAGTGCACACTAATTATACATTATTCCTTACATCCTAAGCAGAGTTGTTCACAGGACGCAGTCAGAAGCAGTTATGTCATTCAGAAGAAATTCCAAGACAACAACTTAGAAAAAAAACTTTAAGGTGGAAAGAGTACAACTGCTGCAGTCTACTCACCTTCCTCATTGCCACCACCCACTTGAAAGCTACTCAGTCTCCTCCTACCCTTCCCCACAGCAATTACAAACAACACTGGTTTCAGCTGCTCAGCAGGACACGAAATAAAGCACAAACTAAAATGGGAGCTCACCTCCCATTGCACAACTGGAAAGTGGCTTTTGAAACCCTCATCTGAAAACAGGGATGAAGCCATGGTTACAGCTGTCACTTATCCAATAAGGAATAAAGGGAAGTCTATTCCATGCTGCAGAAATCATGGATTGGAAGAGAGAGGGTTGACATAACGAAGACTGTTTCAACAGGAAAATTAATGCATTAAGAAGACCTGATATATGTTACTGTAAGGTGTTACGAAGCATCAGAACCCTCACCTCACTGAGGTGAAACAATCTCCAAAACAGCAAAATTCTCAGGAGCAAAACAGCACCAAAATCCACTGCCCAAACACAACACACATGCTCCAGGGCATGAAAGAGAACCATCACACTTTCTCCACCTCAACCCACATCGTCACCCTTAACTAAACCAGGATACCCACTTGTTGGTAAGCACAGAGCAGGGAAAACAAGGGCAGGAGAAAACCCTGAAGAAATGCCACAGGTGCAGTTGAAAGGGGATAACCTGGATTCACAGCACTTTATAGATAAACAGCTGCTATCAAACACACTTATCGCCCCTTCCCTCAGGTCACCTACATGACCTGGCAATTATCCGAGAAGCCAAATTGGAACAAAACGGGAATCTTGCTGCTTTATTATCTCCTGTAAACACCAGGTGACATTGGCTAGAGAAATAAAAACCAGACAAGGCGCTTAACCCCAGTGAGCAGGAATGCTCCCATGGGTTTGGGCCTCACACCCACAAGCCCCAGGCAGTCCATGGGGATGCAGGGAGCACCCAACCGGGAAAGCACAGCATATTTCCAGTGCAAAAGCAGACAAAAGGCCATCGGTGTCTGACTCTCCGCAGGGAGAAGGGTGGATTTCTCCCTGTGTCATCAGGCACCGGAGCAAGGCGAATCTATCCCACCTTTTGGGGCTCTGGAAGAGCAGAGCCGCTCTCCAGCGGGGTGAGATGGCAGCGGCTCATTTCTCGCCCTGAAGGCCGGCGAGGATCAGCCTCTCCCCTCCCACCCTGCTCCTCCACAGCGCTCCCGGCCAAGCCCGGTTCCCCACACAGCTCCCCCGGTTCTCACAGCACCGCCCGGGCCGGGGGCCGCCCCTCGCCGCCTCTCCTCAGAGCCGGAGGGGCCGTGAGGAGAACGCGGCGGCGCCGCGGGCAGCGTTGAGGGCGCGATGGGCAGCGCTGAGGGAGCGATGGGCAGCACTGAGGGCGCGATGGGCAGCGGTGAGGGCGCGATGGGCAGCGCTGAGGGAGCGATGGGCAGCGCTGAGGGCGCGATGGGCAGCGCTGAGGGAGCGATGGGCAGCACTGAGGGCGCGATGGGCAGCTCGGAGGGGCCGAGGGGCCGCTGTGAGGGCGCGATGGGCAGCGCTGAGGGAGCGATGGGCAGCGCTGAGGGAGCGATGGGCAGCGCTGAGGGCGCGATGGGCAGCGGTGAGGGGTCCCGCTGAGGGCGCGATGGGCAGCGCTGAGGGCGCGATGGGCAGCGCTGAGGGCGACATGGGCAGCGCTCAGGGGACCCGCTGAGGGGGCGATGGGCAGCGCTGAGGGGTCCCGCTGAGGGGCCGCTGCCGAGACCCCCGCCCACCCAGAGAGCTCCGAGCCCAGCCCCGCACTCACCGCGCTCCGCAGCGGCGGCTCCCCGGGCCCGGCACAACGCGGAACTGGGCCCGGCACAACACGCCCCGTTCCGCCCCCGGGCTCGTCACTTCCCGAGCGCCGCGCCTTTTTTGCCTCCGGGCGGGCGGAGCGGCCGGGCGGGTGCGGCAGGTGAGCGCTGAGGGGATGTCCCCTCATGGCCCCCTCATGGACCCCTGAGGGCCCCGCGGCCCCGTCACCTCCGGGCGGAGCGGCCGGGCCGAGCGGCAGGTGAGCGCTGAGGGGATGTCCCCTCATGGTCTCCCTGAGGGCTCCGCGGCCCCGTCACCTCCGGGCGGGCGGAGCGGCAGGTGAGCGCTGAGGGGATGCTCCCTCATGGCCCCCTCATGGACCCCTGAGGGCTCCGCGGCCCCGCACCGTTCGCTCCTCGCTCGCTCTTTGCCCTCCGTGTCCGCTCGGGCTCCGGCGGGGCCGGGCCTGGAGCTGGAGGCGGCCCCGCTCCTCAGCTGAATTCGGGGTATTGACTTAAAACCTCCACCATTGCACCGTTTCTGTCCCCGTTTTTAGGTGTGATTTTGACATGAGAGAATTGGGAGTCTTCAGCCTGGAGAAGACAAGCTCCGGAGTGATTTAATTGTGACCTTCCTGTGCCTGTAGGGAACTTACAGGAAAGGTGGGTCAAGACTATTTACAAAGAGGTGACAGGGCAAGGGGGAATGGGTTCAAGTTGTCAGAGAGGAGGTTTAGATTGGATATTAGGAAAAAATTGTTCCCTGTGAGGGTGGGGAGGCCCTGGCACAGAGAAGCTGTGGCTGCCCCATCCCTGGAAGTGTCCAAGGCCAGGCTGGACAGGGCTTGGAGCAACCTGGGATAGCAGAAAGTGTCCCTGGCCATGACAGAGGGTGGAACAGATGAACTCTAAGGTCTTTTCCAACCCAAACCATTCTATGATTCTGTAATAATTTGCCATTTTATCTTAGCTCTGCTTGCTGAGTCGAAGCCCATCACCAGTGAGATGTTTTGCAGTCAGAAAGCTGTGTCTGGGGAACTGTTCCTTTTTGTTTCTAACAAACATTGTTTGTCTTCAAATAACCAAGTGCAGACCAGGTGAGAGCACACCCAGTGCTCTTGGAAGCTGCAAAACGCTCATTTCTATCTTTCCCCCCTTTCAGAGCCACTCTCCAAAATCCACCATGATTTCCCTCTTCGAGCGTGACTTCCTGAATGTCATCATTGGGGTCGCGTGCGGCGTGTGCCTGGGATGGGGCATCCGGGGGAGACTCCGCAGAAAGCCTGGAGCTGCAATTCCAGAGCCTCCCAACGGCCTGGGCAGCGAGGCTGACATCATGGGAGAGTCCGGGGAGCTCAAGCTGGTGCTGATCGTCCGCAACGACCTGAAGATGGGCAAGGGCAAAGTAGCAGCACAGTGCTCCCACGCTGCTGTCTCTGCCTACAAGCAGGTTCGCAAAAGGAATCCCGAGCTCCTGCAGCAATGGGAGTACTGTGGACAGCCTAAAGTGGTCCTCAAAGCTCCCGATGAAGAGACTCTGGTGCAGCTCCTGGCGGAGGCGAAGCAGCTTGGGCTGACTGTGAGCTTGATCCAGGATGCTGGGCGTACTCAGATAGCTGCAGGCTCCACGACAGTCCTTGGGATCGGACCAGGGCCAGCTGATGTCATAGATAAAGTTTCTGGTCACCTTAAACTCTTTTAAACTGGTACCAAAAAGACCTGGAGGTGTTCGTGTATGTCAGTACTGAAGGGATAAAAATCTAAGTTGGGAGATTTTTTCCGTGTCTTCCCTCAGTGTTAATAAAATAAGCAAGTTTTATAAGATTTAGATTTGTAAATGGTGAGCTTGTGTGTTGTGTTCTGAAGGGGGAAAAGAAAATTCTAGGCTTAGGGCAGTTGAGGCAAGCAGAGCTGGCACAGGAAGGAACCCAGTAAATTTAGAACTTGTGCAATTGCTTGAGGATTTTGCACGTTGGTTGGTTAAGAATTTCCTCTTTCTGCCACTTTTTCAAAGTGAATACGTTTAATTCAGAAAGGCTCAGCTGCTGAAGCAGTGAAAAGCAGGAGCTGGGCGTAAATGTGGCCATATTCCTGCCCAAACAACTGCTGCAACAACTTGTAACTAGTACCAGGCTGACCAGTTCAACTGGATTTGCAGCCCAGACCAGTAAACAGTTGTGGGGGAGCAGCTGTAAGCTGAGCTTCCCTCTGGAGGGGTCTGTGTAGCTCCTGGCTGTGCAAAAATGTGCAGCTGAGCCAAGGTGTGGGGAGTTACCCTTGTATAAACGACTGGGCACTCAGGGACAGACTTGGAATCCTGGGTTTTTTTAGGGATTAACATCAGATTTTACATCAGTCAGCTTTACAGACCCAGAGGGAATGGCAGAGGGGCAGAAATGCCAATCAGCACAGAGAATGGACAAGTTTTCATACCGCACCTCTTACTTAGAGGCAATAATCCTTTTTGAGAGACTCACTGCAACCTTGTGCTCCACCACTGACCACAGAGAGCCTGGGGCAGGTGAGCCCCTGCCACGCCCCATTCCATGAAGGGCTGCAGTGCCCAGCCCCGGGATCACAGCCCACAACTGTGGAGCTCACAGGAGGAGGAGGAGGGAAGGGGATTTGGCCTCAGAGCTGGATCCTGATGCCCAGTGTGGTTCCTGGGTAAGAGACAGGAGGTTCTACAGCTGTTGGAAATCTGACCAGTGCTGTCAGACTCGTTACACTCAAATATGACAGTATTCATAGAGAAACATTTAAGTCAATTTTATTTGAAGCTAAGTATGTTTAAGGCAATTTACATACCTAGAACATGATCTCAATTTAACTGGCACACCCTACTACAATCCTAATGTATCATCTGGTCAAATATGCTGGAGTTGACCACAGTGCAGCCAACTGGTGAAAAGTGCTATTTTCTTCTCTCTGGCATAATCTCTTTCTAGAAAAAGCATTACATATTTTCCTGTATTGCCCCCTCAGTGCAAGACCCCGCTACTGGTCCCCATTGCTGCTCTTCTGCTGGCCCCTCAGACCCCTGGCTGCACACACCTGCGTTGCCCCCCACTACCAGCACTGGAATACTTGGTTTGAGTCCAAAGGTCCTTTTTTTTGAAGACAGTAAAGTGAAGCTACCACTATGCAGCATGTCCACAGTCCAGTAATTTATTTTTAAATTGCGTAATTTCAAATTGCACAAACAAAACTGAACAGCAATATGCTTGAATTCTCTCTTCTGTACACTCAAAACAGTGATCTAAAACACCACAATATCCAACATACACAAACCTCAGGGCAGGGTTAGTAAATACACAGATTGGAATCATGGTGCTCTGTTCCTGAATGGAATGTCCCACGAAAGCACAGGATACAGCACAACATAAGGTCATCTGTTACATATGGAGTGAGCAAAAAGACACTAGCATTTTCTATATGCATAACTGGAAAAACCTGCATAGGTTAAGGGAAGAAAAAAAAAAGAACCAAAACTTTTACTCATTTTAAGTCAGGCAAGGTTGTCTGTACGCATTTTAAATTTTTTTAGAGCTACGCAATCCAACCCAGGGAGGATATGCTGATTAGTGTTGTCTCTTGTCAGCAGTCTTGCAAGGTCAAATACAAGGATCTTGGCTTTAGCTTTCTCCAAATATACAGTGAGACTTAAATGCATTTAGAATAGACAGTACATACCGTAAGCTGCTCACATACAATGAACTTAAGATTCAATATTAGAGTGTAACACTATAGAGTGCAAATCAGAATCTTCACAATAGACTTAATGGTAATAAGCAGTCCTGCAAAAGCCCACTTGAACAAAGTCGTTTAAACTATTCCCCTTTTGAAAGTAAAAGTCTAAATGACATGGAATGTGAAAAAGATTTAACAGAGGTGATTCAAATAGTTTGCGCTAGAAAAAACAGTCCTTCATGAAATAAAGGTTACAAGAACACGAGGCAGAACTCTTTGCTTTTCCCTGTTATGAGTTAAAGCGGGGAGGGACGGTGGAGTTTCAGTAAGAAAAGTTGCTGCTCCAGACTGACTTGTGCTGCATCTCACATGCTGTACCCGAAGCCGGGCTGCGGCTGCCCGTACGGAGGGGCCGTGTAGCCGTAGCCAAAAGGTGCCTGCGGAGGAACTGCCACGCTGGGGCCTGCTGTCAACATCAGCTGCGGCTGGCCTGCAACACACAAGGGGCATCTTAATTCCTCCTCAAGCGGGAAATCACTTTTGCGGGAAATTTTCTGTAGGTATTTCTGTGTTTCACCAGTAAGTCCCTGCTGACCTGGACTGGGTTTCTTTGGATGTTTTCCCACAAAACCTCTAGCACAGCACGTGGCTAAAAATACTACAGTGTAAAGTATACGAAAAATCTCCTACTGGAATTAGTAGAGTAACCTGGATATAAAGAAAATATCCAACAGAGAGTAGATATAAATACGTTTCAGATATATAGCATATTGCACAAGATCCAAATAACCGCTTGCTGGAAGTCTGGAATAGCACAGCTCCTGTACACCTTTGCTTAAGGAGCCAGGAGATCCTTAAATTCTGCACTCCACAGCCAATCTTAGCAGCCACAGCATCAGTGACACTTTATCTAGTATTTTGGAACACATTCCTTAAAACTTGATTTCACATGAAAAACATTCCCATTTCCCAGGACTTCTTGGGAAAAAACAAGATTAGGGAAGGGTTGTTTTAAAAGTGAAATATGTTATTGATAACACACGAACTAAAGCATTACCATAAACAATAGGTTGTGTTTCTGTAGCTTGCTCCTCTTCCTTTCTCAAAGACTCTGATGCGTCCAGTTTGTCCACCTGGAATTGAGACCAACAATTAAAAAATCTCCTCTAAACCTGGTACTTATTCGTGGCAGAGAAGTGGAAAAGCCTTAGTGGTATGTTAACACCCATCAAGAAAAGGAGACCATTTACAAGTTAAGATCAATTCAAGTAGCAATGTTGGTACTGGTGCAGTCAAGATTGTCTGTTTCCTGAAAAAAAACCCTCACTGAGGGATTTTCAACTACTTTGAAAGCTCACTCCAGGCTGAGGCTTTGTACAAAAGGTTCTGTACTGGACTGGAGCTGGACAGCCTTTGGACAGACTCAGATTTGAGCTCAGTCTCAACTGGAGACCTCTGGCATTGGAGCAATTGCCAAGATAATGCTCAGACCTGGAGAAGTTTCCCTGGAGGTGACATTGAGGCAAGGTAATCTGATTTGTATTTGGGTAGAGCAGACTGCAATAGCATCCGACATGTCACTTGAGCCTCAAGATTTCACTTTCCAAACCCATTCACTCATGCAATTTAAGTTCAAATGCAGAGAATGCATGTGTATAAGACTTGCTTTTTCCACTCCAGAACTGTGTGGCAGTCAGCCTAAACCCACCGATACTCCAATTCTTCCAGCTTTACACACAGTCACAGACAAGCCTGGCCAGCCTCACTGCTGCACTGCGAGTGCAATGGTGCTGTTTGCCCACCCCTACAGAAAGGCAAGAGAAGAAACTTCTTCTGTAGTGAAATACTGCTCATTACTGACAGATCCAAGGGAACTCAGCATTATTACAGTGTAAGGCAGGCCCTGAAACTAAAAGCACAAAATGAGGTATTGGTATTTTACCTGGGAGATAAGATTTAGAACAAAAGTCAGAGATAATCATGCCAATTACTCTGAAAGACAATAGGACAACTCACAAGATTAATGTTTCATTTCATTCGTGTCCTTAATAAAGGAGTCTGAAGGCCTCCTGCACTTACACAGGGTCAGTGCTATTTATTCAGCCACAACATCCACGAGTCAGTTTTCAGCTGAACTGTGCTACGTGAGCAAAAACCTGCTGGCAGCTCCAAGAGCTGTGAGTTCTGTGTGTTCCATAAACCTGTTCCTCTGTAACCTCAAGCTGAGGCACAACTCCAGGGGGTGGCAGAAGTCCTGAGCTCGAGCTCCCTCATTGACAGGGCTTCCATGGCCAGCCTGGTTGCTGCCTCCCACAGTATCTGGCTTGCTGCTGCCAAAGTGCACAGGATCGTATCCAATGCTCCAAGACTCATTTCCAGACACCGTGCTGGGAACTGCACTGTTTTTCACTCAAAACAGCAACACACTGAACACAGAAGCACAAGTTTAGAGATGCAAATCCAAGGAGAATGTGCAGAGTTTGCTACTAAGCAGAGGCATTTGGCTTACTCACACTTGGAAAGCCTCCAGCCCGGGACATTCCAATGCATTTTGGACCCAGTTTTGATGCCTCCCCTCAGAGCTGAACAAATACTGACAAGAACAAGCGCAAGTTTGAACCCAGCCTGCAGAATGGTTGTTACACCACTTGCTCGAGCATCACTAGCTTCAGGGCCCTAAACACTTGGAGCAAGATTGATTTAAAGGCTTTTCCACAGGGACTGCAATAAGCTGCAGAGGAAAAGTAACATGCATTCAATGTTATCGTGTTATGTGTGCATGAAAAAGAGGCAAAAGTACTGAAGCACGAGTGAGGTCTGAAGATGACTGCCATACAGGCTCCCCCCAAAAAACCACACGCAGCCCACAGCAATGCCTTGGAGCTTCAGGAGTAGTGGGATGTAATTGCAATGACTGCTACACATGCGTAGTTTATGCAAACACTGCAGTTCAATTACCTTTTTTCACACACACGCTCTCCTACTTTCCTTACTAGCTGCTGAAGGACCTTACACTACGTGTCTTAGGTTAGCCTTGAGTTCCAGTGGTGTCTTTACAACCAGCAGTTTTTGCATTTAGTCCATCTTCAAAGCTGTTTGTCACTTTGGTTTGCCCTTTGCTGAACCACATTAATGGAAAACTCATGCTAGGGCTGACTGACCCCTGGGCTAAGGAGGATCACAGTGGCATTTGTAGGGAAGCAGATGGACAGAAAACCTTGGATTGCCCTTCCGAAGGTCACAGTTACATAGCAAAAGGCAAGCCCTGGAGTAGCCTCAGAAGAGCAATAAGCATTACCATTTTTATATATATTTTTTTAATGAGGTAGCAAGAGAAGTTTAGTGAAGCTGAAGAGCTTGGAAGGCAGTCCTTTTTTGGACAACTGCTAGAAATTTACTACAGGGAGCAGAACCACAGACTCGGTGTAACAGCTGAAGTTTTAAGTTGCTACATGAACTAGAGCACTGTGTGGGTTAGATCAGCACCATGAGAACTGACACCTGAGTGAGGAGGAGTCCCTCTGGAAGCAGCCAGTATCTACTCTGCCTACGGCCAGCACGCGTTAGTCATGGTCCAGAGATCAGGAACTGGATCACAGCCCTTCAACTAGCAAATGCCAGACTGATTTATGGATTCACAGACTTAGTTCTTATTGGAGGAGGTTCTTCCGGTCAGATTGGCTGTCAAATAATAGTACTTGTGTAAGTATTTGTGTGTTGTTTCAATACCGGGTTGACTGTGATCCAACTGATCACCTGTATGCCCTTCCTGAGGATCTATTAGCTTATTAGTAGCAAATGAATCTACTTTTCTCCTACAGCACTAGCTACTGAGAGTTAAACAATTTGCATATGCTTTAGTGATATTTTGTTTGGGGAAAAAGCAGTAGCAGCAGTGTAGTAAACATAGGAAAGAAAAAAACTCATGCAGAATCCTTAGACTTAGTCCTCCAGACTTAAAGATGGAAAACAAGAATCAACTTTCACCTTTTCCTTTATTGCATCAACCTGCAAAGGAATTCAGAAGGTGCAGCTTAGAAAAATCAAATTCCATATTTAGCATATAAAAAGGTAGAAACAAAAGCGTCAGGGAAGAAATAATTAAGGTACAGGCGAGTAAAAACAAAGGTACACCAGAAGTATCTGCTTTAGAGAGGCAGCTCTGCTTGTTGCTGGCTCCTACTGCATTCACTTCATTAGCTACACTAAAGCTATACCCTAATCCTTTAGCAGATCAGGAAACTTTTATCTTTAAGAATCCTCCTACTCCCACCAAAGGCCTGGTGTTGGCTTGGTACATCAGGCATGTCTGACAAACAGTTGTATTGCTCAGCCAGCTCCCCACCTCCCCCAAAACACAGCATTTCAGGCTGCCTGCAGAACTCCAGGGCACTCCTGCCTTTAGAAGGAGCAGCCAGGCAAATTTCTGCACAAACAGGCACCCTAAGGCTTCACTGACTGCATGAAAGTAAAAGCTGAACTCAAGCTTGAAAGAGCCTTAATCATTAGGGAATTTACACCATTTCACTGGAAGATACTCCAAGAGCTTTAGCTGGGCAAATCTTGCTAGAGATAGTTGGATTTAACTCAAGTCTGTTCAAGTCTGTCAGAGCATTACCAAGTACTGAATCACTCTGAATAAGAGCTGAGTCATAATTAGTGCCATTAAGTATCAGAGCCACATTTTAGAGTTAAATGCACAGCAAAGTAAGTTATCTCCAGATCTAGCTATAAAGCTTTTTTAGTACACAGTCTAAAATTTAGTTAAAGCTTGATCCCAGCTGGGATTCCTGACTGACACAGCAAATGAAAAGCCTGGAGCCTGGAACTACTTTAGACACTGCCCAGGGTCAGGCAAATACTACTGATGTAGGTTCTGTCATCGGTAGAGAGGGTGGAGCCTGCAAGTGTTTCAGCCTCTTAGAGGGCGAAGTCTCTCCCCAGATGGACTGAAAAGTAAGTGTGGACATGGACAGACAGACATTGGACAAAGCCCAAATCAATGTTAGTAGCAAGCAGACAGTCTCAAGGCATACACCACAGTGACTAACAAGCTCTGGGTGCTGGAGAGGCACCTGCTCTTACCTTGGTCAAGTATTCCTTCATGACCTGAATAAAGTATGGCATGGCAAAGTCCATAATGTTGTGCCTCCACGCTGTTTCCAAGACAACATCCGGCCTTAGGAGATCGTAGCAGGTGAAGAGACAAGCACCAAAGCATTCCCTCTTGTTCTCCTGCAAGAACCACTGCAGCAGCTCCTCTGCCAGCTCGGTATCTTTGGATTCAGACGCGTACTGCATTGCATCCTGCAACGGGAGAGAGCCTCAGCCTGGGGGCCCACAGCAATCCACAATGAGCTGGGAACCGAGCTCCCATCAGAGCCAAACGAGCTCATCTGTGCCTCACCTTGTACAGCCTGTCCTTCTTACAGAGCTCCACACTCTGTTTCCAGCGGTTGTTGCCTTTGAAGAGATAGGCAGCGATTCTTCGGAACTCTATTAGCTCGTGTTTCTCCAAACGTTGGGCCAGAGAAATGTTGTCAAAGTTGTCATAAGCATCTATAGAAGTCCTAAGAGCCTGGTTGAAGCAGAAAAAAAAAGTTACTCACACCTCAGATGTACAAGTGCATCCACAAAATGCAAACATTTTCCATTAGTTCTGTATTCCTGCTTCTAGGAGGGTAAAGTATTCTAGCCAGACCAGCAGAGATCTATTTTAGTTGAGAAGTTGCTGTTAGACACACATGGAATTTAGAGTATTTTTCAGCAGATTGCTGAGGTTAAGAGTCTCTGAATACCAGACAGCTGCTCTCTGAAAAGAGGAGAACAGCCAGACATCACAACTGTTTGCCTCTTCTGTGAGTCCTTTTCTTAGCACTGTTTGTTTTCCTCAAATAAAAGCTGTCACACTCACATAACAAAGTAGCCAGTCTATCCTCAGTAGGAATGACACAAAAAGCTCTCAGAAAGCCACTAACACTTCTACACTTAATCCTTGGCTCATCTCCACTAATTCAGTTTGACGTGCCAGAGAACATACACTTAAGGAATTGAAGTTAACAGCAAGCAGGTAAAAAATACTGAAAACAAGAAAACTGTGTTTCCACATGTTAAAGACTGAGAATATGAGGCAAATCAAGAATTAACTGCTTCAAGACAAGACGTACCTGGTAATCTTCTTCAATAATGAAGAGGTTGTTGAGGGACTCATTGACGGATTTGTTGTTGTGATTTTGAACAGAGCGCAGGTAAGGCTTAACCAGGGGCAGCTGTTTAACCTTCAAGGAATCAGGGAAATACATTTAAGATAACTTTTTGTGGAACTCTCTTAGCATCTTCCCTGGCAGGCAGAGGAGTAGCTAAGCATTTTAAAACTACAGCTCAGGGCTTTCCCAGCTTTTGCAGTGGTCTGGACAGCAGGAAAATTACCTTTGTGAAGAAGGTGACAGCACGAGTGTGGTCAAGCCGAGGGGACAACACCATCAGCAGATCATTGAGCAACAGAGGTTTAAATTCCAAATAGAATTGAACTGCCTTGTAGTACAGCTCCACATTGGCCACCTAGAGAGGAGTAAAGATGCATGTTCACAGGAAAAGTTTGATTGTAGGGAAATCCAAACGAAAAACAGACATGATTTTCACCAGGAAAGCAGTACCTTAGTGATGATATCTTTGAACTGGCCTTCTTTCCAAGCATCTGTGGGGTGATTCATCATTGTGATGATGGCATTATCATATTCTTCATACTTATCGTACAGGAACACCAGCTCAGCCCAGAGATGGGCTTGTTCTGCAGCTCTCAGAACCTAAGCAAAAGGCAGAATTAGCAATATTTGTTAACTGGAACTGCCATCAGTGCTCAGGCTTTAGAGCCATTTTGCTGGTGCAAAATCCAGGCTATAGACAGCCCAAAAACCTGTTTTAAGCTAGACTGAAATCCTCTGACATTCACCTTGGGAATGTTGACTCTGGACCAGAACAGCTCCAAGTGCTCCCTCATCTTCTGCGGCTTGAACTTGGAGTAGAGAATTGCCAGCTCTGTGAACATCCCCATGTGTGCCCGCTCCAGTCCAAGTGCTGCTTCCAACATAGTGATCAGCTCTTCAAAGTAGCCACGATCCTTAGAGACACAGAGACATTTCACATCAGCAACCGTGCAGAATTCCACATTTTGACAGGGTTGCCATGACAGAGCTGACTGTACAACAGGAGTCAGCTTAATTACCTGGTAATAGTTGATTAGCTCTTCCAGCTCATCTGCATGCACTACAATATGGAGCCCACACATCTGAGCCAGGCGGAATTCTTTCCCATCCACGCAAGCAAAGCAAACCTGGAATTGAGAATTAAAAATTACTGCTTATAATCAAGGCTTCTGAACAGGCCACAGCTTTGAAGTCCCAGCAAATGTACCTCTTTCCATGTGCGAGTGCTGTTGGCTTTCCGAGCACCATCCACAGCTGCCTGGTACTCGCCAAGGTGCACTAAAGTGGAGGCCAAGCGGCCGAAGTTGGACACGTTGTTGTACAACAGCTTGGCTGCTTCATACATCTTCTCATCATAGCAGCGATCACCCACCTAGGGGAGAGCACAGCCAGGTTATTCCTGCACATTTTCAGCCAGTGACACATTACATAAAATGCGTGGCATTTGTGCCCTTATCAAAATGGATTTGAAGTCCAAGATCTATCTGCATATCCAAAGAGAGAGAATTCCCAACAGCTCTCTGGTCAGCCTGCTGCTGGGATTCAGCAAAACAAAGCCAGTCTCACTCACCTGCTGGATATGTGCATTGTTGGGGCCATTGATGAACTCCTCTAGCTCTGCCAGGCGGTTTGTTTTAGCAAGAGCAAAGATTAATTCTGTTTCCACATACGACTCCCGGGCCTTCTTGCGTGCCATCTGGAGATACTTCACCAGTTCTTCCCAGTTTCCTATGGAAAGGAATTCAGAATGTTTACTTCCCACCATTGGGGACACTTGTGCTTAAGATGAACTATCAGCTCAGCCTAATTTTGACCTGTTCCTACAGATATTCCCCAACAATCAACAACCTTCACACTGCATTATGCATTAACCAAATCATCTTAGAATGGGCCTAACTAAAATCCTCTGAAAGAAGACTCCAGCTAGCTAAAGAAGAAAATTGCAAAGCCACTAATTACCTGCAAATGGAATACACTACCCTTTTCCCATTCTTATTTAGGGCAGTCCTTGAAGAGCCAGATGCCTCTACTTGCATCAAGATACAGGTCTGGCAGAACTGCAGTTTGAGCAGACCAGGCAAAAGAGTGGAGCAATATCAACAGCCAACATGTAAATAAAACTTAAGCATACCACTGGCATTAGCAGCTTGAACAACTTCCATGTATGAGGAAGGATCATCTGCTTTAATGTAGGAGTCAATTGCTTCCTTTACCATCCCCTTCTGGAGCTGTGCTTTGGCCAGCTGGCTCCACACTGCAGGTTCATTGCAGCGCTCAGCGAACTCATAGGCACGGTCCAGGTTCCCAATGTGCTCTATCAACACCTGGGAAAAGGATAACCACGGTCAGCCACTCTCAGAAAGGTCACTTTTACAAGACACTAAGCTGTGGTTTCTCTAAGTTCCTCAGTGGATCCATAGCTTTTAAAATAGGGATTAATTCCACAGAACACACGCAGCGCGAGTGATTTTAGGCTTATGAAGTTTCAATAAACAACATTTGTTCTACTCCATGCGACAAGACACTGAGCAGCTTTGGGCACTTTGCTAATCAGTGTATATCACTGAAGTCACCTGCAAAGTGCTTGTGTGGGGAGGCCCAGGGAGTTTTTACAGCCTGAGGATTGAAGATACCTGTACAGCTGATGTGTTGACATCAAACTTCCTGAAGATAGCAAACGCCTCCTCGAAAAGCTCGTTGCTGATAGCAATATTGGCTATATCAGGGGCATCATAGTTATCCAGGCGATTGATGTACTCCATGACACGGGTGCGGTCAGCCTTGATCGCTGTAAGGATGAGAAGGTTCTGCAGATTCCTGAGCAGGGAAAGAAAATAATGCTCATCAAATCATGATCGAGAAATTCACTCTCCCCTCTGGAGAAGGGTTTAGTTTATTTGCTGTTTTCACATTGCAGCAGTAACTCCAAGTTTCCTGTGGCTTAGCTTTGATTTCACACACCTGTGCTCACTGAACACGGAGTTATCTAGAACTATTTTCTCCAGCAGCTCAATGAGCTCGTTGGGAAGATCTGCAGTCATGAAGGCCTTCACAGTGACAGAGACTTCCTCGGGGTCCTGGGTCTCTGACAGCGCAGTCTGGACAACCTGCAGGCAGAGTCAAGGCACGGACAAATCAGTGACGTCAGGTTCTGCAAGTCCAGTGAGGGCAGGCAAGGCTTTGAATGTCCTGCCAGCTGTACCTGGTCAATCAGGGGTCTTCTGTAGGGGTTGCTTTCCAGCAGCACACTGGCCCACAGCTCGGGGTCCTTACGACGAACTAAGTAGCGGGAGAGGCTCTTGAAGAGGGAGTTCTCATTGCACACCTGGAGGAAGGCACAGCTGGGTCAGAGTGAAGGCACAGCCATGGAGCCTACAGCTAATTGTACTGCAACTCTAAACTGAGAGGGAGACTAGAAATCTCAGCCTTTGATACTCATCAGCCTCCCATTTTAGGATGGGCAGGAAACTTTCCCATTTCTCATTGAACTGCAGAGGGAGATGAAACAGTACCTCCCTTTCTGTGTTAGAAACATGCACCTCCTCCCATTTTAGGATGGGCAGAAAAGTTTCCCATTTCTCATTGAACTGCAGAGGGAGATGAAACAGTACCTCCCTTTCTGTGTTAGAAACATGCACCTGCCAGCTTCACACATGTTAGGAAATACATGCTTTTGTCATAAACCTTTCTATCTACCCCAGGACACTGCTGTTAGAACTCAACCCACAAGGTCTGGGCATACATACATTAATAAGCTCCAAATCGCACTGTCCACGCTCGTAAGCCACACAGGCCAGGTGAGGGTCCCTCTTCTCGCAGTACTTGCCAACAACACGACTGTCATAGTAGGGATTCTCACGCAGGAATCTCTCTGGGTTGTTGTTGCTGTCAATGTATATCTTGGCCAGAGCATTGTGAGTGGCAGGCTCCTCACAGCCCTCGTGAATTCTTGCCTCCAGCCAGGGCAGAAGCAGCTTCAGTCTACAAGGAAAGGGTTTTCATGTTAGAGATTGAGTAATGACAGATCCACTTGTACAATTTCTGCATTCTGCAAGTTAGCCTTGTTGTAGGACAGAGTCAGGAATGAAACCAGAGTTACAGCACTCCGCTCTAACCTGCATTTCGATTCGTTATTACAACGATGTAACTTTCTGACAGTACGAAGAACATCACACACCAAAGTTAACTGGAGAGATCCCCACATCAGCCAAGAATTAAAGCTGGTTCCACCCAGTGGCAGCTTCTGGTTGTGCCAGCACCAGCTTTAGCTGTGTGCTGAGGACACAGCTGGGTGAGCAGCGAACACTGCCAGACCGGGAGTTGTTAAGACACTTGTACAAGTTTAATACCTGTTCCTTTTCTCAACCTCTGCAACAAGCTCGTCAGTCGAAAATTGACCTCTCACTACAAGGATGAGGTTCTTTATCACATCTTCAGAGCAATCCACATCCAGCAGTCCCCCAATAACAACTGGCAGACGGCTTGGATTCACCTAAACAGGAGCATTTAAAGAGGTCACTGTGTTATCAGGGACAAGGCCACTTGTTAAGACTGACCCCATTTTCCTCCCTTTACTCCCAGCTTCCTGAGGTTCTGAACAAGCTTGAAAGTCAATTCTTCAGTCAATAGGTGTTCCCATCCCAGCTCAGTGGCTCACTCAGTTCCCACAGGAAGAGTTCCTGAGCAATCCACTTTGCCCCTGCAGGAATTACATCGGAGAACTCCCTCCTCCACAATGCTGGGAGAAAAAATCACCCCAAGAAACCCAAAGTTATTCCACCAAGTCTTCCTGCTTCAAGAGGCACATGAGGCACACTGCTTAACCTGACTGAAGAATGAGATCTGACTCACATCAGGGCTAATTTACTGGAGGCCACTAATAACCACTTAAATGTCAGTCTCAAGTACGAAGCTGTTTGCAGAATACTTAAACATGATGCCTAGAGTTGAATGTAATGCTGGAAAGATTGATCAATTTGACTCACTGAAGCCAAGGGACAAGTCATCACTTACCTTCTGTACATAAATCTCAATATATTTTTGGAGATTATTTCTATACAAATACAGCACCAAGTCGTGGACAAAGTCAAAGCGGTCGCACACAATGATGAGAGGCAGCTGGTCAGTGAGTTTAGCTTCCTAGAAAGAGAAGAGCTTTAGTAATTTGGTTTTGCTCTTGGACTTAAGCAGACAAATAATACAGTCACTTAAACTGTCAAAGCAGCTGAATTTGGAAAGCCAAAACTCAACAGTCAACCAAATAATGACAGCTTGCTGTTCAGCTAATTGTTTGCAATATGTAGCATGTGGGAGCACTCACACCCACTGCAGGGCGTGAGGAGCAAGAAGCTTTTTGGAGTTTAACCCTGCTCCTTTGCATGGCAGACTCTACAAAGTTTTACAACACAATACAACTATTACAAGCCTAGGCTATAGAGAATATTTTTAGTTGCCACTGGTGTTTGGTGTGCAGGATTAGCACTCTGGGATTTCAAAGTAAATTTAACCAAGACTAGATTAAGTTGTGGTTCATAATGTAAAACTTATATACAGAATTGACTTTGAGTGCCATGTGTCTTGTGATACCTCCTAACTACAGATTTAGACAACAGTAAGAATTAAGTTCTATAGCAGTACTACTTAAATTGCTTATCAGATTAATTATCTAAAAGCATTCCAACTTTCAGCATAAGGTTACAATGGTTACAGTACAGAAGCTTAGTCTATGTGGCAGACAGTATTCCGGATGCATATTTCAGATCACTTATTCCAACATGCACATCCCAGAATATAATCCTACATATAAATTACACTTAAGGACTTTACACAGGGAGGCCTGTACTGGGAGATTTACCTGGTACATGTCCTGCACATTCCAGACATGGAACAGCACAAAAAACAATAACTTTCATCAGGAATTTGACAGCTTGATAACATATCTTAGGTGGCTTGATCAAATTACATACCTTACACCTCGGTGACACCAGGTTAGTTTTAGAGAATTCTCTTGGGAAGAGTTTTGCCATCTTCAGATATGATCAGCAAAATCTAAGACTATGCTATGTAACCAACAAACATGAAGGCAGGAAATGTTCCCAGATAAAGTTTTCCCCTCCCACACGGTTCCTCAGGTATTTCTGGTAGTGTTGTGTTTGTCAATAAGCTCGGCACTAAGACTGCAGAATCTGAACTTTGAGCACACCGTCTTTGCCTACTCTCTAGCAATGCTCTGGAGCAGTCAGGATATATTCACACTGACTGGCGTCTCCCAGCAGAGCTAAACCATGGCTCACCTGGCTGAAATTTCAGTGTGTGTGAGTCAGATCAGCCCTGAATCTGAAAACATTTACGGAATTAATTGACTCTATCCATCAGCTGTTTTTGTAGGTGCTCAGTTGGAGTTGATTACACTGTAAATAAGCATTAAATCATCAACTCATTTGGCACTATTGTTGTTCTTAACCTTGCAGCAAATGGTTCCCTACTTTATAGCAGACTTTTGGAACAAGTCCTAGGTGAGCTGGTGTAATTAGTACCCGTTAAGAGTTCAAGCCAGATCAGGCTTACTAAGAGCAGTGAGGGACTGATCTGACAGATTCTCCATGTTTTAGACAATATTCCAGGCTCAAGACTTCATTAGGAGGCACTGTCAACATGGTAAATACCTCTGGTTTGAGAGGATCCTTAAGTGCAAAGGTTAAAACTCATCTATTTTCACGGAGTTGCCTCATTTCACTAGTGACACACTATGTTTTATCAGAACCCCCAACAGCCCCAGATTGTCCAATGTGACCCAAACATTACCTTGAGGAAGTTTTTAACACGTTCTGGATCATAGCAGTTGCTTTCCCTGCAGATTCTTTCCACTTCTTTAATTTGTCCTGTCTTGCATGCAGCTTGAATGTACTTGAAGTGCACATCTGGATCCTGGCTGAAGTTTACAATAGAGCCCAGGAAATAAAACAAACCTGGAGAGAAAGAGTCAACGTATTATTTGCTAATCTTGTGGAAAAGCACAAAATCCCAAAGGCTACAGAAATTTAGGACAACCATTTTGGATAAAGGAAAAAGGCCAGCATTGTAGGTTTTCCTACAGCTCCAAATATTTTCCAGGATTTCAGAAAAACAAATTATGCAACTGAATAATGGTATCCATCCCAAATGGAAACTTTTAATGTTTAGTTCAGGTTTCAAGACAGTTTGAGGCCTAATTACTTAAGTTCATTATGGCTTTCCAGATTTCAGCAGAGACAGTACTTCATACACACATCTGTAATGAGGTGAGCACAAGCTCCTCTCTAAGACTTACCTTCAAAGCTCTTGAAGGACTCAAAGAGCTCAATGAGTGACTGTGTTGACAGCTGTTCGTGGTATTTGGAAGCCACCTGGACACAGATCTGCAGGTTCTGACGGATGTTTGCAGACAACATCGCACGCAGACACTCCAGAGAGTCTTCTACTGATAAGGACCCAAAATAATTCACTAACCACTGCAAAGACACACAAGCCATTTTAGACCTGAGCAGAAGAGCAGCTATTCATGGCTGGATTTGTGGGTGCAGGGGGTTTGGTGCCTTACCTCGGGATTGAGGAGGTGAGTGTGAACTACCGCACGCTTGATGTCGTACAGGTCTGTGAAGTGCTCGAGTGCTCTCTGCAGCAAACCAGCCTTCTCACACAGCTGAGCTATGTGAGCCCGGTCATAGTGAGTAAACATTTGGTTTCCCAGGATGGCATCTGCAACCTAGAAGGAATATTGAACAGTTTCACTCAGTTCCTGAGTGCTGCCACCAACGGTATTTGCACTGCCCAGCTCCAGGAACTCTGAGGACATACCTGAGGTGCGTGCATGAGGTTCATCTCAAGTAAACGTGTTTGCAGGGGACCTTCTGAGGGACGATTATTCTTCAGTGCATCCAGCAAAAAGGCTGTACATTGCTGGATTAAATTATATTCCATAAAGACATCCACAATCTGAAAAAAAAAGAAAGAAATTTAAGTTCTTGATTAGGAACCGGAAGCATATTTAAGTATCAAGAGCAGCTTCCAAAACTAAATCCAAACTCATTGCTCTGACGGTTACAGTATAGCTCTTCCTACCAATTTAATGCTTTGAAGTTAGTATTTCACAGCAATAAAGTTATTTACCTGTGTTATATCTGCAAGAGGCTCTTCATCTTGAACGAGCATTTGTGCAAACTGCTGTCCTTGATCAGGGCTGATTCTCATTACATTCCTCAGCAAAAAGATCCAGTCTGGAGTATATCCAACCTGGAGAGACGATGAAAAGTGAGAACTCCGCAAGAGCACACACCTTGTTCAATACAGAGCTCAGTAAAAGCTTACACAATCACGTCAGGATTTCCTCTTTTGGGAAAGGCTCCATGGGGAAGTAGGAGAAGACCCATGTATGAAGTCTAGCAGTAATTACAGATAAAAAACTCGAGACAAAAGTAAGTATTATACAGGCTCTCTGATTTCCCCAGTTACTTTTAGCTACTTGGAACATGACACTAGATATTCTTAAACATGGAATAGATATAGCAATTTAATTTTCTCTCACCTTCTTAGCATACAAAACAATCTTCTGCACTTGTCCCGTTTCAGCAAAACACTGGATGACTTTGTTTGGAACGTTGGCTCTCAGATAGACACTAAGTGCTAGCGTAGGATCTACAGATTTCACAAGGTCTCCCAGCTCCTCGGAGCACTCCAGCTGTATAAAAACAGAAACACAGTCAGTTCACCCTGACAGGGCCATGCTGAAATGCA
The DNA here is from genome assembly GCA_013397895.1 of Origma solitaria. NCBI lineage: Eukaryota > Metazoa > Chordata > Aves > Passeriformes > Acanthizidae > Origma > Origma solitaria. The sequence continues at coordinate 267,497 of VZRL01001286.1, read as the reverse complement.
CTACCACCCTCTTCCACATTTATCTTTCTTTTGGACTTCTCTTGAAAAAATTGAGGCCCAGCTTGACAGCCTTAGCTGACTCTCCCTGCAGTGACCGATCTATTGGGCTCTGCTGCTCATGCTAATCCACAGGAGTCAAAGGCATTTTCAGAGCCAAAAAGAGCTGGGTGACACATTGTATCAGAGTGTTTCTTCACTAATTACACGAATGTAACAACAGCTCAAAGCACTCGGAGGCAGTATCCAAAGGAGTGGTTTGGCAGAGCTCAGCAGCAGCTCAGAGGCTTCCCATACTCTGCACATCCTGCTGGGATTTTATGTACAATGATTGAAGAGAATGATTTATGTAGAATGAAAATTTGATCAATTCTCTTGCAGTAACTCGAGTCACAGTGACAGGCAGAGGGAGCACCTATTGCTCAGCTGTTTGATGTCACCGCTGAGCTCCTAGCTGAGTTCTCCTGGGAAGGGGGAGGCTGTTAACCTGTGCTGTGAAGGTATGAACCCCAAACTTACCTTATCTTCTTTTAACCATTTTTCCAAGAGCTGCTTGCGGCCCTGCTGCAGCACTGGTCTGCAGAGCTCCAGTGACTCATACTTGTTCAGCTGCCCTTGGTCCAGCAGAATGCCAAAATACTGCAGGAGAGGGGAAGTCTGCCCTGGCTGAGCTGGAACACTCTGGAACCGGCGTATGGTGTCTGGAGTACGCAGGATTCCCTGCCAGAGAGAGAGAGAGATGCACTTCAATTTTCTTTTCTGCTATTGTGGCTTGGCAGAGTTGCTCCGGGAAGCTGGAGGTAATGTCACTGTAGCTGTCACAAGCATTTCTATGTTTTGCCAGCCCAGAATGTCAGGAGCAATACGGGTGAACATCAGCTCAGGCACTGAGATGCTTTGACAGAAAATGTGCTGTAATAGCCCATTAAATTTATTTCAGTAGAAATGCAGATTTAAGTTCAGAATTAGGACACCTTTGGCCTTGCAAGCAAGTTCCTCTCATATGAATTTAGCCTTACTCTGTACTTTTTTATCCTGTTCCCAGGTGCAGCCTCTGCTAGAGGTTGTCTTTTCATAGAGACCTTTTTGCATCACTGGAGAAGGTAAGTACCAGAAACATTATGACTCTCCTCCATTATTTCATCATTTATTCCTCCCCTCCTCTGTGGGCTTTACAAACTCTAAGATCACACAGATTGCAATCAGTGCTCAGCCCCCAACACACTGGTGAAGCACCTTAGGACAGGAGCAGCAACAAGACTGTGGCCTTGCCACTTGGAAAATTCAGCGAGTTTTTCAGCTGAAGCCGGCAGAGTTCGGTGCTATTCTGAACACCTTACCTTTGGGGCATTAGCTGCCACTTTTGCTGCCTCTGAATAGTTCCCTTGTGCAAAGAGTGCATTGAATTTCCTGGCAAAAAGCTCCTCGGCACCCGCCAGGTTGTTGCGGACAGCCATCCGTAGAGCCAGGTCAGGATTCTGCAGCACGTTTGTGATGTAGGGAATGATGTTCTCCTCTTCCACACACACTGAGAGCACCTGAATAAATCACCAAGGGACACTTCCAATTAATCCAAAGATCAAAAGTGAGCCAAAGGCCAAGCTCACTTCAATGATAAACTTATGGCATACATGGAAAGTTTTTCATCCCTTGATAACTGCAGAGTTTTGCTATTTTATATAGATAAGACACCTCTGGTTAGAAATAACTAATGCCATCCATTGTCTGCATCAAAGCAGACAATTAATATTCAGTTTAACTGAGGTATTTGCAGAAGTCAGAAACACAGGGATACAAGAGATCTTTCTATAATCTCAATGTCTTAAGTAACCAATCCTAGAAGATATGAGGAACAAGTCTTCTGCTCCACATTACCCCAAACAAGCAACACCATCCAAAATCAATTTGGTCTAAAGCTATGGCTGCACAATGTTAGTTAACTTGTTGAAAGTTGTTCAGTTAGATGTGTATGGAGATAGAACAGTAAATTTATTTTGGGGCTCACAACACTGTCAGGCCTCACATGTTCTGAACAGAGCTCAAAGTTAACATTTCTGGAAACTTTTAGACATTGATTTGAACCCTGCAGTGTATCACGAAGAGCCAGTGGGAGTAGCTAAAGAAGTTTCCAGGCCAAATTTCCTTACTTGTCCCTTTCTGTTCACTCCAATAATTCCAGCTGTCGCTTCATGCTGTGCAGTAACAAAAATGGTCTCTCCACTGATCCTGTTCATGTAGATGCAGGTGCCAGTTTCCAGGTCATACAAGTGGATGTAGCCATACTTCGTTATCAGAAACACCACATCGTGCTTGTCACTGATCTGCAAAACAGAAATAGATTACTCAAATTTGGCACTGGATAAATGAGCTGGTGCTTTTGAGACTCAGCAAACAGCTGGGCCATTTCAGGACAGCCAGAAGTGCTGGTATATTTTTACTTGAGTACTATCACAGTAGACTGACGTTTGAAGAGCTTGAAAAGCAGTTAAAACACATGGATATTTCTTCCATAAATAAGAACATGCTGCTTTTGAATGCTGCTCGTCTCCACCTTTACTTTACCACTACAGAAGCAGCAGTCACACCAGTCACACCAGTTTAGGGCCAGCCCTCAGGTCCACATTAACCACCTGGCTCCCAGCACCCTGCTCCTGTCACATCCACCCAGAGAAGCAGCAGACTTGTTTACAGCTGTCATACCTGCATAGCAACAGGAAAGTCACTTTGTGCTTCGGGAGGGAAGAAGACATCCACAGCTTTCTTTGGAAAGGGCTGATTCCCAGTGGGTGGTGTGCCAACCTCAATGATATGCAGCTGTGCAAGAGATAAGATTCGTTCTTGCATCTGATTTATTTAACAATGGATTCAAGAATGAAGTTACAGCAATTCTCTTGCTGCTCCAGCCTTAATCCCAAATTTATGCAAAAACAAACTAAATTAATCTTCCTAAATATTTTCAGTGGCTAAAGGTGTGGCATCTGGTATTCATGTACCATGGGTGAGGGAAACAGTTAAATGTGATCTTTAGTTACCCCTAATTATTTGGAAGTTTCAGGATTCAGTTAGGTTACTTTAGATGCACTGATTTAACCTGGCTCACATTCCACAGAAACAGTTCTGATGATGTTTCTCTGAATCTAGCTCTGGTTTTACTCTGGTTTAGCTGCACCTCACATAATTCCGGTATTGGCATTGGACCACTACTTAGCCTTGTAACAACAGTGCTTCATTTTTAAAATTTTCATCCAATAATTTGGAAATCAGTTGAGTCTGATACCGGAGATCAGCATCAAAGAAAGATTAACAACAGCTTTTCCCTCAAGCTTAGCCTGTGAAGCTGAGAGTCACATGTTCCAAGCAGCTAATTAGGCTGGTCATGACACGCCGCTTAACTTCTCCACTCACAGATTCTTGCTACACCAGGTAGTCCAAGCTCTGTATACACCATATGTCATATCCAGACTGACACAGTCCTCCACTTTCTTCCTTAAATGCAACTTTTTGCATTAAACCACTTGTTCTCCTGGAAGCAGAGAACCAGGGTGAGTCGCTAAAGGTTACAGTATATTTAGAACCAAGCCTTACCTTACCCCCAGCTTGCCCTCTTACTGCAAAACAGAAGAGAGTGGATTCTTCAGCATTTCCTTCCATCTTGAACTGTGCAAAGCTGGCTGCGTGTCCCTCGATGGGCTGAGACACTTTTCTGTCCACAGAGTACAGCTGCATTGCTCCCACTACACGGTTTTGCTGCACAACACAGAACAAGTGTCAGGAAGAACAGGCACTGTGAAAGCAATTTAATTTAAGTCAATATTGGTCAATATGTTGCCATTTCAAGCTTCCTCTTACAACAGCATCACTTCAGATGCTTAACCCTGCACTGGGTGTTTATATTGTTACAAATCCAATTATATTAATGTGAGATTTTCAGCTACACTTAAGTTTGTTATTTGAAGATTGAGATGAGCATTTACATTTAATAAAACAAACGTATCAGTCCTGTTCCTAGAGGAGGCAACAAGACAAGCTCTGGGGTTTCCACACCTTCCTGGAGGTAAAGTACCTGTGCAGATATTCCAGTCAGCAGGAGCCATTTCTGCTTGGCATCAGTCCTGTAGTTGATGATCTGGCAGCCAGCGAGGCTGGAATGGCGATCGAACATCTTCACGGGCTGGGACTCCCCCTCCATGCTCCAGTGGTACACTGCATTATCCGTCACAAGGGCAACGGTGTTCAGAGAGATCCACTTCCAGAAGGTGACATCGTCTGTCATGGTGTGAGCCTTCATCTTGCTCTTCATCTCAATGTTAAAGATTTGCAGCGTTTTCCCAGCTAAAAGACACAGCATCGTTAGCCACGCGACAAAGCAGAAGAGCTGCACTAGGACATTAAACCCTGGGGACTTCCTCCAAGAAAAAGCCGTTCTACACTGTCAGACCTTCAGGGACCAGCTTTAATTTGAACCAGACCACACTCCTAGGGCCGATTTTACCAATCTGCCACTACTGAGCAATCAAACAGATGCGGAGAACAGGTTGGCAGGAGACAAAAGCTTCAGCCACACAAACGGGTTGGAGGATACTTCACGTACATCAAAACCAGGCTACAATCATGCTGAGGCTCTTTGGAGTTGTGAGGGAAGCTATGCCAGTGTCATTAAAAATCTATATCCACATCTGTTTTAAATATTAAAAGGGTACAACATGGAACAGGTTGGCAGAGGGCTTTGTAATTCAGGCTTATTAACCAAAACCTTGGGGTTGCACTAATGGGATACACAGCTACTGACTGCAAACCAGACTGACAGGAACTGTGCAAGGGAAGGAATCTAGTGACCAACACAAGCTCTAGAAGGCAAGAGGAAAAGTTCTCCAAATCACAGAGAATGGTGCATACAAACATCCTGAACAGCCACCTGCAGTCATTTCTCCCAGCTTGTATAACACAGTGGCCTAAGAAATTATTTCTTTCTGTTGAGAAGAAAGGTTCTGACCAGTTCTACTACTCATAGCAGAGAGCTCTTTAAGCAGAACACAAGTGTAGCCCAGGAGGAATATAAAAGATCCAACAAAAGTGGATGCAGGTCGGAATATCTGCTACAGCTGCTAACTGCAGCCCAGCTTGAGGAAGTCACAGTGCCACAGGGGCAAGTGCCTGCACCCACCAAGGACCAGTTTAGCTCAAAGCCATTAGTTCAGCAACTGATGCAAGCTGCTGAATCAGGAGTTTCTCCAGAACTTGAAGAAATCTCTCTACTACAGAGTTACTCAGGCTACAGGCAGCAGTTTGTTTCCACATCTAGTGCAGCTGGAGGTTTAGGGTCGAGGGAGAGGACATTCAGGTAACACATTCCTACATGCTACACAAGGTATATTACAAGGCAAAATCTAGGCTTGAGTCAAAAGGGTCAGTCCTGAACATAAAAAGCTCAGTATCAAGATCCCAATGATTTAAGTACACTTTGGGCTCTTGAGTGGATTAATTTTTGGAATCAAGGACCCCCTCGTCTGGGAGGGCATGAAAAACATCAGAGTTTTAGGCCTTCCGTTGCTTAAACACCACTGTTCAGCCATGTGCACCATCAGTCTGAGCCATTTTATTTTGCTTTTTCTTGTCATAAGACACAACAGAAACTAGTACAGTCAATTGAAGTAACTCACCATCTGCACACACAAGAAAGCATTAAAGTTGTGACAAAACAGTAGCACAGTATTAAAGTCAAAGTTAGGTAACATTGGATACATACAAATCTTTCCATCAGCAATGCATGCATTTCTAGAATGACTGCACTTAAGGCTTTGGGGGCCTCTTAGGGGAAGAGATGGACATTTCTGGAGACTCCAGAGGAATGCTTGTTCTCTGTATCATCAGAGATACCAAGCTGGCTGACCTTGTACTTCCTTCACCACACAAGTCTTCTCTGCATAGTTCTACTCCTCTTATCACTGACTGATATAATAAATATGCACAGGTCCCTTTCAGCAAGGCCAAACTAAGGCCTTCAGGAATATTTGTCCCCCCTTCCCAGCCTTGGTTTTCCTTTCTCTAACGAAAGGTTGACAGACCTTATACTCTTAGATCAGGTCTCACTTCCCTCTAACACAACTCCTTAAAGCCCACACTTGGCTTGCAGCTCTCCCAGAGGCCGCAAGCATTTGGACTGAAGGAAAAAACTCATCCTAATGATCAGCAAATGGCAGGAAGCCTCAGCTGAAGCTCCCTGCCCAGCTGCCTCCAGAAGAACTGAAAATGCATTCAACTTAAGCTCCCATTAAGCTGTCGAAAATTGCTACAGGATCCTCCCACATAAATTACTGAGAGACCTCAGTCACTCATAAACTAGTTCTACAGAAAGCTCTCCATCCACTTCAAACAGCCCTTTATCAGGACTTCATACCTTTTAATGCAATGACTTTACTGGCAGGGTTCATGATAGCACTGTCAGCTGAAATTGGTCTTCGGATTGGGTTGCTGGGGTCATTCATGTCAATGATCACCACTTGAGCCTGTTCTCCTACTTTCTCTCTGATGCAGATGAATTTGTCAGACTCCATTGTCAGAGTGCTGAACCCAATGTTTGCTGGGTTGATGCCCAGATTTTGGAGCTGGAAGAGAAAAAAGGTTTAGCACGAAGTTATTGCCTTGGTACAGCCACCAACAGCTTTTGTGAATGTCGCAGGAAATATCAGACTTTGGGGTATTTTTGTGACAAAACAGCCATGCTACCCCAAACCTTCATGACACGCAGCGTTGCCCAATTTCAACTGCTGGAGAAGCCCTGCAGCATTCAAGCACTTAGTATCTTGTCTTCAAGGCCCATTTCCAACTTAACCATTAAGAAGTCAACTTTTGAGCCCCCTCACGTGGTTTAAGGCACATTGAACTGGCCGTGCTGGACTCGCAGCTTCAGTCCTCACTCTCACCAGCTTTCCTTTCTGAACTCATCCACTGAGTTTGACAGCTATCACTATTTCAAGCTTAACATCACACGTGAGGTGTCTGAGCTTTATCTTTATCCCTGTGGAGCTAAAAAAAGCTTCCTGTCTAGCAATTAGCCCAGGCCTGTCTCACAGCAGGAGGCTGAGCTGGGCACTACTGAAATCAGCAATGGCTCATCCATGGCCCTACTTAGCACAGAAGTTATCAATAAATCACTTCCTTCTCTGCTGAGCCATAGTCTGCTCCCTAAGCCTTTCAATACCCACCTTTAAATTATGTTTCTTGTACATCTTGTGACAGAACAGTTTAGTTAACAGCACTTTTGCAAAGCTACTGTATGAGGATGTCAGCAGGGAAACAAAGTTTATTGCATTTTTAACAGTGAAAATGCAGTCCACCTCACACACATACATACAGCTTGTCCATGCATTAAGAACTCCAGTTTTCTACTGTTAGAAGAATTATCACTTCCAATATTCTGATATTTTTCTTTCTGGAAGACCTTCAAGCCCAAGGCGTCCTAAGAAGGGCGAGACCTTCAAAGCCATTTTAAGATGACTGTGTCGGTTTGGAGCACTCAGCTCTTATCAGCTGCGCTCTGCACCAGCTCCAAGGAGGCCATGCCCCAGCTGCTCTGCTCCTGCCTGTTTGCAGTTCCTGATAAAGAAGGTTTTACTCCACTTCCCCTTTGCCCAGGCTTTCCAACATGTGAGGAACAACTAACATCCAAGCTATGGTGCACCAAGTTAACAGAACAAGCTTCACAGAAGTCACTTGGATGGATCATCTAGATTACCCAGGGAATACATGACAATAAAGCCAGGAAATTTCCAGGTGACAGTGTTTGACAGCAATCAAAAAATAATAAAAATCAAACCCTACCTCCTTGACAGGGCAGAACTCTTTTACTTAGTAAGCAAGTGTTTGAGGTCCAGCATTCCAGAACCTGACCACATTCTCCGGCAACACGGACCACTTAGATGATTTTAGATTCAAGCTCAAATCTCCCTTTGAGCAGTGCCCTCCAGACCTGGCACTCTGGCATTGTAAAAGATCTAGGCAGGGTTATATGCAACCCAATCACACTCCTGCAGGGAGGGAAGGTTTGAAGATGTGGGAGTTTGATCTGGTAGAGCTGGAGTGACTTACTGGGATGCGGCATTTCCTTCTGTTGAGCTGCAGGCTTCATAAGTGCAAAATCATTTATCAAGCACTAAATTTCCTGGTTAATTTGGTAGAGGGGGCAGTCGCAGTGCCAAGCACTCTGCCTGGCAATAATTCACAGCACTACACTCAAAGGTTGTCGACAGAACAAATCAGAGCAGCAAGTCTGAGCAGATGGCAGGACTTCTTAGGGAGGTCTAGACAAAACCACCAAATCAAAGGTGCTTGGATATTGCAAGACAGATTTACCTTAATCACCAGCAAACTGCCATCTGCTAGAGCCAGGACTGAAGTACCAACCCTGGGTGGGAGATGGGAGACTTTTTAAAGTTCTGTTTTCAAAGGCGAGGTATTTCTTCGCAAAGATTTAGGAGATTGGCACAGGAGCTCTGAATAAAGCCTGAAGTTCTCTGAAGGAGGTGCAACCATCAGCAAGGTCTCTGAGTACACAAACTCCTGCTAACATTTCATCTTTTCATCTCAATCAATCAAATGTATGAACCACATCTGCTCCAAGGGTCAGGAAGTCAACTCTAACGGTGACAATCTCCGTGTTTGGTTACACAAGAGTGGCACCAGCCAAGAGTGGCACTTGGCTTGCCCAGCTGGTAAAGCCAACAGTAACTTTTCCTGGCTGCACCAGACCTCCTGTGCAGAGATCATTCCCTAGAATATAGGTTGTTTTCCTGCCCAACCAGGCTAAAGTTCAGGTGAGTGAGGCAGGCATGTTTATAAAGCTAAGCAGAGCAAACACAGATGAAGATTACTGTCAGGAAACACGACAGCAAATATTTCTTTTGAGGCTTTTACTATGAACATTTCAATACTATTCCATGTACAAACTCATGAGTTGAACTACAACTAAAGGTGTACAGGAGTTTATGGTAGATTTTCTACCCCTTCTCTTGACTACAAAGGGAAAAAACCCCAAATATTTAATACTGCACTCAGTTAGGTCCACTACATTTCACTGATTCACAAGCAAAAAAAAAGGAATTTAAGATATTGCTATATTTTACTACAAAACCCACTTCCTTGGCTTTCAAGCAGATATGAAAGCAGAACTTGCTAACTGTGCTTGGGCAACTGATTTACAGTTCGAGTTATTTTACACCACCATTTGTCGGAAAGATCAGTTACACCAGACTCCTGTTAGGAATAAAGTGTTCTGTGAAATAGCTGCTCCAGTAGAGTGGAACCATGAAACAGATTGTCAGGGACAGCAGCAACTCTTGTGTTCAGCAGAGATGTCGCCTCGAAGGACTCATCTCACCCAAGATCAAATACTTCAGTCACTTGCAGGCTCTGCTGAACCATGGAATTCTGTGCTGGCATTTATCTGAGCAGCACCGAGATGTGAGTCATTGTAATGTAGTAAGGGAATGTCTGATTACCAGAATTATTTTTTCACTGGAAGATAATTCAAGTGCATTCTTGGTAAGTTAGCCAGAGAAGTTGTCACATGTATGGGACATCAAACTGAATGGTAAAACTGCTGACAGGAGTCTCTTTGTTGACCCCTTCCTGTAATGTTCCCTTTCTTGTGACAGTGCTTAGCTGTCAGATAATTTCTCCTTGCCTACGAGGAAGGGCACAGAACTGCTGAGCACACATTTCACCTCGACTCTCACACTCAACAGGATATAACCACTGCTCTTGCGGCCACCAGCAGCTGCTCAGTCTCTGCCCACAGACTCCTTATCTTCATGCTGCCAGAAATCACGTAGCTGGAAAACGCCACTTAACTGGAAAATTCCCAGTTTTTTGAGAAGCACCCCAATGTGCAGTGAGTGACATTAGCTCTATCCCAGCCATGATTGAATAAGGCAGACACCAGGCTACATTTCAGCTGCTCTTTTAATCCCATATATGAAAATCAGAAAAGCAAACTTAAGTCACACAAAATCGTTTGTATTTGTGCTGCTCTGTTAGTTACTGCCTGCAGTTCTGAGAGTGCCACAGCCAACCCATGGCTCCTAAACATTTCATATTTACCAGGGCAAGGTAAGAGTTACAGCTTGTGACAGGCTAGGAAGTCATGTTTTCAAAAGATAAGGGACCCCTCTAACATTCAAGAGCTCTCCTATTTCTATATCCTTCCTATTTTCTGCCTCACCCTCAGCAGGCCGAGGCACCAGCCGCTCTCAGTGGCCACAGTCGCGCTGTGGGACTGTTTCAGTTCCACCACTGAGGCTGTACCTGCTCAAATCCCATTCCTTGTCTTTGGTTGAGGCCCCAGTCCCAGTAGGAAGCACTAAATCAACACAGCCACCAAGGCAGGCAGGCCCTGCACCTCAGTGCCTGCTGTGAGGGACATGCCCAGAACAGCTTATAAACTGCTTAACTAATTGCTCCTATCCAATTAGTTCACACACACACAAGCACACACAATCTCTCTCTCCACAAGACATTTCAATTCTCTGTTACATATTTTCCCTCTGTAGGAATACTCTAAACTCACTAATTTAGGAATTCAGATCCACTAAGAAGCACAGAGTAAGAATTCCACCAAAACAGCGTTAGGCACAGCAGTCCTCTAATTCCTGACTTGTATTATCAACAAAGGATGTAACTGCTTCAAACTAATGCTGTTACAGCAGAGATTTAGTGTTTTAGGCTGTATTAAACTCACTGTCAGCACAATACATGGAAGAATTTTGCTGTTTGTCATTTTTAGAGCAAAGTATTGAATTTATATGTTTTATTCTATGATGCCTTGGCTGTCCTGTTTTATTCTTTGGCACAGCTGTGATTCCAAGAGCCATCCAAGCACTACCACAGCAGCACAGCACAGCTGCCATTCAGGTTTGCTCCATCAATGAACAATAGATACAAACTCCCTGTTCCTAGTTTAAAAAAGCAGTTCTGTCTTGGTATCAAGTGCACAGCCTGAGCTGGCAGTTTTCTGTACTGTCTACATTGTCTTACAAAAATATTTAGATTCAGAAGAGCATTTATTAATGCCTTAACTCAGTACAGCAGTGGGCCTGGTCCAAGTTCAATTTTTATTTATTTCAGGGTAGTGTGGCTAAATTAACTGGCAATCACAGCTAATTAGTCTGGTTCCTTCTCACTCATCAGGAACTTGTCATCCTGGAGAAGCTCCACTGACCCACCACAGTAAGCAGCTGTTTTGCTTTCAGCCTCAAACACACACAGACACATTTTAGGAATCCCTGAAGCCTGGATAGGAGAAACCACATTTGCAATCATCCCACACACTGAACTCTGATCTCCCACTACATGCACAGCGGATTGTTTCCTCATAGCCACTTCAGAAAAAAAAAAAAAAAAAAGAAGTAGCTATATAAAGTTTTATAACACGAGTTTTGATAGCACAAGAATCAGGTTCCTCCTTGAAAATTCCCAAGGAAAGTTTCTCCCCAGCCTGTTGTTGATGTTCCTTCGTGGCAAGGCAGGGATGGACAACAGACACCACACAGATAACAGCCTGCACACCTGCGGCTGCTGAGATTGCAGAGCATGTGATGGACTCAGACAAACAAAACCTGAAACCTGACAACACTTTTTGCTTTTAGACTACCCAAAAAGCTCCCTTCTCCCTAACAAGCTAACTACTCGTCCAAAGTACAACTTCAGCTCCAATTTGGGGTACAAAGCACTGTGCAGCCAAGAGATGAGGCTTTCAGGAGCAAGGTTTCTGGAGCTTTTACCTCTTTATTCTCAAATCACACAGCCAAGCTGCCAGCAGCAACAGGTAATGGACTGGCTTGAAGCTGCAGATCAGGACAAGCTTTGTACTTGACCATTTTTTAACCTCTAGAAATGGATCCATGGAGAACTGGGATCACACTGTGTGTATTGATTGATTTCAATAATAGCCTGCAAAAACTTTCTCATTCAAATCCATCACCTGCTTTTTGTGGCTCAGGCTCCAGTTGGGTACCTCATCCTTCCTTAGGCATCACTACAAACTTGCAAGTGTTGCCCAACACCTGCACAACAAGTTTCCTAGACAATGTGGATCAGGTACAGTTCAAGAAATTGTATTATTGAGTCCATAAGGATTTCCTAGGAGCAGCCTGGAGTGTGCTAAAGCAGTTCTGGGCAACACAAATATTGCAATATCAGTGCTTCTGCTCTCAAAATTTTACATCAGAAACTTAAGCAGAAAAGCAATTAGCTCCTAGAATCCAAATTCCTCTGAAATTTTTCAATGAAACAAAATGAGGAAGTTCAGTAGCTACAGCCAACTGCAGCATTTAGGGCAAGGGCCACGTGCAGCCAGGCTCAGAGGGGTGCACACCCATCTGAGAAAGGAGCAGCTCCTGTGTGCAGCTGTAAAACATACTGGTTCAGCCAGTGCTCCACACGGAATAGGCACAGGGAGAGAAAATGCAAATTAAAACCCAAATAAACAGATAACTCTGTAGGCAGAACAGTCCTGTTCCACCATAGCGCTGGCCTGAGAGCTCCCAGCACTTGTGGCGTGAAGCAGATGAGTTTCATTATGTAACAGTACTCATGTCATTAGAGACCTGGCAGTGGGTCACATGCAAGGTTTGGGTCTTAAATAATGGATCAGAGGTGCATTGCCACAATACTTTATTGAGAGTTGGGCTGCCCAGAGGGATGAGTTTCACCTGAGTGCACAGAACCTCCTCAGTGCCTGGTTCTGGGCTTTGCCACTACCAGGACAAGGCGCTTGCTTGGAGATGAAGCTCTGGCCCACTCCTGATAATCTCCTCTCAGTGCTGCTCACTACAGGCACACCTACACTATGAATTCTGGCCTGGCTTTAAACTGATATTGGAGTAAAATCATTCAGTGCTCAGCCACCCACCTAAACAACCACCATAGCAGCATTTTTTAGACACTATGAACAGCTGTAACCTTCAAGTAATATTTTGCAGTGGGTCTCTTTACAAGATGCCTAGAAATTTATTTTTTCCCATTTGAATTAGGGAAAAAAGGTCACTACAAATCATGCAAATCCATCACTACATTAGTGCCCACCCCAGCCCCAGTTAGCTGAACACAAACTAAACACAGGCACTGGCATCACAGGGCATCACTGCCAGAAGACCTTGGCCAGGCATGCCAATGCAGCTTTTATTATACGAATTCTCCTCAAAAACCGCTCCTCGGCAGTGAAACCAAGCTTAATAACACCACGGCTCGTAGTACTTCGCCCTTCAGACCTGTCAGAGAGGAAGTGCTCATTGCACAACTGGAACACCACTTCCAGACCCCTCCCTGTGCTCCAGCTTCACCCACGGACACGGAAGGCACACACACCAAAAGCTAACGCTGCATTCCAGAGCCCATTTAGGATGTGCTACCAGCGCCTCCAGGAAGTCACGTTAGAGAAATTAAAGGCCATCACTCGGAAATAAAACTATTAGCATGTGGTTATGGTGCAGTGAGACCCAGAGGTGGGATTGGGGAGAGGCCAGCGGACACCAGACCTGGCACCTGGGCACCTGCACTGCCACAGCTGCACTGCAGGGAGCCGCAGCAGCTCCCACATTTCACTGCAATACGTGCTTTTTCTTCCAGAAGATGACATTACAAGCGGGGACACCGGCAAAACGGTTTAGTCCGTCCTTAGAACCGCAGGTGGTTTTAACATCATTCCAATAAACACAACTAAGCGGCACACGGAGACAGCTCGGCCAGCCGTCCGGCTCACCCCCGTGCCTTCCAGACCCCGCGCTGGGCCGGGCTTTCCCCCTGGCGCTGCCCCGGGAAGCGCAGAGGAGCCACCCGCGGCCCAGCCCGCACCGCCCGGCCCGC
>VZRL01001286.1:236999-252746 GCA_013397895.1 Origma solitaria | reverse complement strand
ATTCCCCAATCCCGGGTGTCCTTGTCACCGGGATCTCAGGGATTCCCCACTCCCGGGGTCTCATGGATTCCCCCTCAGGGTGTCCCTGTCACCGGGATGTGATGTCCCCCCACCCCCCTGTCCCTGTCACCGCTGGCACTGTCCATCACCCCCGGCTCAAGCCCTGGGGATGCTCCAAGGGACCCTTCCCACAGCCCTCTGTTAATGAGTACAGTGAAGTAACGAAGCTGCACATTTCCTTCTGTGTTTATTAACTCACACTTTAACTCCAGCACGTAGAAACATTAAAAGGTAAAACTTTACTTTTTCTGGGATGATTGCAGCATTCCAGAGCTGTGTGTGCCCTAACACTTGGGATGGCTGAACCCCTTAAATCTCATTTTGCATCTCACGGTTATTGCCCCGGATAATTTTTTACTCTGTCTTAAATCCCCCATCTCTAAACCTCTGAGAAGCCCTGGAACACATGGGGGAAAAAAATCCCTCACTTCTTGCTAGGAAGGAAGTAAAAAAAAAATCAGAAAGCATTAGGATCTGCCAAGAGATTTATAGCCCCAAGGAACAGTGGGCATTCTGTGTACTCATTTCAGATCCACTGTGTGGTGCAGATGGCATTTGACTCATGAGGGGCTATGACACTGCAAATATAAATCAAATTAAACAGCAAAATGCAGAGTAGAGGATGAGTCAAGCCCAAGAGCTGCTGCTCCAAAGCAGAGCCTGAGCAGCAGCGTGAAACAACAAAACCTTTTCCCATCCATCACAGAAAGAGGAACAATTACCAGATCTTTCTTTATGAGCAATAATATTATCACATTCAAAAGAATCTTACGGTTTTGGAGAGTTTGTGATCCTGGGCAGTGAAGTGAGGCAGAGGTGGAACGGTGAGTGTTTTATTCAGGCTACAACATCACTTGAAGTGTCACCCCAGTGACCAGAGTGACACAGAGCACACCAGTGAGGCAGGGAAAATGACAGCAAGGTCTTGCAGTTATTTGGAAATTCTTATACAAACCCCACACTAGAGCCCTGGAACGTTTTAGGATTATTATGGTGATAAAGCAGGAGTATTTCTTTACTGAGCCGGAAACAAACTTTATGATGACAAAGCACCACAGCTCCTTGCTCTTTTAGATGCTTAAGGAAAAAAGCTTTTATTTCCTCGCGTATTCTTCCTACACGTTCAGAACTGCCATTCTTGAGACCAAAATCCATATAATTTTGAAAATAACAGTCACCCGATTCAGGAAAAGAGCCCATTAGGCAGCAGGTTCAGAACCTGGCTGATGTGCCAAATGGAAAACACACAGTGCTAAGTCATCCCTGACAGAAGTGATGCCTCGTGAGCAGGGATGGGAAAATTTACAAAACACTTGGCACACAAAGGCATCTTCACCCAGGAGCATCCCTGCCCCTGGTACAGCACAACACAAGGCAGGAGCAAAACGGAATGCAGGTGCCAAATGGCCCTTTGGATTTAATCCTGCTGGTTCCACCCAGAAAAGAGCACATTTTCCTGAGCATGACCACCGTCAGACAGAGTAAAATGGGTAAAAAGTTACGGTTCCGCTCCTTAAAAAAATAAACCCCAACCGACCTCTAAGAAAATTTTATTTATAACGGCGCTGAGACGTTTCTAAGTCAAACAAATGCCAGAGAATTGGCACCACACTTGGTCTCACAGCCTCACCCACAGCTGAGGCCACTCAATTTTTGCCACTGACCTGCAGCAACACAATCCAACTTGGGAAGTTTATTTTCCCCTGCTCGACGCAGCCAAGGAAGGCTGTGTTTGTCCTCTTTGGCACTCGAACTGACCACAAAGCAGAAGTTTTCCTGCACTCCTGCAGCCATTTGGCTCCGTGCAAATGTCCCCAGAAGGGCCCAAAGTGCCTCCCCTCCCCGCAGGAGCAGAGCTGCCACCGGCGTTACCCCAATTCCTTCAGAGAGCCACTCCAGCCCTGAGCTCTCTGCTGCTTCCTCTCCAGATACCGAGCTCGGGCATCCTGGATGGACTGCTCATCATTCCTCCTCTCCAGCTTCCTTGCAGAGCTGTCTGTGACTCCTTCTGGGGGGAGAGGAGAGAAAGGAATAAATTCCTCTGAGTCAAACCACCCCCCACAGCACTGCAAATCCTATTTGTTAAATACCAAAAAACACCCCAACAGAATTTTTTTTTTCCCCCAAGTCCCAGGCAGCCATTTGAATGAATTCCAGAGAGGACAGACTGTGCCACAGCAGGGAGGGGGAAAAAAAATTAAAAATAAAATCATGCCTTAGCTCCCATGTCAATATTTGGGGCTCTGCTCATCCCCAAATCTTGCTTTTTATTGTAGCAGAGAATATGCACCCTGTGTTCCACACACCCATTCCTCCTCCAAACTGCACATCCCAAACTCAGCTTTAGGCAGGACAGGGAGCAGGAAAAAACATTCGGATAAACTATCTTTAAAAGATTTCCGCAGGCAGGAGGAAGGGAGAGGAAAACACGCAGATAAGGGAGTGGGAAAAGTCAATCCTGCAGATCAGACACCGTCAGAAATCTCCCACCGCACCGAGACCTTGGGACTGCTTCTCACAGAAGGGAAGAAGAGCAAGAAATATTTTCAGTCTAAAATAACAAAAAGAACCCCCAAAAAAAAAAATCCCAAATAACAAAAAAACCCCAACAACAAAAAAAATCCAAAAAAACAAAACCACAACAAAGAAAAAATCCACAAAAAAAAAAAACCCCGAAAAACCAAACAAAACAACAACAACAACAACAAAAAACGCAAAACAAAACCAAAAAAACCCCAAAACCAAAGAGTCTGAGAGCCTAAAATCTGTGTGAGTGAAGTGCAGCCTGGTCCTGGGCACCAGGTTCTGTGATAGGAGGAAGGAGCTTTAATCAACATCCACGGTTAGAATATTTGTAATTATTATGTCTTGGAATCAAATAATAATAATTCAGCTCATGCCGCAGCCTTTCCTGGGCAATAATGAAGCCTCTGTCAGCTCTTCAGTCACCTGTTTTCATGGAGGTCCCAGAAATACAACATCTGTAAGGTCAATGTTAAACTCAAATTAATTGGCAATAGCCTGGTGAAGTCACAGCGTAAAGGGGACATGGAGAACATTTCCTTGGGCTTCAGATAAATTATTGAGGCTCCTGTGCATTATTTATAACCAAATCAAATTCAGGTTTAAAATGCTGGGTTTATACAATAATGCAGAGCAGAAAGAGATGCTGGTGTGAACCCAAAAGTCTGCATTTTTCCCTTTGTTAAGGAAATCGAAGAGAATCTGTATTTACTGTACAATAAATGGATGTTTTGGAAGGGTCAGCTCAGGAGTAAAGAGGCCCTTTGAATACTTGGCTGCTTTAGGAACCTGCTGACAGAAGAATTCCAATAATGCCGAGCAGCCAGATCACTTAGCGGCCATCAGCTCTAATTAAAACCCACTCTTTAAACATACGGCATTAAATTCATCATCAGAACGAGACATTCACCAAAATGGGACACTTTTTCCTCTGTGTTTTCTGTTGGGTGAGGTTTTTTAATTTTTTTTTTCCTTCCCTCTGCCCCATAACCCTTAGAACTTCTCCCAGGGCAGCATTATCTGGGCACCGGTGGCTAAATACCCTTCACAAACTTCAATAACCACACTCAAAATGCTTTTATTCAGCTCTGTTCAAGCTCTGCTGCAGGAAACTAAAGGAAGAAGCAAGCATACACCACAATTCACACTGCTGGGACAGAAAACAGGGATTGCAGAGCAAGAAAACACTGCAATTCACACTGCTGGGATAGAAAATAAGGATTGCAGAGCAAGAAATCACAATTCACACTGATGGGATAGAAAATAAGGATTGCAGAGCAAGAAATCACAATTCACACTGATGGGATAGAAAATAAGGATTGCAGAGCAAGGAAACATAGTTCACACTGATGGGATAGAAAACAGGGATTGCAAAGCAAGGAAACACCACAGTTCACACTGCTGGGATAGAAAATAAGGATTGCAGAGCAAGAAATCACAATTCACACTGCTGGGATAGAAAATAAGGATTGCAGAGCAAGAAATCACAATTCACACTGCTGGGATAGAAAATAAGGATTGCAGAGCAAGAAATCACAATTCACACTGATAGGATAGAAAATAAGGATTGCAGAGCAAGAAATCACAATTCACACTGATGGGATAGAAAATAAGGATTGCAGAGCTGTGGGAAGAAGAAAACTGACCTACACACATCAAACACAAATGAACACCTCCTAGACCAAAATGTGACGCGATAAACACACAGGGGCCCAAAAAAAACCCACGAAAATTTCACACACACGCGTAGGGACGAGCACTGTGCTTACCACACTGCCTTTTCAGCTCCTCCCTCTGCTCCCACTTGGTTATTTCCTCTTCAGTCACCTCCTCCCTGGCCACGCTGCTGAGTTCGTAGGCATCCACCTGGTGCAGCCTGGGCAGCAGCTCCCTGACCCACTCGTAGCGCACGGGGCACACGGTGCGCACGTAGATCTTGGAGGTCACGGCCACATCGTGGAAGATGATCCACTCCAGCAGGGTCTCCTGGTTGTAGAGCTGAGAAATCAAAGGGTTATCTCACAAACGGTTTGGTTTTTACAGCCCCACCTCTGTCAGAAAGTCAGCGGTTCAGATGTTATGCTGAATTTTCAGATTAAGGTGTAACGACTTAAAATTGCTTCAAAAAGCCAGAAAGTCCAGCCTGGGTCACACTCACATCACAAACCTTTACCAAATTTGAAGGAGTGAGGCTCTTCCCCACTCTCGAAACTGCAGCAGAGCACGGAGCAAACACCAGGAAGAGTTTAGGGACCTGTCTGTTGTTCCTTTCAGAGATGCCTTGGCTACTTTGTCAGCTTTGGGAACTCACCGTGGATGAAGGGTGGATGTAGACTATGCTGCCGTGTCCGTCCATTGTGCAGAATGTCCTGGCTGCAGATCTGAAAGGTTTGTGAAAAAAGAAATTAAAAAAAACCAGAACAAAACAAACAACAAAACAAAGCACACATTGCTGTGATTAGACAGCGACACAGAAAGCAACACTGAACAAAACAAATCAGCAGCAGCACAGGAAAAAAACTCTCAGATATCTGACTAGGGAAAGGTGCTTCCTTTTTAAAGGATTAAAGTGTAAAAAAAAATCCAAAAACGTGAATTAAGGTGTTAAAAAAAAATTGAAGTGTAAAAAAAAAAATCAAAAAACCAAAATATATCTAATTGACCACAGTAGTGCTGCAGCTGTAACACCACAGTAACAGCAGGGTTTGGGAGTGAAGCCTTTGAAAGCCGTAACTGGGAATTTTCAGGCCCTTTAGTGGAATATCTGGAACTGCTCATCAGCTTGTGAGCTCATTTCACAGAGAGAAAAATTACATTCCTGGGAAGTTTTTGTGAAGAGAACCTCCCAGCCCCTTGCAGAAACACCTCCTTCACCTGCAATTGCTACTCTGCTACTTTCACCAACACACAGCCACACTTTGAAATAATTTGCATGATCTCTTTTCCATTCAGCTCTCCAAACTTCACTCCTCACCTCCGAGCAACGTTGATGAAGTATCCTGCACATAGGCACCTCCTCAGTATTTCAGTTCTGGAGCCTTCAAAGGTCTCTTTAGGGAAGTCTGGCAGCTGTGAGAAGAAAAAACAACATGAATCAGGATCTTTCTTCAAGAAAAAAGCAGCTACACCCCCTTCATCCCATGGATTTTAAACTCTGGGTTTCTCTCTGCATAGAAAACATGAGGAAATGAGAAAAATTCCCTTTCTTGCCCATTACCACCACTGTACCTGTGATTTACACAAGCAAGGGTGCTCTAAAAAAATACTTAAGTGGATCAGTTTCTACTGGAGAAAGGCAGCAGCCACCTGGCAAAGGCTCAGCATCCACTACACCTCTTAAATATAAACTTATACAGCTCAAACACATCCAGAAATTGTATTTATTACCTGTTTCAGTTTAGTGGTTATTTCCCGAAGCTGCCTTTCCACACTGAAAGCAGATTTTACAGCTCTCCAATGGATCCAGTATTTCTGGCACCAGGCTGAAGGAGACTTGCTGAGAACAGGAATATTTGAATTATAAAGAAATTGCTTGCAAGAAACCTGCCTCTATTTTTTTGTTATGGTCACACAAAGGCAACAACCTACACAGGCAGACACTTTGTTGGGTGAAATAAAAAGTGTCCTGATGGAAATTACAGATCACACCAGGCAATAAATCTGAAATTAGCTATGAGCACACTCATGTGTGCCTGCAGCACATCTGAAAATGGGGAGTTATGAGCAATGCAAAACCACTTACTGCAAAGGGAGCATTTCATACCTTGCTTTGCACTGTTCAAAAATATTTAAGAGGGTTGCAAAGTCATTGCATCCTCCCACTTGTGAGGCAAGTTCCTGGTGTTGAAGCTCAGCCTCCTTTTGCTTCTGGGGATCACCTGAGGAAGTAAGTTATATCTCATTTAATATCATTAATATCTCATATCATTAATATATCCCATTAATAATCTCATTTTATCATCACTGCCTAATTTTTTCTGTTAGTGTGTGTTTGGCTGCCTCGGCCCTTTATTACTGTTATTTTTAGATTTGTCAATCTAAAATATCTCTCTTTCTACAGCTGCATTTACAGTTCTTCCTCCTTCCCCTGCTGCTGAACAGGAGCAGGTAGATGCTATTAAATCTATGATTAATCTCATCAGTCAGCACCAGGGATGAAGAATTCCTGCCTCTTAGAGAGTATTTCTCCCTCACAATCAATCCAGAGGCCGACAAAAAGGAACAGTGAACCTAAACAGCTCACAGGGATCAAGTGAGAGGAAAAAAAAATATTGTTGAGCCCACCCCATCACAGCACCCTCTGATCTACAGAACTCAGCTCTGCCCTACTGCCACAGTAACGGGGGCATTAAATATGAAAAAAACCCCAGTGGATCTGTGAGTTTAGTAGGAATTCACCTTCACCAAACGCTCGGAATGCATCGGGCAGAAACAACATTTCCAAAGTGTTATTTCAAGCTTCAAACACCCAAAGGATTTCTCTTGTAGCACTGCCTGTATTCCCCTTGGGAGAGGGGGAAAGGCCATTGGCAGTGGGCAGAAACAACATTTCCAAAGTGTTATTTCAAGCTTCAAACACCCAAAGGATTTCTCCTCCAGCACCACCAATATTCCCCTTGGGAGTGGGGGGGAAAGGCCATTGGCACTGCTGACATTGTGGAGGATGTCAGAAGTTTGTGGGCACTAAAAGCGAAAGGGATGAAGCTGGGAGGGCTCACCCCACACGTGTGGCACTGGACGATGGGAATCTGTGTCTGCTTCCCCATGCACGGAAGCCCAGGGCAGTTTTGGGAATGGGAAGGAGCCCAGGGTGGGATCCAGGCTATCAGGGCTGGCAGCTGTGGCTGCTGCTGCAGCGGGCACAGCTCGTGGGACAGAGATAACCGGGCAGGACAAGGTGTCCCACAAAGGCTGGGCAGGCACAGCCACAGCTGGGGGTGGGCAGCAGCAGAGGATGGGGGACGGGAGAGACCCGAGTTCAGCTCTAGTGAAACTGTGCTCTGCTGAAACCATCTTGGAGCCACGGCACAATGACATTCTCCATTCAGAAATCCACTGGAAATGAGGCAGTGACAAGGCAAGCTTCTCACAGGAATCTAAAGGATCCATTTGGTTAAACAAGGACAGAAGCAGTTATCGAACGGAAAAGATAATCCTCATTTGTTAAAAACAACCAGGTCCTGTCTGCACTCAGACCAACAGCAAACACATCTGCTGCACTGCATTTTGGTTTCCTGGTGGTTTTATTTCTCCTTTTTCCCTCCTGAAACAGTTTTCCCCTCACGACCTCTCAGCTTAGGCACATGCTACCCAACAGCCCTGGGACAAACACAACCCAATTCCAGCACAAACACATGTCCAACTCCTGGCACGCAGAGAGCTCCGACTCCCAGGCCACGGAAAGCTGTAAGAGCTTTTTTTTGGGAAAAAGGCTTCCCACTCCCACCTGGACGGATGAAGACGTTTTCCACGGACAGCATGGCCGCAATGGGGAGCAGGAGATCCTCACAGTCCAGGGAAGCAGCTTTGATGACAGCACAGGCCAGGTTGGGAGGGAGGGGGAACTGCACCAGGAATTCACCCAGTCTCGTCACGTGGCCTCTCCTTATCCCAGGGGAAAAAAAAATTATATAAATAGCAGATTCAATGAAATGATGTTTAAATGTAAATTGGCACATGGAATGTCAGCCATGGAGCTTTTTCCTCTGGCCTGTGAGTGCCCAGACAGGTGCTGGGGACATGAAGTGTCACCAGCAGAAGAACAACCCACATCTCCCCAGCTTGCTTGTGTCTGCTCCACGGCAGGCACAGCCAGCTTTTATTTTTTTTATTTACCAGAAGAATTCCTGGAAGCTTGGGATAAGATCTCCCTTCCTGTCTCGAGCTCTGGGATGGACCTCCCAGCCAGAGCCTGAGCTCCTGAGCCACAACAGTCTGGGACGTGCCCTCAGGAACTCCAGAGCTGAGCTAACTTGCCTGAGGTCACTTAGGAACTCCAGGACAATGTGCAGAACTTATCTGTATCTCCCAAGCCCCAAACAGTGCTCTATCCCTGTTTTTATGGACAGTATATTAAACCCCAGTAAACTTCCTGGAAGTTAAATAAGGAAACACATTCTGCTGCTGGTGGGGGGAAGGCCTTTAGTCCACACAAAACAGCAGCTTAACCTTGAGATTTTAAATTCTTGCACCTTTGGTTTTTACCTGTCAATAGCACTGCACTGGTAAAGTTCCTTGAGAGCTTCCAAAATATGTCTTTCTTCAGGGGGGTCCAGATAGGGAAATCTGTGGTAAAAAAAAACCAAACAAAAAAAGAAGTAGCTTTGTTAGTTTTCGTACTTATTGAAATACTTTTAAATTAATTTAATTTAATAACTAATTAATAACTAATTTAATATGTCAGTGCAGGTTTTCTGACCGAAATCAGATAACCATAACAATCATCCTCAGCATTTGGGTGTGTTTACTGCATGTACAGCCTCCAGCTGAGGAATTCTGGTGACAAATCCCAGCACGGCACACACTGAACTGCATTTTCTGCACTTGTGTAGCCTCAAAACTAGAAAACTCCACAGAGATGAAGCTTTCTGGGTATAAAAATCAATGTTTTAAATGATTTTAAAGGAACGACATATAAATAAATGCTTTAAATGAACACCATATAAATAAATGCTTTAGAGGAACGCTATATAAATAAATGCTTTAAAGGAACACTATATAAATAAATTCTTTAGAGGAACACTATATAAATAAATACTTCAGAGGAACACTATGCACAATGTATTGAATTTGGGAGAGATGGGAGCTCTGGCAGAGCCTCACACCAGACTCGAGCTCCAGATCCAAGCTAGAATTACTGCACAGAACAGCAGCAAAGCTGATTGAAGTGTCACAGTTGGCTGGGGACCTAATCCTGCCCCTGGCCCTGGCAGGGCCACGCTGCTGCCCCGCCGAGATTCCGGACAGGGATAATCCCCGCGGGGAGGTCACCTGATGACATCGTGCACGGAAAGGCACTTCAAGGTGAGGATCACAGATGTCAGGCTGGTCCTCCTGATCTCCGGCACGGTGTGCTCGGGCATGCACTGCTCCCAGAACTCGCGGCTGTACAATCCGAAGCTTTTCCCCGATGACGTGCGGCCGGCCCGGCCGGATCGCTGCTTTGCTTCGCTCCTGACCGAAAACAAAAAGCAGGGGGGAAAAAATAACATCTGAACCTCTCATCCCTTGTTTCCACCCAAAGGAGCAGATATTATTTCGGATTAATAATAGCAATTTCTCTGCTTGTGGATGGAGGAGGCATTTGTGTGCAGCAAGTGGAAAATCCAGGCATGCAAGAAATAAAGAAGAATTTCTGTGCGTGGAAGATATTTTTAATTCAGCATTCACTGCTCAGACCTCAGACAATGCACAGCCAATTCCTTATTAATGCCTGCAACTTTTAGGAAATTCTGTCCTCAACCACCTTATACCTGGCAGCAAATAAAGCGGCTTTAAATCACGGAGCTTCGCGGTTGCTGCCCATCTTTTTATTTATTTTATTAGAGATCACCCAACGCACAGAGTTATTGCCAGAGCAACTCCCAGAAACACCGAGCAGGTGATGCTTTGGACTTACTTTGAGATGGGAACCACCTCCAGGATGTCCAACCCAACTCGGGGGTTATGACTGAGCTGCTTCACAAAGCCACTGTCCACCACATACCTGAAAAAAAAACATCCAGAGAGGGAAATGACAGAGGGCTCAGCAGGCACATGCATTTCATCAAAAAGAACACACTAACCCCACCTAGGCTGGGGTTATTTAGTGGAGCCAAGATTTGATTTCAAATTCAAGTCCAAAAATATTGGTTACCTCTAAGACTATAATTATATCAAGGGTTTGCTTACTACACACCCCAAAAAAAGGCAGGAGAGGTACAGTAGCAAATAAATGGGTTTTTCCAAATCCAGACCTTTCTGAATTTTTGCTTTTGTGAAGGACAGAAATCAATACCTGACTCCTTCAATGGTCAGAGATGTTGCAGCAATGTTTGTGGAGACCACACATTTCCTGATGCCCCTGGGAGCTGGCAAAAATATCCTTTTCTGTTGATCTAAAATGACAGATATTCAGTCAAACAGCCTCAAATGCTTCGTGAAAGTCATTTCACTGACATTAAAAAGTGAATCACATAAAATACTAAAATACAGATTTGGTATTGTTTTAGTACGTGCCAGAAATCAGAGAATATTTTCTTTATTGCTCATATATTCAAGAAGATTTGGAGATGGAGAAAGGCCAACTCTCCCGGATGTTTCTTAACCCAGAGCTAGGTAAAAGAAGCAAGATTCTGGGTCTTAACAGGATCTTCAAAAAAGATTTGAAGGGCTTTAACAATCAGAGAAAATAAATGCGAACATCAAAAAATTGAGTTAACCCCCGCCACGTTTCCTAAAATAAACTAAAAAATAAAATGAAAAAAATTATTCAAAATAAAAATTAAAATAAAATAAGCATTTAAAATTTTTTAAAATGAAAAATAAAAATAAAAAAATTAAGAACAAAAAATTAAAAATAAGAAAAATTTCAAAATAGAAAAATTTTAAAAGTAAAAGATGAAATAAAAAATAAAATAAAAATAAAGTAAAATTTAAGAAAAAAATTTTAAAATAAAATAAAAATAACAAAATAACATAAAATAATAAAATAACATTAAAATAACACAACATAAAATAAAATAAAATAACATAAAATAATGAAATAACATAACATCACGTAACATTAAAATAAAATAAAATAAAATAAAATGTGAGGACATCTGAACTTTCATTACACGATATCCCTTTCCTAGCTGACTATCCTGAAGTCACATCCAGTGGATCTGGATTTTAACTGGAGTCTCCTCTGTGAGCAGAGAAGGCTGAACTTTGATTTCATTTACAAAAACCACAAAAAACCCCACCCCAAAGGGGTCATTTACCACCCTTTTCCCAACCACAACAGAAAATGTGATGAGGATGGCGTTCACCACAGCTCCTGCAGTCAGGAGTGATGTGAATGAAGAGAATTGTGAGCTTCACCTGTGGACATGGAGCCGTACAAGGGCAAGATGAGCAGCCCCTCCACGGCCCTGTCCTGGACCTCGTAGCGGTAATCGATGGATTCTGCTTTCTTGAAAAGCACATCACAAGCTCTTTCTATCTCATTCTGGCCTAAAAGACACACAGGAGCTTTTAAAGTCACATTTAAGAGTAACTTTAATTGCAACACCTTTGTTTTGTGCAGAGCTGGCAGTGCCATGAGGGACTTTAGGAGGTGACATTCAGACTTTCCACGGGGCCTCTCACCAAGGGTTTTCCTTAAAAGATGGCTCAGGGCCTGGTCCATGCATTGGTGTGGGGTTTTAGAGCCAAAATAATTCTTCCTCCCTGAATTAACAACAAACTAAACCATGCAGACAGCACAGAGTCAACTTGGTTATTCGTAAAATGCTCTGGAAATGATCATTTCACAGGACTTTGTGCTTCCGTCTGCACCTTTCCCTTCTCGCTGCTCTGGGAGAGAGCAGACAGGGTTTGGAATCTTTTCTGCTTTGCTGGCAATGCCATGATTCACCTGGAAAATTCACCAGGAAAATTCACCAGGATTCATCTGGAGTAACCAGGAAAATTCAGCTGGAGTAACCAGGAAAATTCACCTGGATTCACCTGGAGTAACCAGGAAAATTCACCTGGAACAACCAGGAAAATTCACGTGGAGTAACCAGGAAAATTTACCACGATTCATCTGGAGTAACCAGGAAAATTCACCTGGATTCACCTGCAGTAACCAGGAAAATTCTCACCTGTCAGGAAAACCAGGATGTCGCCTTCTGGTTCATTTAAGTGGACATCCAGGGCGACTTTCACAGCCTGGAACAAACAACAAAGGAGCCAAAATCAGCTGAAAATCCCATTAATTCTTTCTAGGACTCATCACACCGACTGATTCTCCCCTATTTCCTGCAGAGCTGCTGTGAACACAACACAGCAGCTCATTCTTGTTGCCTCCCCCACATGAAAACCACCCCAAAAAAAGAGAGAAAATCACCCCAAAACCAGAGAGCACACAGAGAAAACCACCCCAAAAAAAAGAGAATGCACAGAGAAAATCACCCCCAAAAAAGTGAATATGTAGAGAAAATCACCACAAAACCAGAGAATACACAGAGAAAATCACCCCTAAACCAGAGAATGCAGAGAAAATCACTCCAAAACCAGAGAACACAGAGAAAATCACCCAAATAAAAACAGAGAACACACAGAGAAAATCACCCCAAAACCAGAGAACACAGAGAGAAAATCACCCCAAACCAGAGAACAGACAGAAAATCACCCCAAAACCAGAGAAAACAAAGCAAAGCAGACCTCTGTGACATAGGCAGAGCTGCCCACGTCCCTGGGGCTCAGCAGGTTGCAGAATATCTCCTTGACAGGGTAACTTCTCCCCGGAATGTGCAGCACTGAGCAGTTCCCGAAGAACTCCGAGAGCTTTTCCACCTCCAGGGTAGCTGACATCACTACCACCTTCATGTCTGTCCTCCTGCCTGCTGGTTTCTCCTGCAGGAACAGCTTCTTCAGCAAACCAAATAAAATATCCTAGCAGAAAACCAGAAAAAAACTGATGTTATACCCTGGTTTTGTTAGACAAGGGAAGGGACTGGTTTTATCCCACTGAAATAGTGAAAATCACAATATTCCAGGCCTAGGCACTCTGAAGAAAACACATTTACCCTGGACATTCTGGGTTCTAGAGTTTAACCGATTTTTATCAGCTCTTCCCACAGCCTATAGACAGCACCAGTGTAACTTAAACTCCTTTGTTTTTCATTTTTACACTCTCTTGGTCAAGTAATTTGTGAGAAGTTACCTCAGACCCATTTCTCATCCCATTTTCCAGTGCATCTCCCCTTTCTTTGTTTTAATTTATTGCTATAACCTCAGCTTTAATTAACATAACCTCAGCAAGCTTATTTTACTCTGAATTAAAAATCTGCTCCTTCCATCACCTCAGCTTGGTTATTTGCAATACCCTCAGATGCCTGAGGGCAAATTGTGATTCAAAAAGAATTTTCCCTTTTCCCAGCTGGGCTGGGAGATTGTGTGCTGGAGCAGGAGCTGGTCGGACACACCACACGATCTCCTGAGGTCTGAGTGACTCGAATGTCCCTTTGGTGGCCACAGGAGGGTCAGGGCGACCTTTGAGAGCTTTTGGGACTCAGGTCTAGATAGTTCCATGGTCCCAAAAGCCATAATCTCTTTACACAGTCATAGACACACCCTAAGGAACACTGGGCCTGGGGCAAGAGAGGTTTCAGGTTTGGCTTTTTTTTGTTTTGGTTTTTTTTTGTTTCTTTTTTTTTGGTGGGGTTTTTTTTTGTTGTTGTTTGTTTTGGTTTTGGTTTTTGGGGGGGGTTTGTTTTGTNTTGTGGGGGTTGTTTGGTGGTTTTTTTTGGGGGGGTGGGTTTTTTGGGGGTTTTTTTTGTTGTTTGGGGGGAGTTGTTTTTGTTTTGTTTGTTTGCTTTTGTTTTTTTTAATTAATATTCTAGAAAGTTTGTGTTCTGTGCGTTGGCTTCAGACTCCTGGAAATTTTGGGGTGGGGGAATTACAAACAGCCAGCAAAGTTCCAGCCGATTTGAAATGCAACAACTACAAAAAATCTAACAGCTAGAAAAAATTCTAACACTATTTAGAGGCTACATCTTGTCTTTGACTTTGGCAGCATAAAAAAAATTAAATAAAATAAACAAAGCAGCAGCTCTGCGCTCTCAGGACAGCAAAAGGACAAAGCACATCCACGGAAAGTCAGTCCAAATCCTGGGGATCGTGCACAGGTGGAAGGAAGGGATTAGCAGAGCCCAGAAAAGGAAAAACTGTGATCCCAAAGGTGACACTCACAGTGCTGAGGCTCCGCTCGTGGGCTTCATCCAAAATGATGACACTGTACTTGCTGAGGAGGGGGTCTGTCAGGATCTGCCTCAGCAGGCACCCGTCGGTCATGTACCTGATGGCAGTGTCCTGAAAGGTTAAATCAGACATTCAGCTGCCAGCCTGGATTTTTATCTCCAAGCAAACATTGTCACACAGATCACACATTTGTCCATGCTCTCAGATTCCAGCAAAGCTGCTCATGCACCACAGCACAGGTGCTTAGCAATATTCCACCTGTGAGGCGACAAAAAAACCTTCCTCCGGTGAGTTCCAGGACACTTCCCCAAGCTCTGAGCCAGCCCACAGAGCCCAGCACCCCCCGGAGCAGTCCCCAGGGCCCCACCTCGCAGGTGCAGTCGTCGAAGCGGACCTGGTAGCCCACGAGAGTCCCCAGCTCGCAGCCCATCTCCTCGGCCACCCTCTGGGCCACTGACACGGTGGCCACGCGCCGCGGCTGGGTCACACCGATGGCCCCGTGCTTGGCCAGGCCTGGGGGAGAGACAGAATTGGGTTGGAAGGGACATTAAAGATTATTTCGTTCCATTCCCTGCCTCAGGCACTTCCCACCGTCCCAGGGCGCTCAGAGCTCCATCCAGCCTGGCCTCGGACGCTGCCAGGGATCCAGGGGCAGCCACAGCTGCTCTGGGCACCTGTGCCAGGGCCTGCCCACCCTCCCAGGGAACAATTCCTTCCCAAAATCCCATCCAGCCCTGCCCTCTGGCAGTGGGAAGCCATTCCTGTCACTCCAGACCCCTTTAGGCACTGGAAGGGCCCTAAGATCACCCCCGGAGCCTTCTCCAGGCTGAACACCCCCAGTGACTGTGGGACAGTCAGGGACACTGAGCTGTGCTGCTTCAGGTCACTCTATAACATGTACCTACATAATGTACACATGGCCACAGTTCGTTTTCCTTTATTTAAAAAACTGAATCAAGCCACCTCCTCTCACCACAGCCCAGCCCAAAGCTGCGTCACCCGCGAGGGGAGAGGGGGACTGCTATATGAGCTTATCGGTGCTTGTGCCCCACGCCCGCGGCCGGTTCCGTTACCTGCCTCGTAGAGGTACTTGGGCAGCTGCGTGCTTTTGCCGCTGCCCGTCTCGCCGGTGACGATGAGGAAGGGCCGCTCCCGCACGGCCTCCACCAGCTCGCGGCGGGAGCGGCGGATGGGCAGGGCGGGCCCGTCCATGGCGCTCCCGGGGCTCACCTGCCT
>VZRL01001286.1:221626-236714 GCA_013397895.1 Origma solitaria | reverse complement strand
CCACACGGCTTCCCGCCCTTCACTAAGCCACGCCCCCCGGCCCCGCCCCGCCCTCCCCTCACGGCGCCTCAGGGCTGCCAAGCCAGCAAAAACCCCGCAAAAATCGCAAAAATCGCAAAAATGACGAAATGCCAAGGGTTGGGAGGACCTCGAAATCAATCGCGACCCACCAGACTAGGTTGCTCAGATGTGCTTCGTGGCAAAATTTGACCTTCGAGTCCACACGTCAGTGTCCTATTGAACGACTCTGATTAGGAAGAAAACATCCTGGCACATGTTTTAAAATCTAAGGGACAAGAAATGGTCTCGGATTCTATCATAAATCAGAGTAATATTCTCTTTCCATAGGTCAGCTTCTGTGTCATATTCTGTTACATTAGGCCACTACACAATAGTGAACATAACACAACGGTACACTTACAGAAAATAATAAAATATTGATAAACAAACCTGCTTCACCAAAAGCTTTATCTTAAGAAAGAAAAAGTTCTTCGATGTTAGGTCTTTGTATGATTTCAAGCCTAATCCTCAAGAAAGGAGATTTAGTCTGTGGAGAAGAGAGCAGCGAAGAAGCTCTAAGTGATGTGTTAGAAAAAACGAATTACTTGTGGTTAGAATTGTAAAAGTTTAGGCTGGACATGCTTCAATGATCTCAGACCTAGGGGCAGGTTAAAAAGAAACAAAGGATGCCCTCCAGTAGCGGACACAAAGAATGCAGAATTTATGGGACATCTGGCAGAGCTCCCAAGGTACGGAAGAAACTGATAAAAACTCAGCTCCAAGGGGGTAAAAAGTAATTCTGATAACTCTCTGACCACCGACCCAAGAAACCCACTGACCCCAAAGAAGAGAAAGACTCAGCATTGCACTACTTAGCATCAGGAGCAAATCTTTAACCAACAGAACACTAATTAACAAGAGGACTATGTAATTCGTAACAAATGAACACTAATTCCTTTGTTTGCTAAAATACAGTAAAAAGTTTTGATTGTCGGGGTGCCTGATCTGTGGGATTCAACTGGGCACCCAGGCTTTGCAACGCCGAAATAAATCATCAATATCTCTCTGGATTGTGCAATTATCACCTTGCTGCACTCCAGGTAACAAATCTGATTTTTAAGGACATTAATGACATTTTTAATGACATTAATAACCCCAAAACTCCCTGTGATGAACAAATGAAGGCGTTCGCCCCAGCGCTGCAGCACCGACTGTGAATTCACAGCAGACCTGAAGGTGGCAAGCTCCGAACACTGAACACAAACCAGCCACAGTCCAGCTCCCCTGTTTTCCCCAAAGCACGATTTTTGTGGTGTATTTTGTCCCTAACTCAGTGCTTGCTGCCCTCACGCACTCTGTTGTTTCACCCTCCATTAGGCTCTGTCGGTGACACAGTAAATTTGGTGTCACACCAGGAGCGAATCCAGACCAACCACTGACTCTGGTTATCACAAATTCCCTCAATTTTTGTCTCTGGCACAACGAGAGTAATATTTCCCCACGGGGAACGTGCACTCTGAAGGTTGGAAGATATTCCATCAGTGTGGCTGCGTTCAGGTATCTCTAAGCTATAAATAATTATTCAGTCTGCCACCAACCCGGCATTGTAAAGCCCCACAATAAGCTGGTTTTGCAACAATCTGACAAAAATTAGTGGAATGTGTCAACGCATTTTATATTGGTGCACCCCTTTATGGAAATATCATATTTATTGCCTCACAATTTACTAATGTCACGTTGCCACTGGTAACTCATAATTAATGGTGATGATATACACAGTGGAAACTTCAAACACAGCCTCATTCCACTTTTTGGTGTGTATTTACCAAGAAGCGTTTCATGTTTTTAATGCATTTTATCCACGCACAGTTGCCGTCTGCTTGATTTTATTTAAATCACATCCTGCCTTTGGCAGACACAGGGCTAGGGTAAGGTTTTTCAATTCTCTATTTTTTTTGTCCTCCCAGCCTGGGAATAGCAGATTTGGTTTTAATCAACCCCTTTGCAGTCTCGAACTTTGTCCTCCTGGAATACAGCGCCATTCATTTAAGGATTTCCCTCCGTCTAATAAACATTAATGAACCACACTTTACAATTCCCCTGTGATCTTATCTCGCTTTCACAGATGGGGAAAACAGAAACAAATTAAGGGGTCTGCACACACCACAAATCAAAGGCAGAGCTGGGGGATGAACCCAGGGATCCTCGCACAATTCCCCGCTCCAATAACTGAAAAATGTGTCCCTACCCCTGCAGTTGCAGCACCGTTACTTCCAGGCCATCCAGGAGCACTGAAATTGCTGAGGTTTAGCAATTTTCCTGAGGTTTAGCTTCCCACACAGCTGCGAATTCTGCGAGGTGACAGAGGGCTGTGGCTCTGCCAGCTTCCTCTGCTGGATTATCCCTCAGGATGTCTTTATTCCCCCCTGAGCAGAGGATCTCTTTTCTGATTAGCAGAGATCTAGCAGGATATGGGGAATATTCCAGTCCCTACTGGTATGCCATGGGGTTTATCCATCTTCCCAGAAGATTTCCCTGTTTTCCTAGGGAATTTTCATCTCCTAGCTCTGGACAATGTGGTCCATTCCATGAGGAACAAGCCTGTGAAGAAAACCACATCTATTAATTACATCCAGCAAGGAAAGACAAGCAATTGCCTTGTGCCTGGAATCCCTAAGTAGGGCCACTTTCTGGAAGAACGATCCCCGAGCTGCGATTTCAGCAGAGACAGAAGAAACCAATGTTCCCTGCAAGCTGCACTCCTGTCAGACACCCAGCAGTTTTTCTGACAGCCAGGATTTTTGTGGCACTGGCTGTGAGTCATTATTGAAGAAGTGTTATTCTTAAAACAGAGGAAGAGTGCTGGAGAAAGGAGGTGTTAGACAGGAAAAAACCCAAACCCCTTTCACACCTCCATCTGCTGTCTTACAGTGCATTGCTCCCAAACATTTACAAATTGACAAGTTTTATTGCAAATCTTGCTCCGCTTGTTAAAAATTGCTTCTTTTTGAAGACAGAACCAAGCATTTAGCCTTTTTCCTCCATAATGAATATATTTTCCTTGTGTTTAGCTCCATGGAAAACAACAATTCCTACAGTGCAGACTTCTGCCAGGGCAGCAGGTTATTCCTAACTGCACTCCCAGGTTTCTGCTGAAAAATGGCTGCAGGAAATTCAGAAAACTAATTTAAAAATTAATTCAAAAATTTCATTCAAAAACTGGCAGGAATCTGCCCTGGTTTAGCTCGGTTTGTTCCACAGGTGGACAGTGTCCGGCCAGATCCAGGCTGGGAATTGCTCTGGTGGAGCACAACACAGCTATTTCTGTGCTGGAAAGGGATTTGCACTTCAGTCTCTGTGCTGAGAGAACAACTGCAGCACTGAGGAGCTCCTCGGGCAGCTCTCACCGAGCCACGCCGGCACAAAGCTTGACAGAGCTGCTACAGCAACCTCTCATCCTCTCGTTGTTGGCCGCACAGTCCTGCCCAGCTCTCGCTGCCGATGCCATTCCCCTTCCCAGCGCTCCGAGGCTGCTGGAGCTGGGCCTGCTCATGGCCCAGACCTGCAGTGAGTCACAGTCGCACACTCAGGTCTCCGTGCCCCAGTTCTGCAAATGTTTCTGCACCAATATCACTGTGCTCAGCAGAAGAGACGTGGCATAGTCACTGCAGGCCTCAAGTGGTACTCTTAAAGCCCTGTTCTCTCTGCAAAGTTGGTCTAGGAAGTGATTTTGTTAATTTGCCCCCCTCACACGTAGGCCTGCATCACCCTTTTTAAATTTAACTGCAGTGTCAGATCTGCAGCTGTTTCCGAGGCCACATCCATGAATGATTGCTGCTCCTGCCAGGTGCAGGCATGAATAAAAAGGTCACAGGCTGGGGAGAGGATTAAGCTTTGGCTCAGCTGTTTGCATTCTCACACAGAGCACGGTCTGTCCATCCATCTGTCTGTCAGCCCTCACACGCCATCCAGACAGGTGAGGAGCTGAATATTGGAAACAATTCACTCCACTGTGCCTGTGGTTTAAAAAAAGCTCCCCCAGCAATCCTCCCAGCAGCCCCTGGATCAGTGAAATTATCTATGCAGAAATATAAATGCAGAATGGCATGGGAACAGTCTCCCTGGAGACTGGGGTAGGGCAGATTGGAAAATACCTAAATCTCTAAATGGTGTCTGAGATTTTCATGTTAAATTGGAACATTTTCTTCCCACGCTTACCTAAGGAGATGAAGGAAGGCAGCTTATGGGCACTTAGCACATGCACTGAGAGCCAGCAGGGAAAAAATCCAGGAGGCATGGAGCAGATCCATCTCCCTGGATCTCCACCTGAAGTGTTTCACTGACTCAAGGCCTTTTGTACCTGCTCTAGTGAAAGCTGTTGGCTATTTTAAAACCTCACACTTGGACTGCTGTTACACCCCATGGGAGGATTCTAATCTATTTCTGTATATTAGACATCCTTCCTCTTCTGGCTTCCTTATCAAATGTGCAAAACAATCAATAATTCACTTAGGCTCTGCATTCCCATTAGAGTGCACCATGGCTGTGATTTAAACATATTTCTGTGGCTGTAGAATAAGCAGATATCCTAAACCACCCTGGAAATATCCTTTTGTATGTGGCAGCACCTCCTGCCATCCAAAGTAGTTTCATTTCTCCAGCTGTTAAATCTAGGACAAAATACTACTCTTTCGTTCTATATTAAGACCATGGAATAACAGCAGCTGACTTCCCAGCCTCTGTCCTCATGGAGGGGAACACAGGATGAAGAATTAACCCCTGGCTTGAGCTTTTCTCATGATAAGTCATTAAGAAAAGCCAGATCTCCTTGATGCCCTCCCTCATCAGATAAGGATGAACTGGAGGTTGCCTTCCTCCCCTTCCTGTGGCCCTCACCACACACTGTAGGCCCAGGCTCACCTGCGGTGATTCCCTGAGGAATTCCAGGGAGTTTTCCTGAGCTGACCAAAGAGTCCCAGAGGGTGTCCAGAGTGACACACCCACATGTCACATCCCCCACTTGGGAGATCTGTTCACACCACGCAAGCACTAAAACTTCTTACCAGACACAGCCGTGAGACCCAGGGACAAGGACAGCCTATCAAACAGACCACAAAAACCCCTCATGTTTTGTCTGTGGATCTACAACCTCCCCCAGTCCTTCTTGTCCCTGTGTTTAACCTCTTGGTGCCATCAACTCTGTGTGTCCACAACATCCAGCAACAAGGGCAGAGCACGCGGCAGCCACACACGTCCTGGTAATGACTTCATTTCTTCCACCAGCTCTGGAAAAAACAAAAACAAACCCAAATCCCCGGTCCTGCATAATTGTGGCTCTGTTATTCATGGATCTTAAATCGTACTCCTTCATGAATTTTAATGTGCAGTCCATTTTCTTTCCACTAATCCTACATTAGGCTGGAAGCCTTTATAGACTGAACATTTGCCCTCCTTCGCTTTTCATTCTCCGCAGCAGCATCTCGACTGTCTGTCCCCAGGCGCTGCCCTTGTCCCAGCTGGGCTGGCACTGAAGTTCAACCAACATGAAAGTGTTTTCTTATTAGATCCTCCAGTTCTGTGCATCCCTGGCAGAAGCAGCAGGGCTGCTGCACAGGCAGCCCGGGAACAGCAGCTCTTTATTTTGCCCACGATTTGGCAATCTCGTGGTGTGCGTTTGAGACAACGCCTGCCTGTGAGTCTTTAGCACCGTGCTGCTGTAAATCCCTTTTCCCAGCTAAAACCATCTCCACAAGGCATCAGGAAGGAGTGAAAGCCCTTCAGGAAATTCTCCTTTCCAAGGAATTACTGGTGAGTGGCACACAGACGGTTCCACACCGCCATAAACTCTAAGATGCTGAACAACCCTACTTTAAATAACTTTGTTTAAAAAACCAGACAGGACCATGAGGTACTGTAATCTCACCTTCTGCAAAATGCAGTTTGAACCTGTTCTTTCACTACTAAATGTAATAATTCATTCAGCTGAAGTGATGCTTCCAAAGGGAAGATACCCAGACTCAGTTGGGATAGATGAGGAAGCCTCCATTTCCCCTGGAAACCATCCCTGAGGAATCGTTCTGCCAGGTCTGCCCCGAGGAGCAGAGCCTGCAATAATTTGAGGCAAGATGCTCTGTTTGTGTTAAATTGCTAAGAATATATCCAGCCTGCCCTTCCATATGTCTCACAGAACCCTCATTAGATGAAAATGAAATACCGAACAGTTCTCATCTCTAAAGTTCTAAAAATATGAGAACTTCAATATAT
Source organism: Origma solitaria (assembly GCA_013397895.1). NCBI lineage: Eukaryota > Metazoa > Chordata > Aves > Passeriformes > Acanthizidae > Origma > Origma solitaria. The sequence continues at coordinate 230,450 of VZRL01001286.1, read as the reverse complement.
AAATGCATGTTGAGGACCTTGCTGGCGCTGACTACAAATGTTCCCAATTGCCCCTAATTCCACACCACTTGCAGAACCAGTGGTAACATTTCTTTTCCAAGACACACAGCACGTCCTCAGTGTTCTAAGGATTCCAGCCCTGGGGATAGTTTGTTCTGGCGTGTGCCATCAGTGCACCAGACAGAGGCAGGAATGAATCGGGCAGAAAATCTGATTTGACTTAAACAACACTGACCTGATGAGAAGCGCGGAGTCCGAACCAGGCCTGCAAATCCCATCTGTTTCTTATTTCTATAACGGGCAAGCTAAAACCCTAAATCCACCCAGCTCTGAGCTTTGAAGCCAAATTTTGCAGCTTGAGTCCATTACTAGCAAATGATGACTGCTAGCCCAGCACAGACCCAACTCCTTAAACTGAAGGCTGGGATTTGTTGCTCAACATTAAATGAAGGAGACGTAGTGCAGGGTGACTAACAGCTAACCTGGAAAGGCTCTTGGAGACAGAAATTCATGGATTGGTGAATAAATTGGCCCACCTCTTTGCTCCCCATAAAATTCTTGTCACAACACTCGTGGTTAATGGTGTTCTGAGGGTTAACTGATGTTTGAGAACCCCTCAGATTCTCCCCAGCTGCTGGGAGCTAATAAAACCCTGAGCTAACTCTCTGTCTTAGTTATTATGTTAAGTTTTTGCTGGGGGTTTTTTGCAGCGATTTGATGTCAGAAAAAAACTAATCTAGAAAGCAAGCAGCTTTCTAGCTTTGTGAAAACTAAAAGCGAGCGTATTCAGAAAAAAAAAGCCTCCTCTCTGTCCTTTAATACCCAAGAACAAAGCTGGAGAAGGCTGGTCCCCGAGTGCGGATGGAATTTGGCAATTCCATTCCCATTAGTGCAGAGCAAACCCGTTAAATATATAATGGCTCGAGGACAATGCGGATTGGAAAAGTAAGCTTCAAACTGTAAGGCTCCTAATTATTTTCCATCCATCTACCTTTACATTAAACCCCAGGGTCTGATGCTTCTCTGGCTGCTGGGGCAGCCATTGAGTTTTTGAAGTGATGCTCTGTTTATAGAATTGCAATTACTCAGTATCAGCCTTTGTTTGGAGAAGAATCCCTGTCCATCCTCACTAATGGCTTCTTCTGATCTCATCCAGTGTGGAGGATTTCCTGAGCATATTAAAAACATTATTCACTCTGCCTTTTTAGTTTAGCCAAAGATTTAACGACTTCAGCATAAGAACTGTGTGTTTGAACTAGATTTGCTCCCTGACAGCTGATGGTGTGCACTCTGTTCCCTCCATGTGCTCACAGGCACAGGGCGAGTTCTTGAACTGCTCAGATTTGAGATTTTTTTGGGGGTGAGAATCTTGGTATTTAGCGCAGCTGAGCGTATTGAACCTCAGAGTACCTTTAGCACCTGAAAGTATATCCTTGTCTCCCTGTCCAGGCTGGCTATGATGGATCATTGTGCCCTACCTGTATTTGTTCATTTTTTTCTTTCTCTAACTTAGCCAGAGAAAACCCTGCAGGGCATGGGGAGGGCAGGCTGGCAATGCACCTTCTGCCCTGCTGCAGTTCCTGGAGGAGAGGAGCTTCATTAGCAAATTGTAATCAGTGCCTGGGGGAGATCAGCACCTGATTTGTGGGGTGATTTTGGGGTGCATGCAGCTCATTAAACCCATTTCTCAAAACATTGAAAACACAATTTTAGTGTGGACATAAAAACAGCCACCTCAGGGGGTGCCTCAGCACCCCTGTCCTATGGGTGCCAGGTTGGACACTTCTCCAGCTCTCCAGACTTTGCTTGCAGTCTCAAAAAAAAGGGGGAACTGGGAAGAAAATAGAAAACTCTCACTACTGAACTGCAGAATAACATTTCCCCCTCATTCAATACTCACCCACTGAGCCTAAACTAACCCACAAGAACGTGTCAAGCATAGCAGAACTGTTTACAAACAAGTCACAAAAGCACCTGTGTGACCAAAATTTCTTTCAACCACAATAATTTTCACCCTCAGACACATCTGAGACACACATAATAACTCCCACTGCTGTGCACTGACAGGCTGAGTTACCAGTTCTCCCCTGATTCCTTATTTCTGCCATGAAATATGGTCTCCTCTATCCAAAGCAAATTGATCTTTTCACCCAATCTATTTGACAGATCTACCATTTAGTATTCGATTACCATTGCAAGACAAAAACCAGTTTGTGATGCAGACACCAGTCCCCAGCACGAGCTCCTGGTGTCTGCATCAGCCTGGGAGGGGTTTGCCAAGGAAGGCTGTGCTCCATCCCGTGTGTGACCACGGCCCAGCTGCCCTGGGGGTCCATGGGCCTGCTCCGCTGCAGGAGGCAGCTCCCAGCCTCATCATAATTAATTGTCTCCTAATGACTTTCTGAACCGGGAGGATTTCCTTAATTATACCACGCATTAGACTTTAATCAAGAAATTAATTTTTCACGCCACCCCAAACCCGCGGGTGCAGCGCGTTGGGCGGGGAGGGGCCCGGAGTGTCCCTCGCTCTGCACGGGGGAGATCCTTGCAGTGCCACCAGCCACCCCACATAGCTGAGCGCACAGCCCAAGGACTCCCCGGTCACAGGCTGGGGACAAAGTCCGCTGTGTGCCAGCGCAGGGCTCCAGAGCCACCCCTGGAGCATGACCCGCTGTTCCCTGGCTGGAGCAGTCACTGTGTGGGGATGGGATGGGATCCATGGGATGGGATAGGATGGGATCCATGGGATGGGATCCATGGGATGAAATGGGATCCATGGGGTGGGGCCGCAGAGCAGGTCACACACAGCCCACTGGAATGGTCTGCAGGATATCAGTCCTTTGCTGCTACCCCACCAAATCCTCTGCTCCTCGGGTAACCCATTCCACGGACCATGGATCTCGCTTGGTGCCCTGTGGCTTTGGCCTGTTCTCTCCCCCTGTTCTCTCCCCCTGCACTCCTTCGGCGATGGCAGAGCTGGTGCTGCTCTGCTCGCCCTCATCCACACCCTGGGATGGCATTGGGAGCAGCCCTGGGCACCCTCTGATCCCCACAGAGCCCCACTGATTTATTCCCCTCACCGGGAGCGGGAGCAGTGAGTTACAAGTGGAATTTGGGAGCGGTGCGTGCCAGGGCTCATTACCAAATCCCGCTGGAAGTGATTTAATTGAGATCCCTGCACAGCCCCGTGCCCGTGCCCTGCTCAGCCAACAGTTTTTCTGTGTTTTTCAGCCACCTGACACGGATGGCAGGCACAGCGGCCCTCGTGTGCCGGCTTAGCACCCGTGTGCCCGGCTAGGCATGGTGGGAAAGGATTTGTATTTGCAGCAAAGTGGCCTCACCCACTCCCACCAAGACAAACACAGGCCCTTGTGCCCCTCCTTCCTCTGCAAACCCTGTGGAATTCAATACAAATCCCGGGGGCTCTGGGATCTGCTCCGCCGTGACACCACTCGTGGCTGCTGTGATCCCAAGGAAGAAAGTTAATTCAATATTAACCTCACTTTTTTGTGCCGCTTTTCAGGATGCTGCAAGGCTGAGTGCAGCAGAGGGTTTATCTGAACCTCATTTTCATTGGGGAGGACTGATGGTTGTTCCGAGCCTGACCCAGACCGTGATCCATTTCCTTTTTCTCTGCTTTTGTTGGGATCCACCCCAGCCCAGAGCCAGCGGCTCCTTGTGGGGGGATCCCACAGGACCTCTGGGAGTCTCACCCCGACCAGCAGCACAGTCCCAGTGGAGTTTCACAGCACAGCATCGCACAGATGCTTTACACTTGATTCATTACTGGGTGGGTTTGGATTTTCTCACAGCCAAGCCCAGCCAGTTTTATTTTCGCTGATCCCATCCTTCCTCCCGTCTCTCCCCTGCTCAGATGATGAGGCTGCTGAGACAGGGATGGGATTTCCAGTACCTGCTGCCTCTGTGAGCAACTAAAAATAAAAAAGCATCTGCTAAAAATACTGAATGATCAGGGAAAACAATGTTAAACCCCAGAGATCTCCCTGGACTCCGAGGATTAATTTTAATTTCCCTTTAATCCGGACACAAATTGTGACGTCACCACTGAGCTCCATGGACAGACCCTGGAGTTGTGCTTCCCCAGCTTTTGGGTGCATTCCTGAGGAAAATGGACACACTGCAAGCAGGGCTCAGTGCAGGGTGCCAGAAATGCGTCTTAAACCTGCTCCTGCAGTTCCCCTCTCCCAGACACCCGCAGCAGGGGAGGCTGAGCATCATTAAACAGAAACTTTGCTCCCAGCTTCCTCACTGATCAGATGTATGCAAATATATGCGTGCAAAATTTACATACAGTGCTCACCTGGGACTTCCTTCGGTGCTGGGAGGAAAACTCTCTTAATTCCCAGAGCAAGCCCAGGGTTTAGTGTTCCCCCCACACAGCAGCTAAATTTGGGGTGGGGCTTTGGGGATGGAGGAATTGGCAGGAAGACATTTTGGGGGTCCTTGGGCAGGAAGGGCTCAGCCTCAGGAATATTTTGAGCACCGAGGGCCCATGAGCAGACAAGGGCTCGTAGTTTGAGGTGTGATTTATGTGCAGCAGCACATAAACACCTTAAACAGGGTCTTTAAAAACACCTCAGGCTTCGCCCATAATGCTGCTGCTGTGGGGAAAAAAAAATAAAGAAAATCAAATGTAAGCAATTCCTTAAAAGCTGCTCCAAACGTGCTTTCAGTCCGGGAGTGATCAGAGAAGCAAGTCAATATTTTCCTGGAGAGGAAACACCACCGTGTTTACACCTGCTCTCAGTCCTGCTCTGTGTTTGCCCAGGGCAGGATGTGGGGAAGAATTCGGGGTTTGTGTGAAGGAAGGTCTGTGGTTTCAGGAGTAGCAAGGCACAGGAGCTGCGATCTCTTTACTGGGCTGTGTTTCTGAGTCTCGAACAAGGGGCTGCTGTTGGGCTGTGCGGGGCTGGGAGAGGACAAGGTGGATAAAACCCAAATATTTCATTCAGCAGGGTCCAAACTGCACCTCTGCTCTGCAGGACTCTCCCCACCAGAGTGAGTTTGCTCTGCTTGTTGGGAAGATCCCCACGGCTGCCTTTGAGATTTCCTCCTCTGAGTGCTTGAAGGCACCTGACCCAAAATTTGCTGTTCGTGCCACCCTCCGGTGCCAGCCGCAGCATTGCTGGGTGTCACATGTGACATCCCCGTGCATGGAAAAGTGGAGAGACCCCTGGGAATGGGATGAGCCGTGCAGCACCTTCCCTGGGGAATGCTCCATCGGTACAGTGAATGCTGTGGATCCTCCAGATCCCACCCCAATCCTGCAGCACCTTCCCTGGGGAATGCTCCATCGGTACAGTTGGGTGCTGTGGATTCTCCAGATCTCTCCCAAATCCTGCAGCACCTTCCCTGGGGAATGCTCTAAATGCTGTGGATCCTCCAGATCCTTCCCAAATCCTGCAGCACCTTCCCTGGGGAATGCTCCGTCAGATCCTCCAGATCCTTCCCAAATCCTGCAGCACCTTCCCTGGGGAAAGCTCTAAATGCTGTGGATCCTCCAGATCCCACCCAAATCCTGCACCCTTCGCTCCCTGGCACTGCCACTCAGAGCACAGAGCTGAGCTCACCCAACCCAGGCTGGGAGCCTCCCACAGAAAAACTTAAAACCCCTGAAAATGGTGGCCAAAATCCAAATATTTCCCTGGACAGGGTGAGGACACCACTTCCAGCTCTCTGCCGTGGGTACCGTGGAGCTGAAGGGCTCAGGAAGGTGCCCTGTGATCCCTTTGCTCACCAGCCTGGAGAGGAGCACGGGGCTCTCCCCTTCCTGGCACCCACCAAAGCCCAGGATTAAACTCCACAGACCTTGGCAAGGGTTTGTGCAATGCAATCCCCTCCAACACCTTGGGAAAGGCTGGGCTGAGCTTCTCCTCCCTCACTCATTGGAGAGAGGGCTGGTTTGGCCTGGCAGAGCTGCAGGAGCAGCCGGGGGCCGTGGCCGAGCTCCCTGTGCCACCAGGATCTGCTCCAAATCTCCCCACCCCGAGCCCTTAATCAGCTTCCACCTGGGATTAGCTCAAACATTCCCAGCCTCTGGGTCAAAATAGCTTTTCTTGCTTGTGGGCACCTAATCCAAAAGGAGCCCTGTCCCCGTTAGGCAGCACCTCCAGCAAGGTGGGGTTTTCCTGAGACCTGAACCTTGCCTGGTTCCCGAAAATTTTTGTGTGGAGAATCCAGGGTATGGAATGCACGTGTTCAGAGCTGGGTTGTGGTGGGGACTGACTGAAACAGCTCCAGGAAACCCAAGCGAAGCCTGGCCTGGTGCAAGGCAGGTACAAAGAGCCCAGTTTGGGCTGAATGATTTCTGTTTGGGGGAAATTCGGGTCTGGCACGAGGGATTTCACTCAGGAGTTCACAGACCCCCTCCTGCTGACAGCAAACAGAGCCAAAGAAACTCCCTGTGCATCTGAGGCCATCAGGACCTGGGGGTGAATTGAGCAAAATCCAGCCCCTTCTCTAGGATGGATCCAAAGAGCAAAGAACTGCTGAAACCCCACGGGAAAAACCAACTCGCCCAGCACCCAGAGGAGCAGGCACGTTGGGAAGGGACGTGCGAGCAGGCACATCCCCAAGTGCAGCTGATGACGTGGCTATGATTTAATAAAGGACATTATTAGTGCCCTGCTAATGGCTCCAGGCGCCGGCAGCGGAGCCGTCCGGCTGCTGGCAGCTCCCAGCCCGGAGAGCTCATTCCCACCAGGCTTCAGTGCTCTAAAGATTAAATTCACCTCCACAAGCCCGCAAAAGGATTTGCATTAACAGTCCCCATCACAGTCACAGTGACAGCCTGCTCCTGCAGTCCCGATAACCACGCGCACAGAGCAGCTCAAAATCGGCTCCGATCCCACAGTCAGACAGAAATCCCACCTGAAATTAAAGATAACACAGGCTCATCCCTTCAGCCGCTTCATTTCCTCCCCGTAAAACCTGCTCCCACCTGGTTGCTTCCCACTGACCTGCCACAGCTCCCGGAGCAGGAGGATGGCATCGAGCAGCAAAACCCAGATGAGGTTCCAGATAAAACTCCCTCCCTATCATGGTTTCTTCAGAAAAAAAAAAACAGAAAAAAACCAGCAACACCTGGGGACTGGGGGAGGCCCTGGTGATGGGCACAGCTGTACCTTGCAGGGGAGATAAGGGCCCCTTGTCTGGCAGGTAGAAATTGCTAAGGACTGGTGAGGTGTTGATTTTTGTGTCCTCAGAGTGGGAGTTTCGGCTGAGCCCCTGTTTTGTGCCACTGCTTCCCCCTGGTTCAGGCAGCATCTGCGCCACGGTTCATCTCCAGGCAGGAAACTCCAAAAAAAAAAAAAAATCCCTATGAGACAGAGACGGAGCAAATCCCCCATTTCCACAGGGTGAGACATCTGCCAGCAAAGGGACTTGGCAGAGATGGGGAGCCTGTGTCAGAGGCTGAGCCCTCCGGAGCTCCAGCTCCTCCAGCACCAGGGCTTGGCTGGGAGACGCCCTCCGTTTCTGTCTGAAACCTCCATAAAAATAGCACAATTCTGGGAAAATCCTGGTCCAAGTGGAAAAGAAAACACCAGTCTGGGTTTCACAAGGAAGCAGAGCTCTATAAAAGCGCTCCTATAGCATTTGCTATTTCTGTCAGGCATCCAAAGCCTCGCTCCAAGCCCTTCACTGAGGGGCACATTTCCACGGGGTGAGGTCGGGCCCCTTCTAAAGGATTTTATGATTTTTTCCCCCTAGCATTTCACTGCACCTCATCAGAAGTTTCCATACATTGGGAACAAACCGTCTGCAGGAACCTTCCCTGTGGAGCAGAGCAGGGCAGCCCCCGCCGAGAGCAGCTGCTTGATCCCCAGCCATAAATAACAGGCCAGGCTGGAAAAGCTCCATGGGGTTTTTTATTTTTTCACAGAAGTCGCGCTGGTGATGTCTGTCACCCCTGTCCCTGCTGTCCTTCCAGCAGCTTTTCCCTGATTCCCCCAATGCCTGCCCTCACAGGGTTGATCCCCCCCTTACAGATTTGGGGTGCTCTGAGGGATGGAGGAATTTAACCCTGGAGGGATTTAATGTGTGTGCCCATCCCCTGGACAAAGTTTGTGCTCACAACACCCCCAGACTCCCCAAAGGAGCGCTGAGAGAGCAGAAACCTGCCTGGCTCGGTGGCTTTTGGGGCCACACAGAGAGGGGGGGCACCAGGGCTCTGTGATTTCCCCTCTCTGCAGTCAGGGCAGAGTCCCCCCCGGGTGGGATGTCACCACGTCCCAGGTGACATTTCCTTCGTGCCTGGCCTGCTTCTGGGGGACATTTCTCGGTCAGCAACAGAATGGCCTCGGCTCTATTTATACCCCACCCTGGAGCCGGGTAAAAATAACCCCGGCGTGCTTGGCAGCCTGAACGTGCTACTGTAAATCCTCCCTGTCAGCAAGAAAATCCTCCCGCTCTGCTCAGAGCTGGGTCCGCTGGGAGAGGAGCTCTGGGGGAAGCCCAGGAGCAGCGTGAGCTCGGACCCCGAGTGGAGGAGCAAAGGGATCGAGTGAACCCATGGGCAGCAGCTGGCAGCGTCCCTGCCCAGTGCCAGCGTCCCAAAAACCAGCTGGGAAGCAAAGCAGGAGTGTCAGATTGCTCTTAAACCGGGATTAAAGGCCACTGGTGCTGCTGTATTTTTAGCTCCGTGATCATCCTTTGAAAAAAAAAACCAACAACCCTCATTGTGGCCGGTGGGATGGGACAGGAGCTGAACCACATCCATAGCTTGTCCTCTGGCCACGGGGAAAGGTCACGGTGACTCCTGCAGCGCTGTCACCTCGTGGGGACTGGAGGGTGACACCCATGA
>VZRL01001286.1:190852-221435 GCA_013397895.1 Origma solitaria | reverse complement strand
ATCCCATCCCATGGATCCCATCCCATCCCATCCCATCCCATCCCATCCCATCCCATCCCATCCCATCCCATCCCTCCTCCCGCAGAGCCCCGGGCCCGCTCTGAGCTCTGAGCTCTGTTTCTGGAGCCCGGGGCTGCTGTGCCTGAGTCAGCTTTATCCGCCGCGCTATAAATAGCCGCAGCTCGGCTGGGCGCTGCTCTAATTGCAGGTTAATGAAGCTCCGGGGGGAGCCGCCCCGCACCCCAAACCGCGGCTTTCCCCTCGGCCCCGCTGGGACCCGCCCGGGGTGCGGAGACACCGCGGACAGCACCGCGCGGGGCTGGCGCTCCTCCGCTCCATCCCAGCCGAGCCAAAGGGCTCAGGGACATTGGGAGGCTCTTCCCAGGGCCACTGCTCGGGGACAGCCTCGAGCCGTCCCCTCCTGTCGCCACTTGGACGCTCGGGGTGGGAAATGGCGAGCACAAGGCTTTTCCCGGGGGGATTTTCCTGCAGGACTCGCGGCTGCGGAGCCACGCACAGAACTGCGATGGGAATAAGGAATGTTCCCATTAGAGCACAATGCTGCTCCCCACCGCAGCCCGCAGCACTCGGTTTGAGGTGGAGGCACCAGGAATTGCTGTCCCCCACCCCCTGGGAGCACTTCTGCATTTCAGGGATTTGCAGGAGAATAAAGCAGAAATGTGGACCGGCAGCTTTAGTACTTGAAAATTTATTTTCTCAAATGAGCACCAACACATATTGTAAATATGACAAACAATACGCCTCCCTCTAATACTGAAGAACTATATACAATGTACAAATACATGAAAAGGTGAAAACCAATTATTTGAAAACAAACAATTGCATTTATGACTGAAGCAAATGACCTGAAAGAATATGCAAAAAAAAAAAAAATTAAAATAAGATCAAAGAAATAAAAGTATACACAATTTGTAAACACAAGAGCATCCATAGACAGGCTGGTATTGGAAATATTGTCCTTAGTTTTGTCAGTGGGGAAAGCATTCCCATTTCCTTAAGAAGAACAAAACAAAGGATACACATAGCTGTAACGATGAGAACAGCTTATTTGTGGTTGTACCTTACACAATGCCATTCTGCTTGCATTTAAATATGTTGATTTTTTATTTGTTTTTTTTTCTGAATTCAAGATGATTTCGTTTCCCCTCTTCTGCTTGTTCTTTTAAACCAGGATTTCTGCAGAAAATCTCCGTCTAACCTGATTGTTTCTGAGCACTGAACTTCTGAGGCCTCTCCCGCGGTGGGAAGAGCTCCTTCCCACCGAGCTGAGCTTGGTGTTGGTGTCCCCTCTTCATCCCAGAACCGCTTCCCACGGAAGCTCCTCCCGACACGAGGACGCGCAGTGAAATGCATGATTCACACACTCTCACAGACCAGGTAGAAAAATGCGTACAGAGAAAATTCTCACTTGATCAGCACGAGAACAACGGCTTTGATTTCGCAGGGTTTGTTTTGTTCCTGTGTGGTTCGACGCGCACCAAACCCGGGGAATTAAAGAGCGCTGGGAAGAGCTCCTCGCTCAGCAAACACAGTCCAGTGGTTTGTGCTGTTGGTCCACTTTGGGATAAACGAGAGACCGAATGAAATCAAAACGAAGAAGGGCGAGGAGGGGGAGATTAAAGACAGAATGGAGAACAAAATAAATGAACTTCACTGCCAGAGAGGTAAACTTTTACTCTAATTTGTTATGTAGCAGCCTGGTTTAAAAAAAAAAAAAAATTAAAATAAAATGAACAAAAAAACTCCCCTCAAGAATAAAACCAGGATCCATGTCCAAGGATTTATGGTTTAGGTTAAAAACAACATGGAGTTAAAAGCTCCATCCTCCATCCCTGCTGCCCCCGAGCAGTGTTCAATCCCCACTCCTACAGCTCCACATCTGCTTCACTCCAGCCAATTGTGGTGCAAGAGAAAACCCCAGGCCTGATCCTACAAACCGAGGGACAAATCCTACAGGGGACAGGATCCTACAAACCCGCGGGGCTGCAGGGGATTCCTGGTGGGATCAGAGGGATCAGAGCCCAGCACCGAGGGGAGCCCAGCGGGGAACCCAGGGGGGAACGGAGCACTCCTGCAGCCCCTGCCATCCCCAATGTCCCCCCGGGGGCTGCTGTCCCCACCCCAAATCTGCCAGGTGGGAGCAGGAGCGACTCCCCTCTCCCGCCACATCCAGAGCAAACACGGATCGACTTCAGAGCACAACAGAGATTAGGATTTTTGTTTCCCTTTAAACATATTTTCCGACAAATACAGGAGGGAACGGTATCATTATAAACAATCAACCAAAAAAAAAAAAAAAAAGTGCTCTCAGGGAGGGGCTCTGAGAAAACAGCACCAAATATATTATTTTTTAAAAAAAATTAAATATTATTTACAAAAGGATATTTCACAAGATAACGTCTGGGGGTTATTTTTTCTGCTTTGTATATATTATCATCTGAATATTTCTTACAGGGGTCAGGATTTCACACCAGATAATCCACCAGAGCAATTTAAACAATTTCAAACTTACTCAAGTCTGACTCTAGGGGCAGAGGGGGGGATGTAAACTCGAGGGTGCTCACAGCTGCCCAGGCACGAGGCTGGACACCAAACAAAGAAGGAAAACTCGCTGCTGTCCGTGTTTTCCCGGGGCTGCTGCCCGTGGAGAGCAGCACCAGGGGCTCAGGAGCAGCTCCATGGGCCACATCTCCATTTCTGGGAAAAGGTCCCACCTGGCTCAGCCCAGCTGACAGGAGGTTCTTTGGTTATCTCTGAGTGTGTCCCCCAGGACCCCACGGATCCCCACGGATCCCCAGGGAGGCTCCCGGGGGATTCAGCAGCTCAGCCCCTGGACACTCCCAGGAGCTGCACAAACCCATTCTGCTCCTGCACCCGAGCAGGACACCCCGAGCCACCCCGCGGGGAATTGTCCTGGTCATGGGGACAGTCCCGGTCACACACTGGCTCCCATCAGGGCTCTCTGCAGGTGACTCTGCGGATGCTGATGGAACAAAACCAATTAAAAGCAGATTAAGACCTTGCCCTGCTCAAGCTTGGACTGGTTGCCATTAAAAGCCCAACACCTGTGACCAGTTCAGACCAGCCACGGCTGATGGAGCACTGTCCTTTTTGCCCTAAATACAGAGATCAAAGCATTTCCAGCTCTCTGCAGCTGCCGTTGCTCAGAGCAGCTCTCTGCACAGCCCTGCCTTTTGTATCGCTTTTTCAGCAGCAGTCACTCCAAATACCAACATCAAGCCACGAGCTCTGTGAGCTCCTCTCAGCCTCACAGGATTTGGGATGATCCCTTACCTCTCCCAGCTCCAGCCAGAGCCCCTGAAAGGCTCTGTGAGAGACTAAAGAGCTCTCTGAGGAACAGAAATGACTTCCCACTAGTCAAAATCCAATAAATTGTCATGGATCCTCAACCTCAGGACAGGGAAAGGGCACCGGGTCAGTGCCAGAGCCCACAGGGCAGCACGTGCTGTGGAATTTTTGACTCCTGCTGGATTTGTCACTGGAGGGAAGGTGGCTGATGGAAGCAGAGACAATCCAGAACAAAAGCTGAAGCAATGGTGACACAGCCAGAGCACAAGGGTGAGGGCAGGAGCCACCTCTGTCCCAAACAGATCCAACTCCATCCCCTGCTGGAGCCCGGCCAGCTCCACCTCATTCCTCCAACGCTTTCGAGAACAGAGGTTTGAGAAAAAACAACCTTTGCTTCATCAGGTTTGGATCTCAGCACAAGGATCCAACACTAAATTCCGCCCTGATCCTCAGGGAGAGCCTCAGTTCCCATTCCCTGCTAATTGAACACCGAGGGACTCTCCCACAGCCCCCCGGGATCTCTCGGGGTGGGGGCTGGTGACAAGAGATTACAGCTCCAAAGCTTTGTTTCGTAAGGAGTCACCACCCCCTGCACAACGCTCCTTCCTTCTGGATTAAGGAAGATTTCCCCCAATGGATTAACCTACTTGAAAGAATTCCACGAACAGAAAGAAAAATTCACTCCGGGAGAGACGGAACGGATTCAGCTCCGTCGCGTGGGATATGCACCAGGTAGTGGCTGGACTGCTGCAGAGCAAACCTCACATTGGCACTGTGGCCTGACACAGTTCCCCTCTAACCCTAACCCCTCGCCACCACCACCCCGGGAAAGGGCTCAGGAATCCTCAGCAACCACAACGGAACATTAAAATGGGAAGGACTCGTCGTCCCTTGCAGTTCTGACACTCACACCTGCCCCGCAAGGCGTAGGTAATTCCAGGGGCGGTGGGAAGATGTTTCATTTCTTTTTTTTTTCTTTCCCATTCTCCCCGTGTCTGCACAGGCTCCAGGGAGTGGGAAAAGGGCAAGGATTTGGGGAGGACACCTCAGGGCTTGGAATATCCACCTGTGCACCAAACCACGGCGCCTCGGCTCCCTCCTCTCCCCACTCCCGCACCGTGTCTGTGCCAGGCTCCCACAGCGGAGCCTGGGATCCAAGAAAAAGCTTCTGGAACAGCATTTTCCTCCCTGCACTCGTGAAAGGTTGGTAAAACACCCACAGGGATGCTCAGGGGAAGCCAGGAAATGCAGGGGTGCCCTCTGTTACTGTTTGTCCCCATCCTCCTCTAGGGAATTCCCTCCTTCTTGCCTCGCACGTGCCTTTCCTCAGCCCTGCCACATCTCCTAAGCTGCAGCTCCAGCCTCCCTGTGCCTGGAGTGGTTTTCTCCTCCTCTCCGGAGGGCTCAAGAGTCAGGATTTGGTTTCTCCAGCCGCGAGGGCGCTCCCCATGGCCTCCCTACCCCAAAACAGCGAGAAAAAGGAGAGGCAGGGGATGTGTCCAGCCCCCAGGTCCTGCCCCCTCCAACAGCAAGTTCATAAATAGCAAACAAAACACAGATCGTGGGGGAACTGCCTCTGCCTCGGCCTCAGCCCGAGCTCCGCCGATGGGTTCGGGATTCGGAGAGAAAACGCAGCCGTGAGGTAATTTCTGTCCTTTTAGACAAGGAGATATTTCTTTGTCCTTTTAGACAAGTGGATATTTCTCTATCCATTTAGCCAAGCAGATATTTCTCTGTCCATTCAGACAAGGAGATGGTTTCAAGCCTCGCTCAACCAGGACCGAAAGGAGAAGCACAGCATCGACTTTGTGGCGTTCCCCCTCTCCCCCACCCCTCTCCCACCTCCTCCTGCCCAAACCTCGGGGTCTTCCTCCCGCACCGAGACCTCCCGGGAGGTGCCAGGAGAGCCCACCCAGCTCAGGCTGGGTTTAGCACTCGGCACACGGAATGGCTGTCGGGCATTCGGTGCATTCTCTGAGCCGACGCCAGAACAGAGAGAGAAGCAGCCAGGGTCAACTCACAAACAGATACAAAGCAAAGAGACAGAGAGACAGAAATTTAGAGGCCAGTCACCAATAAAGATGGAGAAGGGTGTGAAGATGCTCCCGGATTGCAGAGCCTCTAAATGCATGGAACCAAGCGTTCAGTCACTCTCTCACTCTTGGATATAATGTTCGGTTGGATGGCATTCTCTTACACGCTGCTAGGGCTGGGCTCTTCCCACTCAATCCCAGCCATTATCCTTGATCATGTGAGCTAGTTCAATGATGTATTTGCCTTCTTTATACTTCTGGCTGCTTTCAAAAGCGTGTTCCTGGGGAAAAAAAAGGGAGGAGGAATGAGATCGAGATGGTATTTGAACATAAATCGCATTTTGGTGCAAGTCTGAGCCTTGCCTACAGAGAAAAAGTCAACTTTCTGTTGGCTTTCAGGAAAATTACGTGGGGAAAAATCCTAAATCCTGCTTCTAGCTGTCTTTGCAGGCTGGGGAAGAGGAATTGGCAGCATGGAACGTGTGGATTTCTGTGGGCCAATGGCTACTGCTCCTTGAAGGAGGATTTAGGGATCATCGGTGCTGCAATCCACCCCTCTCCAGGGGGGTGTGGGAATTTATTAATGCCTGTTAGGAATGCAGGGGTGCCCTGATGGAATGTGCTGGAAAAGCACCACCATTGGGAATGCGTGTGAATTTAATGTGGAAATGGAGCCCCATGAGGAGATCCCACTCTGAACAGATCTGTGCCTGCAGTTATGGAAAGAGAAAAGGAAAATCTTGGGAAATTTCCCGGATTTTCTGGATTCTCCTTCCTGGAGGAGGAAATCTCTGGGATCCCCAATCTCCCTGAGCAGGAGGGACTCCCCTCATGAGCTGCATCCTCCAAGCAGCTCAGCTCTGCTCCCTGGGCACCTGGAGCTCCCCTGGAAGGTCACTCCTTGCTGGAGAGGCCTGGGAATTTTGAGTTTTGTTTTCCTCCTGCGTGTCCTGCTCCATTTGTGAGCCCCACAGTGGATTCTGCATGGATTCCCACCCCATCCATTTTTGATGCTTTCCTTTTTATAGCCTTTCGAGTGACTTAGTGAAGAATATTTCTGTCCAGAGGCCACGGATACAAACCGGGATTTGTTTAGGCAAAATGGTGTGGGCCTCCAGAAGCAGAGATCAGGATGTAACATTAGATTTATCTGAAGGTAATTGAATTTATGAAGAGCGAGAGACAGCAAAAAAACAACCTCATGTCCAACAGCATTTCCAGTAGGAAGGACACAGGATTAATGGAGCATTCTATTATTCTGATAGATGTTATCGGAATAATAGAAAAACAGACAGAATAGAAAAATGGAAAAAGAGAAAAATAGAAAAATAGAAAAATAGAAAAAAAGACAGTGTGAACCACAAGACTGAAGTTATCCTCATTTATGTGAAATGCCACTGAGGCGCACCCACCCAAACAAAGCCCACAGTGTAAATCCTGAGTAAAATTTATGAATAAATGAGTAAAAAAAAAAGAGTAAAAAGCCTGCATTAAAGCCGATGCTCCAAATGCAGCACACCCAAGGCAGGAGGAAACCAGATGTGCTCACAGATGAAAACCTGCATTTTGCCCTCCCAAAATTCCTTTTCCACCCCCCGAGCTGGAGCAAAGCTGCCCAGGGGCAAAGGCAGGCACACAAATACTCACATATTTCCAGCCCAGCGTGGTTTTGCAGTTTTCACAGTAAATATCTGCCACGGCGTGCAGTCCTGTTAATAACACCCGCTCCTCTGCAGGGCCACAGCCCACGTTAACTCTGGGGACAAAGCACAGACGCTCGCCGTTAGTGCCTCTCCACATCAGAACGCTGACAAAAATTGCACTGCAGTGTTTGGAAACGTGAGCAGGAGGTTCTGAGCTTCCCAGCTGTGCCCGGGACAAAGATCTCTCGCAATTCCAGGGCAGAATGAAAAGGTAAAATGGGATTTTTATTCAGCTGAAAAACTCTGTGGAAGCTTTGAACTGAAGATTAATAACACTCTAGTCGCTTGTGCTAATTAGGCATTTGAGAGAGATTTTCATTCTCAAATTGATAAAATGGTACTTTTACTTTCCCAAATGGAAAATTGAAAAATGTAACTGAAATCAGCAGCTCTGCTAAAAGACAGACCAGCAGTGACCTCTCCAAAACTCTTTTCAGCTACTGGGAAAATTATAGTTAGTTTTTAGTGCATATTTAGCTATCATCCATCTCCCCATTTACAAAACCCTGGCTCTTTGGTCCAACTACATCCTGGGAGAAGAAAATGACTCAGTATTAGCTCTGATTCCTCAGCCTGATGACGAAAAATCACCTTTTCCTCGCTGCTTATCTCAAACCTCAACACGACTCAAATATGAACCAGGGGTATTTCTGCCTCTTTCTCCAACCATTCTCGGGAAGCTCCCAAGTCCCAGGCAGAGGATTTCTGAGGGAAGCTCTGCTTTTCTTTTTCTGGAGGGTTTTGTTAAAGCCGCCCCGAGCGCCGCAGGGTACTCACACGGAGTTGAAGAGGTACGCTCGTCCTTGGCTGCCCTGGAAGGACTGCAAGGCAAGAAAACAAAGCTCAGTTGACTGCTTGAGAGGAAAGAGGCAAATTTCTCCAGCTCCAGCACGGCCCTTTTCCCGGGACACACCTGGAATTCCCAGGGTGTTCATCCAGGCTCAGTGTGCTGCTCAGAGCTGAGCTGTTTTCTCTCTTATGTCCCAGCAAAATCTCTTTTTACCTTTTTAATGTCTATGAACTTCACACCTCTCCTCAGCCTCACCTGGAGGCTGCCGAATATTGGTTTGAATCTCAAAAGTGCAGATGAATTGCCCTTGGGAATTGAGCAGACAGAGGCTGACCCGAACTGGGGGATTGGGATCTGTCTGTGCCAGGAGCTGTGCGCACAAATTGCAGGGATTTTACACAAACACCTCAACCTCGAGGTGTGTGCCAGCCCCACGTTCCCACTGGGAGAACTGGGAGACCTTCAGGACTGATCTGAGCAGGAGGAGATGGCGATGGACACGGCAAGAGAAGCACAGAGCATCAAACCACACCAGAGAGCCGAGGCACATCCTCTGTGCCCCACAGCTCCTCAGGATCTGAGCGTCAGCTTTTGGGAGGATCGGGGCAGCGCCAGCCTGACAGGACACTGCAGCACTGCCAGCACTGCCAGATCCCACAGTGCCATGTCGGTGGCACTGCCCGGTGACAGTGCCAGCCTGGCAGGACACCGCAGCACTCTCAGCAGATCCCAGTGCCAGCCCAGCAGGACACTGCAGCACTCCCAGCAGATCTCACTGTGCCATGTTGGTGGCACTGCCCTGTGACAGTGCCAGCCCGGCAGGACACCGCAGCACTGCCAGATCCCACTGTGCCATGTCAGTGGCATCGCCCTGTGACAGCGCCAGCCTGACAGGACACCGCAGCACTGCCAGATCCCACTGTGCCAAGTCAGTGGCATCGCCCTGTGACAGCGCCAGCCTGACAGGACACCGCAGCACTCTCAGCAGATCCCAGTGCCAGCCCAGCAGGACACTGCAGCACTCTCAGCACTTCCAGATCCCACAGTGCCATGTCAGTGGCACGGCCCTGTGACAGTGCCAGCCTGGCAAGACACTGCAGCACTGCCAGCACTCCCAGATTCCACTGTGCCACGTCGGTGGCATCGCCCTGTGACAGTGCCTGGCTGACAGGCGGCAAGTGCCACCTGCATCTTTAATGCGCCCAGACGAGCAGGCACTGAATTAAACATTCGGTGCTGTGAGCAGAGCTGCGCTGTCTCCACACACAGGTCACCCCCTGGGACACCCCGGGGGACGGCTGCACCGAGGGGCAGGAGCTGGGCAAGTCAAAAAGCAGCTTTTCTGCACCATTAAATCCTTTACTCCGCACCTCACCAGCGACCTTGGAATGTTAAGTGATTTTCCTAAAACCTCAGCTGACGATTTCAGACCAAAAACCCTTAAAGCAGGGGGGGCATGAGGTTTTGAGGGAAAAGAGAAACATTCATGGTTTTACCTCCCTGGCCCTCAAACAATGATTATTTATTTCAGAGCAACCCCAATCACAATCAGAACCCCACAAAACAATCTCTGGGGGGTCCATCACTCCTGCACCTGCCCAGCTCGTGCCTCCTGCAGAAGCAAAGCCAAAGCCCTGACAGCTTCCCTGGGAAGATCCCAAATTGCAAACGATCCTTTCCACAGAGCAGAGGCACCTCCGAGGGCAAAAATGCCACAGGGCACGCGGGCAGGGAGCCACAGCCTGCAGTGCCAGCTGCCTGTGAGGTCTGCACGGCGGCAGAGGCTCTGCCAGCTCCAAAATCCCTGCCTGGCAAAGGATTCCCTGGCTCCTGCAGGAATAAGAGCTCTTCAGAGCAATCTGAAGGCCAATATTAGTTGCCACCCAGGGCACAGAGGAGCCGCTCTGGATGCAGAGCGGGCGCCCGAGGCTCTGGGATATCGCTTTGACTCAGACAAAAGCAGCGCCCGGAGGAATGCCTCTTTTCTTGGGGAGGAATTAAATAGGACACATGGCTCAAGCATGTTTGTGTAATTGCATTTATTAGAGAAGCTCCTTTTAATCGCTCTGCAGCGCTGCAGCTCCGTGTCGGTGCTGCTGGCAGCTCCTGACACCCCACACCAACAGCCCCAAACACACCCCACTGCCCTGGGGGGCAGTGAGACCCCAAAAACAATTCCCTGAGCAGGAAGGAGAGGCCGAGGCAGAGCAGGACAGCGATGCCATGGGAACAAGCCTGGGGAAAGGCTCAGGGATGAAACACAGTCCCAGAGCACTGTGTGTGCCATCGGAGCAAACCAAAAGCAGATGAAGCTTGCTCGCCCTCCAGTCCTCCCCAGTAAATACTTTTCCATAAACACCAAAGCGGCTGAGGTTTGCCAGGAACAACAACGATGGGAGCGGAGTTTTTATTGGTACAGAAATAGGATTTTCCGTCCCTGCTGTACCAAGGCCTGTCTCTAATAAACAACAAAGCCAATCCCATCAGCTGTGCTGGGCCTCACTGGACATTGCTCCACTCCCAGGGACAGGAGCATCCTCCCAGAGGTGCCTGCCCTTCCCTCCAGTGCTTGAAGGTATCTAAGGGTGGTCATTGGAAAAAAATCACTGTATTTATTATGTATATTATCCACTGCTCAGCTTTCAGCGCTGTCTAAACAGTCACCCTCCAGCAAAGGATTTGGCAAAACATATAAAAAGAAGGGAGAGAGGTCTGGGAAGCAAAGTTCCCCAGAGCATTTGCCCTCTGCAGGATTAAGCTGCAGTGTCTTTATATAAAGGTGGCACAGGCAGATTTATCTGGGTGTGGTAACCTGAGAATTTCCCAGAGATGTTCCTGCTCTCTGGCACTCCAGAAAAACTGGCATATGCTGAAATGGGAGCTACAAAATCAGAAAAAAACCAGGTATATTTATACACAAGCAGATGCTCTTGTGTTTGTTTTTGTAGGTTTTTGTTTGTTTTTTTAAGAGACACGCAAAGATTTCCACAACACACTTGATTTTCACTGAAGTGACAGTCAGCAGCCAGACCTACTTTCTGTGCTCTGCATTTTCTTGGTGCAGATTTTCCTGACACACACATTCAAAGGTGCATCTCACCCCCACCCCTGCAAAAACCCAGATTTTTTGCTCTCTGAAACAACAGCCCCTGGCACCACTTTCCAGCCGAAAGAAACGGAAAGGATCTTTCTGCTGTTGTTTCCCACTGGAAGCCCCAGCACATATTTTTCCCTGCGCTGCTAATGCTCAGTGTCTGGCTGGAAACACATCTGGATGTGCCAGCAGCACATCCCTCCCTCCCCATCCCATCCGAGCCCTGTGAGGAACACCACGAGCCTTTGGGATTTGGGATGCGCTCGGCTCGGGAGCCTTCCCCACCCCTGGGTGCTCAGCAGAGGCTCCCCAAAGCTGCAGGGCCCAAGGAATTGCTGGCTGGAGCATCCAGAGGGAAGGCACGAGCTGGAGTCAGAGGTTTGGAGGATCCTCACCTGCTTTGGCAGCTGCCCTGCTTTAAGGAGCTCCTGCCGCCCAATTTGCAGCCCCTCAGCTGTGCTGATCCTAAATCAGAGCTGTGAAATCGTTGCTTCAAAATCCCAAATGGTTTTTTTGGGGGGGTTTGAGGGAATTGGGGGAAATTCCTCTTTATCCTCACGGACTCTGACCACTGCATCCTGCTCCCCCTGCACCTCCAGCTCCTCACTCCCAGCACAGCCCACTCAGCAGCCCCACGACAGGATTAACACCCCAAGGCTTTGTGATGGTGTTCGACAATGGGCTGGACACAAAAAGAGCTGCTGGAATCATCTGGAAAAAGAGGAAGCAGTTGCCAGGGCTAAATGGCTCCACGGCGATGGCTGTTCCTGCAGACTGCAGCACAGAAAACCCTCCCGTACCTAGATCCAGCTGGCAGCCTTCTCACAATCCCATAAAACAGGAACGGAAAGGCAAATGGGCCCAAAGAGGTCCGGGAGGGAAAAGGAACAGCGTGTGCCCCTCCATGCTGCAGATAATTCCCTCTGGGGTGGTACAAACCCTCGGGCACTGAGGAAATCCACCCAAGGACCTCTCCAGAGACATCAGCTTTTGGGTTGGAGTTCCTACAGCCAGAGCACAAGGCTGACTGTGAGATTTTCTAACTTATTACAAGATTTATCTATTCCCGCTGCTGATTTAACCTTTAAACATCCAAGGATGAGATGTTCCCATAAAATACAGCTTGAACAGGGAGAGGAGACATTGAAGTAAGACAAAATGTGGTGTCAATCCAACTTGACACGAGTCTGAGTGTGAAAATGTGCCCCAAACCCAAGGTTTCCTCCTGCTCATGTATTTACTCTCAATTCCTTCCAACATCCCCCACAAAGCTCTGCCTCAGCAGCACCTTCCAAGCCCTCTTTGATTTGATCTGATTAAAAAGGTGTGCCCCAGAATGTGTCTGGAGGAACCACTCCGTGTAACAGCACCAGGTGCACGACGGCTCCGCCGGGAGTTTCCTCGTGAGTCACCGAGCAGCAGGGAGAAAATTGGAAAATAAATCTGTGAAAATTCCTGCTGCACATTCCGGGCTCTGCCCTCGCCATCCACTCGCAGCATTTCCCACGGGAGCAGGGGTTCAATTACTCGGTCCCTCTATCCACACAGGCTGCAGGGAGCTCCTCAGGGTTCATTAATTCCACCTTGCTCTCCCTCGCAGAAGGGGCAGGCGATGATCAGATTAAACAGAGATTCAATTTTGCTGCGATTACAGCAGGCACAGAGCCATGTCAAGGGAACAGGTCCCATTATTCCACCTCGTGCACAGATGTGACCTTTCCCTGTTCCAGCTGCATTCCTGAGTTTTAATTGAGTTTTAACACGGGTCCTTAATGCTATTTAAAGCCCGAAGTCGATACGGAATTAGTGGACCAAACTCATCTCTGAAATAATTCAATTAATTCGGCACGGCCTTATTCCCCTGCAGTTTATGCTGCTGTGCAAAAACCATGGGGAATAAACACATTCCACCCTCGGAGCAGCTCCATCCCAGCAGCTCCGAGGGTTTTGTGGCTCAGGTTATGCAGCCTGCGAGCAGGAAGGTGCACAGATGAAAGGATTTTTTGTCTGGTTTTACTCAGACGGGAGATCTCATTGCTGTTTTTATTCTGCCTCGCAGGTGCTGATCCCAGCCCTCATTCCGGGGCTGAGCCGCGCTCTGATAAGAGCCTTTTGTCCCGACAGGAACCCACTCAGCACTTTCCCCACACAGGATAGGTGGGGAGGGACTGCAGACAAAAGGTCTGAGTGCAGCCACAAGAACACCAGGGCTGTCCCCATCCCTGTCCCCATCCCATTGGCGCTCCTGCTGCAGGGAAATTCTGTTCGGAAAAGGCTCCTGCTGACATGGCCAAGCAAAAGGTCACTGAATTAGCCGTGATGGAGATCCTCATGCTTCTGTTAAATCCCACTTTTGTGGGGAGAGCATCGATTCCTGCTCTGCTGTCAGGGGAGAACCTTCAGCCCCTGGGAATGTTTCCCTTCGAGCCAAATCCTGCCCAGAACCCCCCGGGAATGCCCAGAAGAGCCTTCCCAGTCCCACTCCAATCTCTGAAATCCCAGTGCTCAGTGCCCCACGACAGCCACACCACTCTCGATCCTTCAAATCCTCAGGCAGATCTAAGGAATGGTTCTTTTTAAAATCCTTTTCAATAAAGCGCTTTTTTGGTCCAGTTTGGTTTGGATTTCAAAGCGACATTCTGTCATCCTCTCACGCTGCCAAGAGAAATCCTCAGCATTCCCAAGATTCCCAAAAACGCTGAAGGATCACAATGGACATCCAGAATTATCTCTGGGATAGAAGATGATGGAAAACCAACAGCCAGGCAGGGCTCCATGGATGGATTTCAGTGGATCCAGGGACACATTCCCAGTTATTAATCCACAGCCACAGGGCAGGGCTGGGGATTTCTTTCAAAGGGAAAATTTCACGTTAGGATTGCAGAAAGGAGGGAGAGAATCTCTTCTGAGGCTCTGCAATTAATGAAGAGCAGCGCTCAGGGAAATACAAATTGCTGAAAATCGAGGGGGTGGTTTTTCCTCGAGCACTTGGATTTCTGACACAGATTAAAACACCGCTCTGCTGAGCTGAATCCTGAGCCAAACTCAATAAAATATGTCAAAATTCGCTAAATAATCGCAAACTGCTCTGTCCCGACTCACTTCAATCACAACACTGAATTCTCCTGGTGTTATCACAAGCCCTGTGCTGTTCCCCCTCCTTCCTGAAGCCCTGGGCTCCTGGACTCTGTTCTTGTTTATTTTTAAATGAGTTTCCAGCTCACAGACTTCAAAGCGAAAATTTCAAAATGCGAATGCTAAGGGCGCAAGCTACCGAAGGCAAATTAAAAAAAAAAAAACCACATCAAATTTATTACTTCTATAAAACTTCACAATATTTTGGGGCTTCTCTTGTGATTTGCACAGTCTCTGGTTGCTGCTGCTGCTGTTGTGATTCCAAAGTTGACTTTAAGATGAAGAAGGATGGAAATACCGTGGGGAGAAAGAGCAGATGGAGTGTTTATTTTAAAAGCAATTACTCCAATTTATCTGAAAGGTGGGAAGGGAATTCCGTGACCAGGTCTAGCTGTCTTTTTGTGGGGTAAAATTATCTAATGGGGGACTGACCCTTTTTTGGGGGAAGAATGGAGAGAGATTTGGGTTTTTCCAGTGATTTCCACCAATTTCTGGAGCCACACACATGCTGAGAGCAGACTAAGGAGCATTTTTAACCCTGTGAAGAGGCAGCAGGGAGGGAAGGGAGAACATTTCAATGAGATATTGACATTTTCCCCACACTGAAGCAAAGGAAAGCCCCAAGGTGGGCCTGGGTCTGCTTTAGCCACACCAGGAGCTCCTGCCAGGAATGCTGCTGGGAGGCATCTCCCACACACAATTCCTGAGAAATTCTTTAAAAATCAGCCAATCAGTGATCAGGGGACAGGGGTGCGAGAAGATGAAAACCCACAGCTCCCAGGGCACTGCTTCTCCCCGATCCTGAATTCCATGGCCTCACTCCCAACAGGCACAGCATTCCCAGACCTGGAGCTGAGATGAGTTTGGCACCTCTGGCACTTCATTCACCATTTCCATTTAGCAGGCAGAAGGGCAATACAGAGAAAATGTCATTATTTACTCTGAAAAACCACAGAAGGTGACAACGAAGCCCTTCCTGGGTAGAAAAGGATGGAAAATGTGATTTTTGCTGGTGAATCTGCAGTTGCTCCAGCAGCAGCTGTGGGTTTTATCCCCCGCTTCTGAGTGCTGCTCTCTTCCTGATGGCTCCAATCGTTTTAAAAAGCAGTGGCAGGGGGAGAATAAAGCCCTTTATTTCCACATTAATTATTGCTGCTGCATGGGTTTTGGAGATAAACACAGAGCTGGGCTGGAAGATGGAAACTGCCAATGCAACAAGTTATTTAATTAGCAGCATAATAGTGAGCGTCCACGTATCAGTGGAGCACTGTTGGCCATGAATGCAGCCCATAATAGCAGCAGTGCTGACAGCGAGGGCAGATTTGCTTCTCAGCAAAAGCAGATCTGTCCAGGGCAGCAGCTCCCCCAAAGACCTCATGGCTGAGGATTTCATTGAGTTATTCTTCATTCTTTAATCCATCGCCTCAATTCTCAACGTTTGCCTCCTGTCAAAACAAGTTTTGGTACTGAAATCTGTTTTGTCGCTGTGGATGAGAGCTGGGCTGGAATGGAGGTGTTTGTGTTTGAGATATTCCAGTTCAATCAGATTTTTGAGGTTTTTGTATTTGAGATATTCCAGTTCAATCAGATTTTCGAGGTGTTCATATTTGAGATATTCTAGTTCAATCAGATTTTCGAGGTGTTTGTATTTGAGATATTCCAGCTCAATCAGATTTTCGAGGTTTTTGTGTTTGAGATATTCCAGTTCAATCAGATTTTCGAGGTTTTTGTGTTTGAGATATTCCAGTTCAATCAGATTTTTGAGGTGTTTGAGATATTCCAGTTCAATCAGATTTTCGAGGTGTTTTTATTTGAGATATTCCAGTTCAATCAGATTTTTGAGGTGTTTGAGATATTCCAGTTCAATCAGATTTTCGAGGTGTTTTTATTTGAGATATTCCAGTTCAATCAGATTTTTGAGGTGTTCGTATTTGACATATTCCAGTTCCATCAGATTTTAACTCTTTTTTTCCACGGCAATCCCTGCTGAAAGGGCAGAGATCACTGGAAATGTCCCATTCCAGGTATCCCACCTTTGTTATGGCTATTTATTATCCCCACAGTTGTGCCTTCCATTGTGCATTTGAAGAGAGGAGACCCAGGGTGGAGTTTCCTCGCCTGCCTGAGCTTCATCCTTGCCCCCTCCACTCCTGAGGCTGAGGCAAACTGCAGACGCAGCTCTGGAGAGGACAGACTCCCGCAGGGATGTGCTGCTGGCAGGCACAGCAGCTCCCTGAAGCCCTCTGAGAGCATTTCCTGCTGCTCTGAAATGGAAATTATCACCAGAGACTCGCCAGGGCCTTGTCCTCACAGGCAGCAGGTGGGAAAAGCCCCCCCTGCTCTGCCCCATATTTGTGTGTGGGATTAAATTACAGATTAAACCACAACTCTGGGCTGCTCTCACAAGGATAAATCAGATTAAAACCACACACCTGCAAGGGGAGCTCCCAGGGCAGCTCCCCACAGCAGCGAGCCCTGGATTCTGCTGGAATTCCCTCCTTTCCCAAGCCAAAACCCCAGGAGGGCTCAGGCCTCGCCAGAGGTTCAGGATTTGCAGCAGCTGCAGCAAAAACCCTGATGATTCAAGTGTCCTTCGTCCCTGGGTAATAAATGGGAACAATATTTTATTTATGCCCAGGTCATCAATTCTAAGGCAGAGGAAGCAGCAGATGAAAGGAGAGCTGTTTCCACGAAGAAAGTGATGGATTAGAAAAATCCATTTTTACCCTGGTCCTCCTCCTTGACAGGGAATTCTAAACTCTTGTGATTTATTACCTTTTCCCGTCTCTTTTTTGGAACGGAATGAAATCTTTTAAAAAATCGCCCAGCAGTTAATTGCTGCATAAACACAATTATGCAAGGAGGTACAAATTACCCTGGGCTTGCTCTATTAAACAACCATATCCTGAGGAAATAAAAACGCCTGGCCCCGACTCTCTGCAATCCCATTACGGACAGGGATTGAGGGAACAGAGGAACAGGTAAACCCCAGAGGAAGCAATTACACAGCACACAAGGATCTCATTGAGGTGCCCACATTATGGAATGGGCGCTACAAATTCTCACTGCTCGGATTTCACATCCTGACTTTCTCCAACAGCAAAGGGCGTTGCTGTTTGTTTATTTATTTGTTTGTTTGTTTGTTCCCCCCCAAACACTGAGCTGAGCGACTCAAATAACAACCTCAGCCCTCCCTGCAAATCCAACCTGCCTGGAAAAGCTTCTGGGGATGGATTTGTCTGGGAAAGTCTAACCAAGGCTCCATCTCCTGCTGAAAAAAGGAAAAGGTTCATTGAGCAGCTCTGATTGTTCTACTGAGGGCTGAAATCCTCCCGACCTGCTTTTCATTTTAAACTTGGTGGAAGCCAAGAATTACAAGGTGCCTCTCCCCTCACGTTCACGGCAGTGAAATGGGAAGCTAAAAAACTCTTAATGACTTTTCACGGAGCTGCTTTGCTGTTTATCATTTACTGCTTGGACTCTAATAGTTGCAATTAAGAGCGAAGCTCTGAATAATGCCTGGAAGTGGGGAATTCATTAGGGAACAAGAGCTGGGAAGCAGGATCCAAAAGCCACTGGACAGCTTCTAGAAATGTGCATAAAATTGATCAATCTGGTGCGTGAAGAGCTCACAGCAAATAAAGGAACAGAAGATTTCTGTGCAGTGAGACTGATGCAATTAGGAAACGTGGGAGCTGAAAAGATGCTGCTGCTGAGTCTGAGGCTGTAACAATGAGACCAGCCCTGTTTCCATCCCTAAAAAAAGAGATTGAAATGCTAAAAATGTGGAAGAGAACCACAAAAATTAGATGGAACTGGAAAAAATCAAATTGCGCTGTGACGGAGTTGAATCTGTTTAGTCTGTCCAAAAAGTGATCAAGAGTGGCTTTGGTTGCTGCAGACCTTTAATAGGGACAAGAGCAGGGACTAGAGGTGTATTTTATTAGCAAAAGAAATCAAATAATGGCCAAAGACAGGAAGCACAAGTCGGACAACTCTAAATCCAAAGTCTCTGATTTTTAATAGTAAGGATGATTAACCACCGGAAAAAAATGACCAAAGGGAGCAGTGAATTTTCCCTCTTGAAGTCTTCAAATGGAGACTAAATGCTTTTCCTGAAAGAATTGCTGCAGTCCTGGTGGAATCCAGTGGCCCATGCTCCAGAGGAGGTCAGATGTGAAGATGTGATGGCTCCTCCTGGCCTTGAGAGCTCATTACCATGGAGCTGGGAACTTAAATTCGTGTTTGGGAACGAACAAGGACTGCTTTGAAGCACGAATAAAACCCGTGTAATGAAAAAGAGCTTTATCCCTGAGAAGGGAATACCCATCTCACCTCACACACTGTTTTTCCTATGATGGAAATGCAGGATTTTCATCAGACTTGTCTTGGACACTTTCTAAGCGCCTTTTTCTTTTTCCGTTAGGTTAAAGATTACCATGCCTGTAATTTTAAGATTATTGTTCTACCTTGTGTGCATTTCCCCCCCACCCAGCAAATAACTTCACATTTCCAAGTGAACTGAACTACAAATATCAGCTGGTTCCTGAGAAGGAAAGCCCTACGAACAGTAAATACTGCCTTGTCCACATGAAAGAGAGCAAAAACGGAAAAAAAGCAAAGAGACAAACAAAAAAAACCCAAGAACTGCTGCTGTTTCAACCTGAACGTGGTGCATGAAATGCTTCCAAGCAGCTGAATTCATCCACAGCTTCTCTGGAAGCACCAAAGCCTCAAATCCTTTTCAGACCCTGCAACACGGAGCAGAGTTTGATGCTTTCAGCGAGCCATAAATCTCACCAAGAGGCTGCTGAGCCACTCCAGCAGCCAGCGAAGAGCCAGACTCAACCACGGGCAGGGAGTTTTCCTGATAAACCTCCCCACTCCCGACTGGGAAGATCAAAAAGAGCTTCTAAGTGCTCCCTCATTAGCAACCCAACCCCAAATGAGAAAGTCAGGCACACAGGAGTTCTTCTATTTTCCCTAAATGCTCAGTGCTGGAGGAACCACAGCCTTTTGTGCTGGAGAATTTCCCATTCATGTTCAGCCGAGGTTCCATGCAGACATCAAAGGGAAACATTAAACTTCCCCGGCAAGCCTCGGGCTAACTTCAGAGGATACATCACTGCATAATGTTCAGCAGTTGGATCGCAGTAATTCACAGGGAAAAAAAAAAAGAAACTGCAGGACGCCCACAAGACATTCTCCGCATATTTCCATATTCAGGGACGTTTCTGCTGAATTCCTGCTCGCATGGCACAAAAAATCAGCACCCAAGACACACACTCGAGTGGCATCTTTGGCCTGTAGCTATCCTCCTCCTTCGAGGGCACCAAACACATGTGGATTCAAACAGAAAAGGCTGAGTTGGAATAGCACAGAGCAGGCAGAAATCGGCACCAGCTCTGCCAGTTTGGGAAACTTGTTGAACTTTACCTTGTTAAGTGTCTGTTTTGCTGGCTGCTCCTCCAGAAAATGATGCAAAAGACACAATTATCAAGAAAAATTCCTGTGTCTCCTTCCTGGAGACATTGATTATGGAACATACACATTTTACTCAAACATTCTAAAAACCATGGGATGCTGTGCCTGTAACAAGAAGTACCTTTCACTTATTTTTTGGCATCGAAATATGCTTTTTAAGTACAGTTGCCTGGCAAGGTAATTTTGTTTTTACAGTGAAGTCAAAGAGGATTGGGACACACTGTACTAATCTGGAGGAGCAGACAGGACCTGCTCCAAAATCTTCCAAGCAGACTGGACAAAGCATTTCAGGTGGGGAAAAGGAGGAACAAAGACATTCAGCGAGTTCCTCAAGGTCACAGAGGAATCTGTTGCAGGGCAGGGTTGAGTTCCCAAAGTCTCAGCCCACTTAGGCACTGGAAAAAGCAGTGAAACAGGAGAATGTACTAAATTTGGCACAGCCTTTTAAATGATGCATTGCTCCGAGGGAACAAGAACCTCCACTCATGCTAACCCAGACACCAAAGGAACACAGAAAGGAAAATTACTCACTCCACCCAATTTATCTGATCACCTTAATATTTCTTAAGTCAATAAGGCCTTTCTTGGCCAGACAGTCCAACCTACAATTTAGATCTTGTTACAAATCAGACACACTAAACCACTTTCTCCCTCAGGATGCAAGAGATAAAAGGCCAAGTGAGCAACATTTTGGTAACTGGCTTCATGTAACAGCTTTGGATTTTCTTAAAAGCCTCAGCATCGATTGTTTTCTTTAAATAGCAGTGGTTTACTGAGAAACCTTCTACCCTTTTGAAAGCACAAGGTTTTCCTGAAGTAGAGAAGGGAGCAAAAACTGCCCTGCCAAGGCATATTTGTCACAGAGTTTTGGATACCTGGTCCTGGCAAAACTCTTGGAAGCCAGAGTAAGTTACTGCTGAAGGGCTGAGAGGGGAAATTTGGGAGATGGAGAGGAGTGTGGAGTGACATAGAATAATGCTGGGATTCAGCTTCAGGTAGGGTTTGATCCAGCAGCTCGAGCCAGCGCTGCAAGGAAAAGCTCCCGGAGCGCAGAGCAGCTCAGCTCTCTGTGGTCTCGGGGCAAAAGGAGCAGAGGAATCGATTTCATGGAGGCAAATCCCCATCAGCCCATGTCACACACAGCCTGTTTTCTGGGGAATCTCCCAAGGATGGTGCCCTTTGGGCTGTCTGGATGCACAGGCAGGGTCAGGATGAGCTCAGGATTGCAGCATTTCCCTCTCCCTTTTCCATCCTCGTTCCTCCCTTTCCCTCTGCCACATTTTTATATGGAAAATGAGCAGTGCCTGGTTCGGGGATGTGAACACAAGGCTGTGATGAAAGGACTGAAACATCTCCCCGAGGCCTTCTGCAAACTGAGCTCAAACAGATAAAAAAGCTACTATTTAAGTTTGCCTGGGAAAGTTCCTCCACATTTTGGAAGCCCCTCGAGGCAGGGACTGCCCTTGTGTTCTGTCAAACAGCCACTTGTACAAGCCACGGTTGCACAACTACTTTTATAAGGTTTTCAATTATACAAAGAATGTGTTTTTATTCATGTTTACAACCCCGAGAAACAAAGCCTGAAACCCCAAACCCTTTGCGTTCAAATTCCACGACCCACCAGTGGCTCCACCAGCGATGTGGCCCCAACTATTAATTTACACCTCAACCTACAGCAGAATTTTAGGAGGAGCACTCCAGAACGCTGGAGTTAACACTTCCACAAGTCACACTGTGCTTCCCTCCTCTCCTCCTGTGTCCGTGTTGTAGCAGTCAGCATTCCTGGGCGGTTTCTGCCTGCCTTGGGCTAGAAGCTCAAATTCCAAGCAGTTGGCATTGCCCTGCTGGAAGCTCCTCAACCTGCAGAGTTGGCTGCATCGGAGCATGGACACGGAATGGGGAGGGGAAGGAAGCAGCAAAGGTGAAAGCTCTGGGAATGCACAGCCTCGGTTCTGCCTGGCTGGGGACCAGCTGTCTTGAGAGAAAAAAAAGCAGAGCGCAAACTCTAACGGAGTGTAAAAACAGCAAATAAACAAATCTCCTTCCTCAGCCAGGAAAGCACCTTCTGTGTCCCAAGGGACAAAACCCAGGGGATCAAACGAGAATCCAGGGAGCCACTGCCCCATCCCAACTGGGAACAGGAGCCTGGAGTCACCCAGCTGCCCCAAAAGGTGAAGGAATTCTCCCCCAGGGCACAGAGGCTGCTCCACTTACACTCAAACCCCTTTGCAATGGGCACAGCGCTCTGTCCCTCTGATCCGAGAAGCTGAACTGTCTGAGCCGCACACACAGAGCTCACAGCTCCATTCCCACTCGGCTCAGCTCGTAAATCTCTGGCTGTGCCTGTTTTTTCTGAACACAGATTTTATAAGCTGAATAAACTTTCCGGAACAGTTATTCCAAGGCAGCCGAGACCTGGGAACTCGATGCCTGACCACAGCCAGGCACTGCAGGCTCCAGCAGACACTGGGAAAGTTTAGTTTTCCCACTTCAGAACAAGCTCCTCTTACTGGTGTGCATGAAAACACTCGCTGGCTCTGAAAGCTTCTAATTTAGCTTATCCTGAGACCCTCAAGAGTTGGAAGGGACCCATGAGGATCATCGAGCCCAACTCCTGCACAGGACACCTCAACAATCTCACCTTGTGTGTTGTCCAAAAGCTTCCTGAACTCAGACAGGCTTGGTGCTGTGACCAGACCCCAAGGAGCCTCTTTCAGTGCTTTAAAGGGCTGAAAAACCTTTTCCTGATATCCAACCCAAACCTCCCCTGACTCAGCTCCAGCCATTCCCTGGTCACGAGAGTGAAGGGACCAGTCCCAGCCCCTCCACTGCCCCTCAGGATGACCCCACAATCACCTAAAACAAAACCAGCAGCTCACAAAGAGATCCTTTGGGCTGAGGGCCCATTTTCCAAGTGAAAAAGACAGGGGCTGGGAAAGGCCAGGCCCTTCCCCAGCCACCGAGAAGCGGCACCTACCTTGGAAATGAGCTCATCGTGGTTGGCCAGGTGAGCCCTGCAGTGAATGCAGCTGTAGGTCCTGTGGCACGAAGGCAGATACGCCTGGAAAGTCTTGGACCTTGTCATCTTCACCATTGGAGCCACTGAGCGCTGGCTGAACTCCGGGGTGGCCCAGGAGGCGCTCCCGCAGGACGGGTCGCACGGGAAACACCGGAACACGCAGGTAAAGGCCGTGGTTTGGCAGGGGAGGGGTGTGTGGGGCAGGCTCCACACGCTGGTGATGCTTCAGAGGAGGAGATTGGGGCACGGGGATCAGGGATTCACACAGACCTGCGGCGAAACACAGACAGAGCGCTCAGATGGCAAAGGGGACGGCGCTGTCCCCGCGGGGGATTTAGGGCTTGACCCAGAGCTGGGGATGGGAGTGGATTAGATCAGGAGGACAGATATTTATGCACTGCTGGCTGCCCTCACACCTCCCTGCTGTGTTATCCCCATCCATTCTGGTGTCCCAAAGCCCCCCGGGAACTTGGCACCACCAGGGCTCTGCGAGCCAGGGAGAAAGTGGGGAGCAGAGCCACCCCGGCTGACTCAGGCTGGGACACCCCACAAGCCACCCCAGGCAGCTGGATTGGGTATTCTGAGCCACCAGGTCAGCCCACGAGCCACCAAGGCAGTTCTTGTCCCCATTCTGCCCTACTTTGCCCATGGGAAATAGAGGATTCCTTCGTTACACTCTCCTTTAGAACTCCCTGGAAGTTCTGAAGGTAGGAGCTACTCTACAAACTGCACTCCAGTATTTTATTTTTTTTTATCTGAACATCTGACAGCAGCCAAAGCAAGGCGCAGCCTCTGAAGACTATTCCTGATAGCAAGAGACAGTTAAAAACCCTATTCAGGATGGAAACACCATTTTACACTCCAACATCATCTGACAGCACCTGCAAGGCAGCTCAAGTCTAGGGCTCTCTTTGTCGGCAGAAATGGAGTTTTCAGATCCCACACCAATAAAAGTCTCACCGGCTCCACACGTTTCTTTTGAGGATGGAGAAGCATAAAGGAAGCAGCTCCCCTCCCTCCTGCATCCATGGCGTGCATGCATGCTCTACAAATTAATCATGAACTCTGGCTGCTCCTCCCAGGAGGATTTTCCTTTCCATAAAACATGTGATCCTGCTCAGTTTGTGAGCCTGCACTTTGTGTATCAAACATGGAACAACATCAACTTCCCCACGACCACCACTCACCCCCGAAACATGGAAAACAAGAAAAATCATCTTAGGCATCTATGAAAAAAGTGCCTCCAACACTGTCCCCAAGTCAGAGGGACCATGGCCACACAAAGTGCTCAACAGGAGTAAGAGTCCAGTAAAACAACAGGATACCCTTTTTTTCTGAAATATTTTTCTTCTGCTCTCCAGGAGGGAGCTCCCTCCCAGTCAAATGGGAAAAAAGCACCTTACTCATCAGGTGAACTGCTGACAGAGCATATCTATCGTGATCATCAGCAGTCAGCACTTCCATAGCTGTGCTCATTCCTCAAGCTTTTTGCAAACACCAACTAATCAGATTAACCTTTTCCGATTAAAGTTACAGCCCTAGCTAAGCAGGACCCACCCTGACACAGAAGGGTTCATTCCCCAGCCGGTTAGGAACTCACCCCTCTCTTGTCCAGTTCAAAGGGGGTTTTTGCCAGGAATTTACCTGGCCAGGTGCTGAGGAGCCTCCCTGGGCACTGTTTGCTCCACAGCTGCAGCTCTGCATCTCGGCAAGATTTTACACTCATCAGAGCAAAGCAATCAGACAGCCTTCACCTGTATCCTGCCCCAGTTCTCTGCGGGCACCGGAATTTTGTCAGCACGGAGTCAGTTCTGCATTAGTCAGCACCGTGTTCCCATCCAAGGTGAGAAGCACTCGAGCACAGGGCAGAACCGGACGTGAACCAAAGCAGAATCCTTATTTTCTGCGGACACAAAACCATCCCCAAGTTCCAAGGCCCTGGTGTGTTTTATCCCAGCCCTAAAGGATCTCAGAATGTGGAATCTGTGAGTGCAGGGAAGCAGGAGACAAGGCGTGCTCTTTTTGGGGCCAAATGCAATTGGATCCCAAGGCACCAAGGCCTGGCTGGAGACAGATTCCCCTGGAGGAAAACAGGAGGAAGGACTGACAATCAATTCACTGATTCCTGAATGAGAATCCAGACTGTGGATTCCTCAGAACCCTCTGAAACCTCAGACTTGATTTGGAATGAAATGACGCAATGCCCTCTCTCCTTCACTTCAGCCCGGATCAATAACCAGAACAATCACCAGTTTTACCAATTCCATCCTGCCATGCCAAACTTTCCTTTCCTGATCAGCTGGCAAAGGTAATCCGCAGGTACCCCCAGAGCCCGGAGGAGAGATAAATAACCCCCAACCAGAATAATATCACAGCAATCCCTGATTTTGCTGTTTGCTGACCCCTCTGTCCAGGCCTGCCAAGCATCAATGCTCCAGAACAATGAATAAACCAGGAAATACTACAGCTGCATTTCTCTGACAGAGCAATGAACACACACAGGAATTATCTGCTGCACACAGCTTTCTGCAAAAGCATTTCATGAGCATTCATTTATTTGACCTCATAACACACTGAACGTCAGCAAAAACATTTGACCTTTTAAAAGCAGACAAAAAAAAAAAAAATTCACGCGAGATGATATCAGAGGAACTGCAATTCCTGCTCTCAGGGCTGTGCTGAGAAGGCAAACTCGATCTGTCTGCTCTAAGCAGGGCAGAGAATAAAGATTTGTGAGCCAAGATCTTGGTGGGAAGCCTTGTTAAGAAAATGTCTTGAATAAAAACTTGAGATAAGCTCAGCTGTGGCAGCTCTAATTTATCAAGACACCACTTTCATACAGTCTGAGCACATGTGCATCGTCTACCAAGAGCTGTGTCCTCATCACAGGATAGGAGAGGAGGGAAAACCTATAGGAAATGCATTCTGACATCCTACAAGCACAGCCAGCAGCTTCTAAGGACCAATTTTGGTCTTAAATATAATTTTGAAATGTATTCAGTGGCTCCAAGCAATGCAAAACTCAACCCCTCGGATTTTTCATGTCCTAATGACAACTACATTTGAATTAAAAGACAATTACCAGCTAACAGTGCAATTTTTCTGCTGTAGAACAAAGGCATGGGGATGAATTTGGGCTGTGCCTCTGGTTTTCAGAATGAGTTCACGTTCATCAGCGTCACTGGAGTCATTCCACTCACTTTAAAACAGAACAATAAAAAATTTTTTCACTTTATCATCGTGGCCAGCACTGTCAGAGAGATGAGGATCTGTCACCAGCCACATCATCCATTATTTTTCTTTGCCCATTCAAGAGAAATTTATCTCCGGGATGGACACACTCAATTCAATGGAAGAGAAATTTGTGCCTATTAATTAAATCACAGGTCAGAAAACTGGTTTAGACAAAGGGAAGGAATTCTAAAGAATAAGCTTTCAACATCATTTATTGTGGGTTATCAGTGAGAGAATCAGCTGAATGCTCTGCTTGCCTGCCCTGGGTGTGTTGGGCTGTGCTGCTGAGTTTGGAGCACATATCAGCTTCCTGACGGGAAAATCACGAAAAATTTCGCCATTTGGACAATTTTTGGCTCAGAATCCACCCTCCACCTGTGGGTGTCCAACACCCACTTTCCACACGGAGCTGTCAGCAACTCAGGAAGCACAAAAAAAGGGAGGAAGTCTGTGCCAAGCACTTGCCAGACAAGGCCACTGCGTGTACAAGTCCATATGCCGGAGAACAAAACCATCACACACAAGTCTAATTTTGAATAAAATCCATTTGCAATGCAGCTCAGATGCAAATATTCACAGTGGCAGGACAAACAACAGGTTTGTTGGGTCTGAGGGTTTGTTTTAGGGATTATTCAATTTTAAAGATAATCCTGAGCCTGTGAAATACTTAATAGAACACAGCAAATGCTACAGAAAGCTGTTTGCAGCAGCTCTGAAATAATCCAGCCATTTGGAAACCCAACCTTCCTTCTTTGGGGTGTCTCTTCTCATTAATAATATAGAAAGAGTTTGAGATGTGCTGATTCCCAGTGCAAGGAAAGGGAATTTGGGTTTGGAGTTTTCTGTGTCTAAACTGAGGCAGCCTGGGCTGCTCCAGGATTCTATGGAAATTCTCAAGGCAAGCACAGCCACTTTTTCCTTGACAAAAACTGCCTTAATATTCCTTAATACAATAGGAATTAGTATTAATTTCTTGAAATTAAAAAGGAGGACTGGTTTCTAACTGGAGTCTGGGTTTGAGGCTCTGTTTTGCTTCCCTATGAATTAATCAGAGGGACACCTAGCACTGCTAAAGGAGCATTTCATACTCTGATGGTGACAAAAAATCCTGGTTAGGGGCAGTTCTGGAGACCCCCAGGGCTGCACCAGCTCTGGGGAAGATGAACCAGATTTAATGAAGGTGGGAGGGGGGATGTACCTCGTGGAAGGTCTGGGAGGAAGGATGAGCATCCTGAATTTAAGCAGGGAGCACAAGGGAAGGGCAAGAAAGAGCTGAAACAGCAGATGGGTGAACACAATGTGCTCCTCTCCTTCAGCAGCAGCTTTGTGGAATGCACCAATTTCAAACCCTGCCTGAGGTGACACTGCGAGAGCTCAGCAGCAGCAGCAGCACAGATCCCTGAGCATCCTTCTCTAACACCTGAACTCCTTCAGCTCATCCTCCAAACGGGGAAAAAACGAGAGAAAATGTGGGGAACAGCCAGCAGGAAGCCTCTGCACTTATCTGCATCAGATGCATGGACACAATTACAACACAAATAACAATATTTAACCCCTTTTTATCCTCTGGGTATCTCACAGCAAGTCATTTCAGCTCTTCCTGCACTGTGAGGAAGCAATTCATGGTTTTGGGAAAAAGGAGATGGATGGATGGAGGGAGGGATGGACAGGGATGGACAGGGATGGAGGGATGCAAAGGGAGGGATGGATGGATGGATGGACAGACAGGGATGGATGGAGGGATGGATGGATGGAGGGATGGACAGGGATGGATGGATGGACAGGGATGGATCGACAGGGAGGGATGGATGGATGGATGGATGGATGGATGGATGGAGGGATGGACAGACAGGGATGGATGGACAGGGATGGATGGAGGGATGGACAGGGATGGATGAATGGATGGACAGACAGACAGGGATGGATGGATGATGGATGGAGGGATGGATGGACAGGGATGGATAGATGGACAGGGATGGATGGATGGATGGACAGGGATGGATGGATGGATGGATGGACAGGGATGGATGGATGGATGATGGATGATGGGGGGATGGATGGATGGATGATGGATGATGGGGGGATGGATGATGGAGGGATGGATGGATGGACAGGGATGGATGATGGATGATGGAGGGATGGATGGATGATGGATGGATGGACAGATGGACAAAGGTGGAAACCACCACTGCAGACGCTGCCAGGACACCACTAGAGGGCCTCCGGAGGAGCTGCAGCAGGAGGCACTCGCAGGCTCTCCAGCGGCCACAGGGAATCCGGGACAGGCAGGATGCCAGCCCTGCTGCACCTGCCGTGCTCCACATTCCACAGCCAGCCCGGCAGGAAAAACCCCAGCGTTATCCTGCTCAGCAGCTCCCGGCACCAAACCCGGCACGACTGCCACCGTGATTAGATTAATCACCTTCTAAAGGCTGGCGTTTGGTGGGTTTTTTCCTCTTTAAGACCATCACTTCACCACTACCACAACTCTTGTCCAAAAGAGACACAGCACCCCACAGCAAACCCCCTTTGGGTTAGAATTTTGTTTAAATCTGTGTAGCTTTGTCACTGTAATCCAGTAAAAACCCATTAAATGTATTAAAAATAAAGTAATATTAATAAATTTTTTTAAATGGTTCTTTACCCATTTTCACGTGGTTCTTTACCCAAATAGCTGATTTACCTTCTGTCAGTTTGGAGATTAAACCAAAAAAAAAAATTTCACTTATTTTAATAACCCACACCAGAGCATTTTCAGGTTCTCAGATAC
Organism: Origma solitaria; assembly: GCA_013397895.1. Taxonomy (NCBI): domain Eukaryota; kingdom Metazoa; phylum Chordata; class Aves; order Passeriformes; family Acanthizidae; genus Origma; species Origma solitaria. Next base: position 192,843 of record VZRL01001286.1, on the reverse strand, counting down.
AAGAAGCAAGTCCAGAAGGCTCCTGCATTCCAAGCAGGAATTCTTGTGTGAATTACAGCACTCAGCCAACTAGAAAGGGAAAGAACAGGTTAAAATAACTCAGGGAAGATGGTGCAGAGGTGCTTCTTTTTGTCCCCTGACTACAGACAGCAGGTGACAATGAGGATTTTCTGAGTTTCTTTACAGCTAAGGCTGGGCTGGGACCATTCAGTGTCAGAACTTCTCACTCATCTCTCCCCACAACTCAAAGCACCATCAGACAGTGAAGGGAAATAATTCTGGATATTTTAATCAAAGCCTTTCCTTTACAATTTCATCTCAAAAGGCACGGCACAAGCTAGGACAGACATCACCCGCCTTCACAACTCATTACAGAAGGTTTCTTTAAACCTTTTTTTATTTCAAGGCATTATTGTAAGATTATAATTTAGGATTTTTTCCAGGCCTGTCTCTGAAACCACACGAGCAGGGACTGCGAGATTCAGCCTCTCCAAGGAATGACTGACACCTCTGGCAGAATTCTCTTCCCACTCTCCCGAGTTGCCTGGCAGCGCTATCTTTGCAATGCAGAAGAGCCTGTGCTGCTGATAAGGAGCAGCAGGGCGAGATTACAGCTGAGAGCTGCCCACCTTCGGCTCCCTCCAGCCAAATCCAGGGCCCAATTCCAGCACAGGCCACTCCAGAGGTACTAAATGTGGCAGGAAAAGTCGCCTGGCGAAGCACCGCAATTCCCAACAGGGCAGCGCTTCCGTCTGCTCCCACCAGCAAATCCCACTCGTGCCACAAATAAAAGCTGCGAGCTGGGCTAATTTAACACACAAGTGACTCCATTTCCTCCTTTACATTCTGCAAGCTCGCTCCAGCAGCCTCAGGAGGGGTAAGAGTCCTGCAGCTGAAGTGGCTGAGGTGCAGCTCCTCATTTCAGAGCCATCCTCGTGCTGAGCAGAGCCCCACGGTCAAGGTGAAGGTGTCGTGGAGCCCCAGGTCAAAGACTTAGCCATGGTTACACAGACACAGCGTCCCACAAAATAAAACAAGACCCTTGCCTTGCTATTCCAGCACCATCCTGAACTAAAGGCAGCGAGGAAAAGCCTTTCCCATCCAACTGATCATTTACTGACAAAATGGAAATGCTCTTCATCATCTCAACTTCTCAGCTTGATTCGCTTTAACTGCAAAACAGTCTGGCTGTCCAAGTAAATCTCATATCACTGCATTTTCTCGGTGTTCCTCAGACCACTTTATTATCTCCCTCTCTGGCAAACGCAGGTATGACCAGGATTCAATTACCTGGGTGTGCTGGATGGATCATCTGTTTCCTTGATAAAGCCAGGGAACACAGAGAGAACATTTATCTATTGCGAGGATCATTCCAATATCCTCAAAGACATTAAAGAAGGGTCTGCTAGAGCTGTCTGTTGTGACTCACCACTACCAGCTCTCCTTGCCAAATTCCCAAATTTTCACCTGCCCACAAACCCCACCTGCTCAGAGGAACATCTTTAACCTGGCCCTGCTCTGCCCAGCAGCTCATGTGTCACGGGACAGACAGCGACTTTATTTTCTACCCTGCTCCATCTGACTCTTTCCTGAGCAAAACTGAGATGGGGAATTCTGATCCATCTTTGCCAGAAACACTTTTAATGCAACAGTTTCCGCATGAAAAAGGGATAAACCCTGCGGCACTTCAGCCACCACCCTCCTCCCTCCCCTTTAGCAGCGCCCTGTGTCAAGGGGGCAAAGTCAGGTGAGGATTTAGAGCTTGAATCTTCACATGACAGATACTTTATAACTGAATCTAGTTTAAGAAGGTCAAGTCAGCTGTTGCCTTGCCAGGTTTTGTCATTAGTTCCTCCTGGATATCCTCTCCAGCCTGCCAAGGTAGGTGAACTGACTCACCTCGCACAGCTCTGTGCCTACTGACGCATGTTTGAGCTGGGAGTTCCTGGGATTCTCATTAAGATTTCTTATTTCCCCACAGTTAATAGTTA